>JAVKLA010000028.1:26514637-26531879 GCA_034782735.1 Sagittarius serpentarius | reverse complement strand
GACACAGCCAGGACAGCTGACCCAAACTGGCCAAAGGGGTATTCCATACCATGGGGCGTCATGCCCAGCTGGGTGGGGGCTGGGGAGGAGCGCGGCTCAGGCATCAGTCGGCGAGTGGTGAGCAATTGCACTGTGCATCAGTTGTCTTGTGTATTCCAATCCTTCTATTATTATTATTGTCACCTTCTTGTTGTTATTATTGTCACCTTGTTGTTGTTATTATTGTCATTGTTAGTTTCTTCCCTTCTGTTCTATTAAACTGTTCTTATCTCAACCCCCGAGCTTTACTTTATTTTCTGATTCTCTCCCTCATCCCACTGGGTGGGGGGGGAAGTGAGTGAGCGGCTGTGTGGGGCTGAGTTGCTGGCTGGGGTTAAACCACGACACTGAGATACGTAGTAATGTGAAAATCAGGTCTTCAGTACAAATCCACAGTACTTGCTAACACCTTGCACCCATACACCTGTGAAATCCACATTAAAAAAAAACCAAAAACAACTTTGCAAAGAACTTTCATACAATTCAAGTATGAAATCTGATATTGCTCAGCAATTTTCCCAGACTCCATCACGGAAATTATACATTATACAAGTTGTAAGTGAGCGTATACGAATGATGCATGTCAAAATTTGTATTTCCACAAACACAAAGAAGTGTGCTACTGATATAATTGAAGAAGCCTCCTTCATTAAATTAATTCAGAGCAAGCATCTGACACTATATATCCAGAACTATATAAGTAAGAGAGGACAGAGTTCCAGGCCATCAAAGGGAAGCTAATAGACCCTTCTGAACACCAAAGCAGAGATCAAGGCAAAATATTAAGATAAAATATGAGTGTGTAGACTGCAAGCAATAAAGAGTACATTGGAATAAGCAAGAAGTAGATATTACTTTCATGCATGAACTGCAAAATTGCAATACACGTGCCTAAAACACTACTGTCACTATAGAGAGCTACAAAAAAAAAAAAAAAAGAAAACTGAAAAGCTAAATATGTCTTCCCTTTTCACTTCAGCATAACTTCTACATTTTTATAAAGATCTTAAGGACTAGAGAGCATATGAAAATACATCAAATCAAGAAGCTTTAATGGATTCACTGAGCACAAAGAATTTAGAGTTCCATCCAGTGTCTTGGATGGACCTTCTCTGCTCTGAAGCTCCCTCATCACATAAGAATGAACTTTTTCTGCCCAGAACAAGGACTGCTGCTAAACTAGAATTACCTACATGCTGCAACTTGAATTGCCTGCCATGAATTTGGAACACTTCACAGACTCACTCAGTGATGAATAAGAGTTAAAGGGGCATCAAAAGAAGAAAAGAGGGGAACAGAGGAGGGGTAAAAGGAAAAACAACCAAAGGCAGGTAACATTTAACTTGTAGCTGTTTAAGGCAGAATACCTGAAAGGAGAATGAAACAAAAAAGGATGGACAAGAAGTCAAGAGAAGAGATGACGCCAGTCTAATGAGGTAGTACTGACTGTTTATAGTCAATTTGGCAGTTGTGTAGCTGGCACATAGCTCACGCTTGTGTGGCCATAATTCTGATGGGAATTAATATGTGAAACGACATGAAAGAGAAAACCCTAACATGAATGCATTGTAATCAAAATAAACAAATCAAAAAAACCCAAACAACCCTTAAGATGAGTTTACAGCTGTTCACACTCAAAAGATAACAGTAGAACCACAGAACAACCACGACAGGAATTTATGCAATTCAAAGTACAGAACAGAAAATCATTCAACAAAAACCTGAATTTAGCTATTGAAATTTGGATCTTACACAGAAAAAGAAAGGAAAAAAATGGGAATGTTTCGTATTTGCAAGAGCCCACAAAGAGACAAAGTACGAAAGGCACTGCAAAACAAAAGGCTTAATTGTTAATTTAGACTAAGAAAAGTATCTAACAAGTAAGTTTCTGACACGGTGCAGTATTAGAACTATTAACATGAAAAAAGTGAAAGGAGAGTTATAGCAGACTGCACGAAGGACAGAAAAACAGAAAAGAACACAGGAATTCCAAAAATAACCCAAGCAAAAAACCCTGAACAAAAATATCCCAACCCAACACAAAAAGATAATTAAGAACAAAATAAAATCACAATCCTTGTGTGAAGCAATCAAAAATTGTAGCATTTTGCTCCTCAGTGCTCTCAAATTTTATTTTAATTTGAAACACAGATACCAGTGTATTGTTTTGAGCCCTGGATGGCTCGGTATTTTTCAAACTAAGTGAAGTCCTTCCAGAACCAAGACAGACTCTTAGTTTAGTATAGTGATAGTATGTATGTACTACCTTTGTTACCAGGAACAAAAGGAAGCAGGGGGAGAGGAAGGGAACCAAAACGAAAAAAAACCCTCTCAACCAAGCGAGACTTTGGATAATGGGAATTAATAAAACTTTAAGGAGGATATGTTGTACAAAGGCACTGGTTTTGATCAAGGTATTGCCCAACTCCTTACACTTTTAAGTCAATACATGTTTTTAAATCACACTTGCTTTATCAATCAGTTAAAATAAGAAAGCACTAATAAGCAAAAAGTATTAAATTCCCTGGAATCACATTATCATTTTGGTGATGGTGGGGCAAAAGTGAAGGCACAGAGGATGCTAAATAAAATATTTCTTCTGGAAAATGAGTAGACTACTAAGAGCCCAGGTCATCACCAAACTGAGACACAGATGTGGAGGAACTGTGAGAAGGGAAATTTCTTCTAGAACAGTCTATACTTCTGCACTATACAAAAAGTTCTAAGGAAAATGTCACTTTCACAGGGGGTTTGTTTGTTTGTTCGTTTTTACAAACATAATCATTCTGGAACACTACAGCAAAGATACATACCATATTTAAGATACATGACCACTAAGCCATACTATACCTTCTTTAAGTAGGCTATAGCAGAAAAGACGGGCTCTTTCCAAATCTCCCAACTGTCGACAAATTCCTGTATAGACTCGACATAGAGCCTGGTTGAAATTGTAATTTGTGGCATTCTTCTGAGCCTTGAGTTTATTGAGAATCACATGCAGCAAGGACTCTGCTAAATGCTATAAGGCACAAAAAATATTGTTAGACTATTATATATTTGAGACTATTTGATAACATTATAGTAGTATGACAAGTAAAAAGAACTACTATCTTACTTGCAAACATACTGTTTGCATACATATAAAAATGCAGAAAAGTAAATCAGAGGCAACCAGTGAAAGAAAAAAGAGCAAGAAGCAACTTCCCAGAATAAACGTGCCTTAAAAAGATGCAGAATAGGACTACTACTCTTTAAATATAAATTGTTTAGTTATGCGATTAAAAACTATCTTCCTTAAACAAAAAGTGAGGGGAGGAACAATGACAGGCAGAGGAACTCCAATAACCTAATCAGGGCAAATGGAGCACCCTGACTTGGCTGCTGGCAGAGCTATCACAGGAGGACAAAGAGCCCCTTGCCCAGCTGTGAGACTTACTTACTAGATTAGTCAACAGCGGAGTCTCTCCCCAGATCACCTTACACACTGCAGGAGTAGGGACGGGGGGTTACTGTCCACAGCAGCATGGGACTCAATATGAGGTGCAAGGAAGGAGAATATTGGGGTTGTGCAAGACTTACTACAGGATGTTTAGAGGGAGGGCTAAGAGTGGGGAGTAGAGTGAGAGACATAGGAGCCAGGTGCTGGAGAGGCCACAGGTTTAGACTGGGTACCTGCAGACACCAGGGAGCCTGAGTGCTGGCTTCGTGAGGAACCAGAAGGTCCAAGCCAGGTACCTGAAAGACCAGGGGTCTGAGAGTCAGATGCAGGTAAGGCCATAGGTCTGGACCAGCGACTGGAGGGATACGTGTATGCTTCTGTGTCTGTAAGTCTGTCAGTGCACGAGACAAGTGGGGAGAACAGGAGTCACCTACTGGATATACTGAGTGTCCAATGTCAGCTACTGGAGGGATGCATACTGGCTGTATATATACATATATATATATATGCGCATTTTCCACTACCAGGCTTTCACCCTCATCAGCCGCAGAAGGGAACAAGATTAGGCGCATACTGTGTGCGTGTGTGCCTATTAGGAGGAGGTACTCGGCCCTGCTACTGGCTAGACCTGGAAACATTAAGCTGCCACAGCCTTGCTTCTGTGAAGTTACCAGATCTGGCAGCCCCTAACAAAGATGACCCCAGAACTTCTGTGGAGAACATAATTACATTCAAGAACTGAAACAGGGCAAAATGCTGCCATGCATCAGCTGGTGAATTGCTCTGCTGCAGGCTACAAATTACTTATGAGAAAGACAACAATTAAAGTGAATTTTTTCAACACTGATGCTAAGCAAGTTCTGAGAAACAAACTAATGAAAGATTTTTCCAATAGAATTCATTTGAACAACCTGATGTAGAATAATAAAGGTAAACATGGAATGAAAAAGTATGTCACTATTGTATATACAATGCAGTTTATCTAATTGAAAAAATAGAAAAAGGTAATCAAACCTCACACTTTTAGAGGAACTCCTTCTACAGTTGTTAATGCTATCCACTACAAAAAACGCTGCAAAAACAGTGGTTTATGCATACATCAGGAAAGCAAACATATTTACAAGTGCAGTTTTGCATCTTGGATACTACTGAACAGTAATTTCTTGTGAAGTTCTGTATTTTCTTAAGTTATACAAGTTTAGATGTCTGATAACCTTTCAAGACTATCCTTTGGCACTGCAGATTGCCTGAACACTTGAGAATTCAAATACTACATAGTTCTACTCTTTTAATCTGCACAGAAGTCATTACTAAAACACAAAATTAAAAATTATGCTACTTACCTTGTTTTTTATACCAAATTCATAGACAACTTCTTTCTCTTCATCTCTCATTATTGGAATCTTTGAGATATTGCCGACATACACGTGACCTTTAATAACTGGTAACAAGTCAAAACAGGATTCAGCAATTTTCTTCAATGCCGAAGAAACTTTCTGGCAGTCAGGATCAATAACCTTTACTGGTAGTGATGCTTCTAAACTGCTGCTGTGTGATGAATCACTGTTTTCACAGCTTTTGTCATGGAAAGCCTCCTGCACTTCAGAGACTGTATTTTTAGGATTTCCGATAGTGGCAATATCATTGGGCTCCAGCTTTGGCGGTTCACTGTCCAGCCTCAGTCTCTTTGCACTTCTTGGCATAGATACTGGCAACAGTGTCCGTTTTTCAAGACGATTTGATGAGCTTGAAAACAATTGCTGATTTTGCACATCTTTGTCTTGATCTTTGCTACTATCAGATTTCAAATTGCTCCCGGTTTTAACAAAAGCAGTTGATGTAGATGCAATTGCTTTGAAGCCACCTATTTGAGCCACAGGTCCCGGCAAACTTTGGCTGTCTGAAAACGCGCATCGGTTAAGCTGAATATTGCCTTTCAGAATGTTTAGTGTCCTTGCCCTTGCAGACAGCTCTGGATACATAGTGTCCAATATTTTCACAGAGTTCTCCTGAGGAGCACCTGGAGCAGCACTATCAGCTGCAAACAGAGGAAACCTTCCCGGGACGGGAAGTGCGTGCTTTGGTATGGAAGTACAAAATTTCAGAGGTGAGGAGCGAATCCTTCTACCTACCGCCATTTCTGAGGGTGAGGGAGGAGAAAATAAAAGAGCAGATTTTACTGTTGGCGTATCTGATAACGGAGACATGAGAGGAGGAACAGGAGTTTCACGTAATGGGGATATCAGGTCATCAAGAGGGGAAAGCAAAGAAGATCGACCAGTAGAAGACATTACTGGGGACATGCTACATGCAGTTTTTGGAGGAGTAGCAATCAAAGGCAGTAGCAAGGGGGGCAGAGGAGGACCCATCTCTTGCCTAATTTTATTTATAGTCTCGGATAAGCATTTTGTTGGCACAGAAGTATCAGCATTTGCAAGAACTGGCTGAGCTAGTTTAACTTTGAGAGTCTTTGTTTTTCTTTTACCTTGAAACAGCCTCTTTGATAGCTTGGCATGCATTACTTGTGCAGTTGTCTTGGTTGGGACAGTCAAGATTTCAGATGGTTCCTGCTCTTTGCACTTCCATTTATTGCTCTTTTTGAGAGCAACACCCATGCAAGACTCCGACTCCAACGTACATAGCTTCTCAAATACTGCTTTTCGTGGCTCAGAAGGCTGCCTAACTGTCTGACAATTGCACTCTACATCAGACAGGGCTGGATTTGGAAGACACCTGACACAATTTTTTTTTCTGCTGCTACCATCTAGGATAACATCAGTGCTGTTTTCTCCTATCTTGGAAGCAGTGCGAGTTTGATTATGATTATATTCTTCAAACACTGAGACCCCCATATCAACACCATGTAGTAGACCTTGCTCCACATTCAACTGAAGTTTTTCAGAATCGTTTTCTAAGCAATTGCCAAGTGCTAACATTCCTGAATTTAATTTACTGTCTTTTACAGCCAGTCTGCAAGTTTCTGAGAAACTGGTTAACATCTGGCATAGTGGTAATCTATTTTCTGAAGCATTTGGCATCACGGGGCTTTCTTTTGATGTCCCAGTTTTTAACAGACTTTCCTCACTGTCATTGATGCATCCAGCTCTGTTAGAATCTACCATGCATTCATTAGCACCCTCAGTAGTTTCAGAGGTTCCTAATATACACTGTCTTTTACAAGAGGCTGAGTCTTTAGGATAATGCTCCCCAACAACACTTGACAACTCATTTGCAGTATCTGCAGAGCCGTTTGTTTCACAGTGTGTATCCACATCCACTACAGGGTCTGCTTTTGGATGACTCACTGTCAAAGTATTTCCTGGGTGCGTTGCTGAATGAAGTTCACATGCTTGGTAATCAGCATCAACAATTGCACCAGTTTCCGGAATTATTCCAGAAGCTCTCAGTTCCTTTCTGAACATGGGAACACGTTCAGAACCTTTCATGTATCGAACTTCTTGTATAGAGCAGTCTTTCTCTTCAGATACGTTGCTCTGCTCTGGCATATCAAAATCATTTTTAGACCTTTTTATGGTATTTTTCCCAGATGCCTCAAACCTATTCAATTCTTTGCTTTCTCCCCCAGCTGTTAGTGAGGCAGTTCTAGAAGGATCTGTTCTAACTTTCCACGTAGAAGTCCTGCATCCTGCTTCTTGACAATCAGACTTTTGGAGAAGAAAACTGCTCTTATTATAAGAGTTTGTATCCAGGATCTGTGATTTAATAGGTGCCTGAGGTTCTTCATCTACTGGCTGCTCTTTCTCATCTGGAATTTTCACTTCATTCTTGTGTATGTATTCCCTCTCAGGGCAGTCCGGTTCTTTGCATGTGGTGTCTTTTTCAGCAGACACGATCTCAGCACCCTCTTCCAAGCTTTCTGAAGAACAGTTAAATGCACTGCCGGTTACACAATTTTTATCTCCTTTATTTTCCTCTGTATGGGAAAAAGCAGCCTTTTCTGTGAAATCAGTTCCAACAAAACTGACAACTTTCTGAAGACAGAAATTTAGATCAGGAGGCATTGTGGATTCCAAGCCAATTCCCACTTGCACAGGAGAATCTGTTTCTTCAGCATTTACACAGCCCATCTCCAAGTCCCCTTGAGTAGAAAAAGCCAAGCCACTATTAAAATCCATTTCTGAAGTAGGCTGGCAGATGATCTCTGAAGTATCATTTTTCTTCACAACATTCTCTTCCCAGTTAAATGAACTGGAACAAGTCTCAGTCACCAATTCCTTGCTTTGTTTGTTTAATTCCCCTTTTATGTCATCGTATTTAACATTTTCAGTTACCAAGAACTGATGCAGAGGTTTTACAAACTGTGTCTGAGAAGTAAGATTACTTTCTGCTAAGACCGATTCAATGGTATCCACTCTTTCTAACAGCTCATTGCTTTCCTCTTTGAAATCTTCTGAATTAACTTTGAATTCAGTCTCTTGACATTCAAACACTCTAAAGTTTTGAGTTTTGGACAACCCATGTTCTAATGCACTACACAGGTTTTCGGGTTGTTTTATTTCACCTTTTATTTCTGTAAAATCTAATACAGAGGATTCACGCTTAGCTACACTGCTTTCTGCATCAATAATGCATGCCGTCTTTGGTAGTGCAAGTGTGCTCTCCAAGTCCGACTTCCCTTGCGATAAATTACTACCATTTTCTTCCTGGTGTGGTTTGCCTTTTAAGTTTCCCCCCTCCTTTATATCTACTAATTTTCCGTTTTCTGCACTATGGAGTAGCTCTGACGATTCAGGTATCTCTAGAACACTTTCTCTGTTAAATTCCATGGCTAGTTCCATAGTCTCAGGTCTGGCTATATTCACATCTTCAATTGTGAGCTGTGCATCATCTTTTGGAAAGGCTGGCAAAGCAGTCCCCTCCATGCCTACATTTTTGTCTATGTCATCCATAGACAATAAATTTCTGATTCCTTCAATAGCAGGTGCAGGTACGTAATGTCTAGAGACTTTAACAGTCTCTGGTTCGCATTTTCTGTCCGCTTCATCTTTTATTGTTTGCACACATGGTTTCTCCAGCATCTCTTCACTGTCATGTTTTATTTCAGAGCACTGACAGTGTGCAGACATCTCAATAGCTCCAGTGTCTGCCTCAGTCTCCCTAATTATTCCCTCCCCATCATGCCGTATCGTTAGGTCTTTAGAACACTCCACTTCACAGAAGGATTTAGAACTACACAAATCAGACAATACATTTTCAGAGAACTCGCTCTCATTATTTGCCTCTGCACAAAGTCCTTTCATCTGTATGGCAGCTGTTATTTTCTCTCCAATTATCACTTGGTTTATATTTTCTCCTACATCACTTGCCATATTAGTTACTTCGATTACAGTTTTTGATTCATTTTCAACCACCTCATTCTGTAGGAACACATCAGATTTCTCCTCAGAATCTTCACTTTGAAGCACAATGCATTGCTCAGGTGGCAAATGAGTAACATTTTGGGGAACAGATACTGCCCTGGGAGTTTCTCTCTCTTCTGATAATCCATTGCTTTCTGCTTTCATTAATTCACCATGCTTTTCATGTGTACCCTCATCATCAACAGCTCTGATTAAGATTACATTCTCCTCTGGTTGCTCTACCTCACTACATTTTTCCAGCTGATTCTGAGGCTTGAAACTGTGTAACATAAAATCAGCTGAAGAACCTCCGTCTTCACCGTGCATGTCCTCACTACCTCCTTTCTGTTCTTCAGTGGCTTCCAATTCATGTGCTGTTGCTTCAGTTAGTTCTCTACTCTCAGTTTCCATAATCTCAGAGTTCTCCTCCAAACAATCTTTGTTAGTTTCCATGTTTGTAATTAAAGTAGCTGCTTCAGCTTGCTTTGTTTCAGCATCTCTCTCCTCCTTGCTTGACATCTTTGGACCAATATGAACATTCTTTTCACTCCAACTCAGGTTATGTGAGATTTCTGCATCAAGACCATGCTGACATGATTTGCTCTGTCTGTTACACTCCTCAGTCAGGCTGAATACATTACAACTCTGAGGCTGAACTTGGTCTTCTTGTAAAATATCCTCCACTGCAGAAGCACTGCAATCAATTTCTTCATCACTGGAACCTGTGACATCTCCAAACAACATATCCTTTAATGAAAAATACAAAATTAATATTCCAAAGCCCGATATCAGTTTTAAGATCTATTTGTCTAAACAAATACACCAGTGGCCCTGACATGCAGTGGTTTTCAGAGATTAAGGCTGATCAACAGAATTACATCTTTCTCCATTGTTGTTCTTCATAGCAAATGGAAAGTACCTCTGAAATCAGAGACTTCTTTACCTACCTACTTGCATTCTAAGATTACTGGAAAACAACATTTGAGCAGGTTCCCCTTGACTTTCAAGCTGTGGAGGCTTGCTACGAAAGCCATGCTTATACCCAACAGGAGTTGGGACTGTAAGTCTGCAACATTGGGAAAAGAAATTATGACACACAGGTGGCTTTGTTTTAAATATACTTCCGAAAATTATGTTTTGCATCCTTCCACAGGCAGTATGCTAGAAGGTAAAAAAGTATCCATATAGATCTAAACACTCACACAGAGACCCTTTCAGGGCATGAGTATCAATACTGATACTCAGAAAACTAAAAAAAGCCCAGGAATATCAAATCATTATTTTTGCAGTAATTATATGACCAAGTTAGTGCCAAGTCAGACACATCCTGAAACTCACCTGTGTCGTTAGTGGTGAAAGCTGTACTGGAGAAAGCAGAGCAGGGAGAGGCCTGGCCCAGTTCAATATATCCATCACATTTCCACCTGGGCCCTTTTGCTCCTGATCGGAGAAGTCTGAACTGCTGTGTGCCCCATCTGTCTCTGTTATCATGCCCACAGTTTTATCCTCACCACCGTGCACACATTCTTCAGTAGGCCTGTTCTCAACACAGTCACTTCCAAAAGGCTCAGTACTCGCTTGAAGTTGCATGGCTGTTACAGAATTTTGCTTTCCAGCACTTGCCAGTGAAGAACACCAAGGTCGCGTTTTGCCATCACATTTCCTGATCTTCTGGTGGATTTCTACAGTTTCTAAGACACAAAAATATTGTTAAGAATTTTTTCCTTTCACATTTTTCTTTATAGAGATAATATATCATAGTAATAAGAATGCATTACCATCTTTTCAAGTGATGTTCCCATAGACTAGTAATAAGAAGCACTTACTATCACTTTCGGAAATATTTTCCTTACAGAGATCAGATGTTGTCATTCACAAACAATTCTTTTTTAATGAAAAATGTATATGTATGTGCAAACAGCTCCCCCCAAACCACTTTCTGACTTGGATCATTAAGACTACTCTTCCCAATTTTTTCTTATGAGGAAGGGCCATACTGGGTAGGACTGAAGATCCATACAGCTCCTTAGCCCAGTAACTGATGTTCAGGAAAAGCAGGACAAGCATGCAGTGACATTCCCCACTCGGGCTGTAATTCTCAGCTTAAAGTGAACTGCAGCTTTGAGCCAGCAGCTGCACTTGCAGGCCAGTTACAATTATATCCTGCCATAAACACAGTACGGGAGTTCTTAGCTGTGTTCCTAGTTTTATGATTTAATATGCATATGCTTTTCAAGTGTTTGTTCTTTCACAATTCCAATATTGTGTCTAATTGTACAAGATTTTGTCTTTAATGATATGACTTAGTTAAAGCTGAACCCTTAAAAAAAAAGTATCTTTCGTAGAAGTAAGGTCCCCCCCGCAACATACCTATGCACAAAGGAGTTTGAACCACTAAGACAATGAAAGATACTGAGCAGCTGATAACCCTTTCAAGATAGTATCAACTATGCCAGTTTTACAGTTATTCTAGCAGCAAGAAAGCATGTCCAAAAGCTCCATGTGATTCTTTGCATTGTACTTTTGTTTTGTTCCTTTTCAAATCACGCTTTTTATTACTACACAGTAACCCATTTCTTATGCATGCAGCTGAAACACATTGCCCCAGGAAAGTCTAAACAGTAGAGACAAAGAATTTAAGTATTAATTGTAATTGTGCTAGGTACTTGTAACAGTGAAAAGATGGCCCAGTTTTCTGAAATTTAAATTCTACAATTTTATAAAAAGAAAACATTGCCTCCAATAAAACAGTAGAAATCAACAATCCCATGCAACTAGAACCTACTCTGTAGTATTTGCAATTCTTATATGACATTTGTACGTGTGATCTTGTTTATAGTGCTCACAAACGCCACTGGACACAGAATCAGCAGAATTCAAGCAAGAGACCAAGCCTATTCTCTGTACATCCAAGTACCATCGCCCAGTATAAAGAACAGCACATGCACAAATTGGTTTTGAACAGAGGATGTATTGATCTAATCGGCATAACTTGCATTCTGTTGGAAAAATAAAAAAGGATAGTGTGCTTCATTATTGCTGTTGGTGTTTATCCACTGCTATAACTTGCAGAGATACTTGTGAAGCAGCATCAACGGTAGTATCAGATTCAAAAATACTAACTTAATTCGAAAGGTGAAAATGACCTCCCAGAGATCTGTCTCCTAATTACCTTTAAGCACGTTCTTGATGTGTCGGCTCCACTGAAGGAGTTAGTAGGAAAACTGATCAAAAACCCTATTTCCAAGATCCATCTCAGTCACGTCATGTAGCAGCTCCATGTCAAAAACTCAACTGCTACAACGGACAGTAGGAGGAGGGAGAAACTGTTCAGCCTAAAGGGCCTATCCACCTCATTTTCCCCAAAGATAAGTAAACTCTGGTATCTCCTTTGGTCAAAGCAGCATCTTACAAGTTTTAAGATCACACACTGTTTCTAAAGCTATTTATAAGCTACAGTCACATAGAGCTTCCAGGATGTTCTACATCTTGTCATGAAAAACCTAGATTCCTTTTACAATCCGAGTCCCATTAGACCATCCAAGGGAAAAGAAGATCCTTCACAAACAGGAGCAAAGAAAAGAATCGAAATTCAGAAGGTGGTTCTCTCTAAGTTATATCTCTCTAAGATATAATCTTAAGCCTGCATACGAACAGTGCATGTTGGAGAATCCAAATTACCAGAACCTTCAGCACTGGGCTGCAAGATTTTTCAAATGCTTCTTCACATGCGCATTCACAATGTAGGGGACTTTATGCTCAAATTACACGGGAAACAGTTTTCCGAAGCCTAAAAAACCAGCAACGTCTAAGGTTATTGGTCTGATGGTCAGCTGCAGGTGGTCAACGTTATTACTGGCAGATTTGTAACAATACTACCAAGACCAAGCAAAAAACGCTTTTAAGTTAAGTTTGGCAAAACCTCATTCTCCTATGAAGCTTTCAGAACAGCACATTTCTTGGAAAAGGCATGAATGGAAAGCCTGACAAGTCTTCCAGTTTTCATACATGAACATGTTCTTCAAGAAAGCCACTCTAAGTGGTATTAACCTCGGTGGAACAGAGAAGGCACTGACTGTAATGCAAAGCTTTGGATATTTTACAGCAAACTTCAGTGTACTAAGAAATCAATCAGCCAAAGAGGTATCTTCCTGAAAGGCTAGATCTGGGCGGACAGATGAACTGACATTCTCCAGAAAAAATGCTTCAGCAATACTACCATCAAGATGATTTATCTCTAAGATGAAATCATTATAATATGGGACAAGAAATTAGGGCTCGCTCATTAAGACCTTTTTTTTTGCTAGAAGATTGCATCTGTAAACATAAGCATTTTGCTATTACGAATCCGAGGTAATGGCCATTTTCATGAGAGGCAGAACAACAAGATGGCTGTCCTAGGCTTAAAGAGGGAAAAAAACAAACCCAAAGCAACAGAAAGTAAGATGTATTTCTACGGTATCTAGCCACTCCAACAAAAACAAAAGAGAGACTGACTAGAAGAGACTGTTACGGACAATTGCCTCCTTTTGTGAAAGCACTGTAGTTTCCTTGAGATGTGAATAGGAAAGATGGGACAAGACGCCTGGAACCTAAAGTTCCCCTTGCGGTGGATGGGAAGGGGCTGACGCTAGAACCTGATACCCCTGAAATCACCCATATTTCAAACTCTTCAGTTTCTTGTGCTTGTTCTTGTCATTTCATTGACCCTTGATTAAGAAATTAAATTCAGAATTTCAGGGGACAACTGTCTACCTCAGCTTTGGAGCTGAAGCCACAGATCTGCTGGATTAAACTGGTGGGAGCGAGGCTGATAAACTGGCTTATGAGCCAGTATTTTGGCACCTCTTAGGTGGATTCCACAGGAACACAATCGGAAACTAGATTCATTGGGATCTACACTGGTAGCAAATTTTCAGACTTAAGAGGGTGGGGAAACAGGATAACAGTTCACCTTCAAAGCTCTTAATAAGGCATGGTACTTATCCCAGACAGTATCTCTACAACCTGAGTTACAGAAAATCAAAGTGCTAGAGAAAATAAAAGAAAAAGGAAAGATTAATAAGCACACTCTGGAGAGACAACTACAGAAATACTAATGCAGTTTCAAGGCACCTATTGCTCTTGAGAGCAGAAGGAAAATGATATCTGTTATGTGAAGTTAAAGCAGTTCAAGTTTGCTGTCAATCTGCATGTGCGTAACTACTCAGATTACTTTTTATTATTATACTGAATATCACGTTACAAAATTACAGCTATCACCAAATTATACGTTTTGTTTCTCTGTATCACGAATATGAAAATTAATGCACGGTTATCTATTGTTATTCAGGCAGGTATGAATGAAGAAAATGGTGGTAACAGCTTCTTAAATTTTACAGTCAAACTATGTTACCATGTGTTTGGCTCATGCTAAAAAGAGCGCTTGCATCCCATAATTCACATTATATACTGCAGAGTTTATAATGATATAATAATTAAGATAAAAACATGAGAGGTGAGGTTTGACTACTTAGAAATAGTCACAGCAGCTGAGGGTAAAATAATTTGATTTCTCAATTGCAACAGCAGATTACAACAGCTTTTCTTTAGAAAAGCGTTCCAGTTTACTTGGCTGTTCAAATTAATATTTGCAATTATTTTCAAATATTCTAATCACACATGTAATTGACCAGGCAATCACCACGGAAAGTATTTGAGTCTGTCAAAAAAGTGTTATGCAAACAGCAGGCAAGCTGATGATATCCCAGTAAGACTAAATTAATGCACTTGCACATGAATAAATTCACATTTACTGGAACCTACCTTCTGTAACAGTCAGTCTTCTTTTTTCAGGCCATGCCTTATCCTGAATAGAACCTGAAAAAATGTACCGATACTTATTTTTGGTCAGAAAAAGAGACAGCTTCAAGAAAATTTCAAGACTTTTTATGCCATCTTACCCGAGGCAGGATCATTTTCCTGATTCTTTCTTTTTCCTGTTGCACTGTCAATGCACATCCAGAGTTCTTCTAACAAGAGCTTTATTTTTTCTGTTAAAATAAACATTTTTATACAGAGAACTAAGAATTTATGTTTCTTTCTTTTTACTCAGAACACAGACATGCCTACAACAAAACACACACAACAAAAATTAAGACAAGGGACAAAGGGGCATTTTAGCTTCAGAGAAAGAGAAATGCTAGATGCCACTGAGGGCATGGATCCTGTGTCGGCCACAGCCACACAGCAGACTGAAGGAACAGCTGCAGAACGCTTAGCTTTTCCTTTCTACAGTAAGGGTGGCAAAAAGTTGTAGCAGACCCCAGAGTAAAACATAAAAGCAGATTTGGATGTAGCATTAGTGAAATTAAACAGCTTTCTAAAACAGCTCAGGTGACAAACATAAATGGGGGAGGAAATCTTTCAGGAGGAAAGTATTTATATCACATCCTTTCTTCATGCCCACTCAGCAGTAACTCATCTTAGTCTTATCACGGAGTAACAACACATTAAATGTATCTGAATTAATTATCGGGTCACATTAGTAGACATTGTCTGGAGTCCTAACATCATTGCTAGGTGATGCCAAACAATCTAGTTCCAGAACGAAATGGGCAGGTGGAGAGGGAGAAACAGACCAAAAGCTCAACTAAATACACAAGCACCTAACCTACTTATGCCAAAACTATCATCAGATCCAACAATCAGGAACTGAGACTATTGGTTTTGTGCCAATTCCATAATTCAAAGACCACAGCAAACTACTACTATTTTATGAAGAGACATATTAAAAAACCCTCAGCACATAAGCAGAAAACCTGCCAAATTTTGCATGACATCTAATAACAACGCTAACAATTCCTCATTAGTAGTAAAGCCTTGCTGCTATTTGAAGTTCAAATTAGAGCTCAGATCTTAATTTTCCCATTTTTCCATTAATTAAAAATTAAAGGATGAAATTGGGTACCAATTTAGTACAATCCAAAAGGCAGTAAAAATATACCATGACACACAAGAACTGACAAGGTCTACCTTTTTCAGAAAAGTTTAATTTTAGCAACAAACTTTATATACAAATACTGCAAAGCAAGAAATAGAACAAGGAAGTTCTTCTTTTGCCTGAAAATTGCCTCCAGAATTTCTAAACAATTCAAAAGCCATACTAGCATTTTAAAAGACTGCAAAAATGGAAAAAAAAAAAAAAATTTTGCTTAAAGTTTGGCCTCAGAACTTTAGAGGAAGTTTAGGAGTTTGCTCCATTACACAGATTCAGATAATTTGTAGCACTTATTTTAGATCATTAGGGAAAAAAATGTCAATAGGATAAAAAACAACTATACATCCTGGATTTCCCCTTGATTTACAGAGCCTCACATAGAAACTCTAGCGGATTACACTCCTATCTTGTGCCTTTTGCTTTGCTTTGCATGCTTCCTTTATGATTTCAATAAGCTTCACAGACAACGGGATTGTTTGTATCTTTTCTCAGTGCTTGCATTCTGTTTTATAACCGCACATCAATTGACTTAACAGTCATGGGGTAGACTAGTCATTTTAATGAATCAAGTATTTTCCTTATTGCAAAATTAAAAATAATAAAAAATCTATTACATTAGTCCTTCATCAGGGTAACATTGGTATCAACAACACCTGCTCTTACAGCATTTCTGTCAGCATCTTCTGTTTCCAAAAAGGCAACTCCAGAAGAGTGGCAATAAATTCATAATGGTTGGTTCCACACAGAGAATGGTCTTGCAAAAAATCTTACCTTTGTCTATATCTGTTGTAAGATCTCCACTTGAACTCTGGGTCTCTGCATGCCTAACTATTAAAAAGAGGAGAGGGGAAATGAAATGTTCAAATGGAACAATACCACATATAAATCTGAAGGCAATCAAAGGTGAATGCTTACCTTTTCTGCACTTCTCTTTAAGTACACCATCAAGTTTTCCCTGTTAAAATTAAATAATACTAATTTTTCATGTCTACATAGTTTGTAGAGCATCTACTCTTAATTAGCATGAAATCTAAATCAACATTTCAAAGGTCATGCATCAGTTGGAAAACTTCTCTTAAGGTGAATTGCTATGTTTAGTTACTCAATATCCCCAACAAACGTGATTTTACTATTTCAGTATCTCTATTACTAGTAGCTTCCTTCCCCCCTGCCTCCTGCCCTGAAATAGTAAAAGAAGCTTCATCCAAAAGACCAGGAAAGTCTTACTTGTGCCTTCTTTAGCTCCTTTTCAAGCCTTTTCTTTTCAGTTTTCAGTTGTCTGAAGTCCTGTGTATGCTTTGTTGCAGCTTCTTCAGGAAAGAGAACCACAATTCAAGTTAGAAACTACAATATGAGACAAATAATTTAAGTAATATTGGTCACCACTTTGCAATCAAATTACCGGGGGGGGGGGGGGGGGGGGGG
>JAVKLA010000028.1:26502276-26514627 GCA_034782735.1 Sagittarius serpentarius | reverse complement strand
GGGAGATAGTGTGAAATACAAATTTATTGAAGTTATATTTTGGCTCATTAAGACAGCAACTCATGCATACAAGTATGTCGTCTTCCACTGCATACTGTTCTGAACTACTGAAACACATTTATTACTTTTCTCATTTACATGCAAGAATGAAGAGTGGGTCATACTGTAACGATACTGTACTGTAGAACAATATACACCAAGTGAAAAAAGGGAACAAAATTAAGAATGAGGTGCAATGGTTTTTTCATGTGTTTTATTCTCTTATTTAAAAGAGGGCTCTGGTTTGAAGATGGAAACACCACAGCCGACTGCATTAGAAAGATGTAGGTAGCACTCAAGACTAATAAACAGAGAAGAGTACCTTATGTCTTAATGACTAACAGACACCTGGCAAGAGTGCAGATGGGTGGCAATAAAGAGTACAGGGCAGGGAAGTGAGGGCTGAATGTGAGGTTCCTAGGGAAATTCTCAAGTGAGAGAGATACTTGAAAGAACTCCTGAGAGATCAGCTTAGTGACTTACACACAGACAGCAGAGAAGAGATAGATGGAACTTGCCTGCTGATCAGATCAGGTCACAGAAGAGGGCATATCAAAAGAAAGAGCATTACAAAGGCAGCTCAGGTGGTAGTTTGACAAAAAGCAATCATGGGAAAATTTCAGATTGACAAAAGATACCAGGCTAAAATATGGGGTCTGGGATATTTAATGAACACAGAAAAGAACAAAAGAGAGAAACTAGTCACTCAAATTGGACCTAATGCAAACTATCTCACAGTATTTTGTTCTAGCTCTGCCAGAATTTGAGGTTTTCGGGACAAGAGGGTATAAAAACCTTGCCGCTGTGTAATGAAACTCCAAAATGCTCCTAAAACTAAACACCCTCTACCTGTACTTTACAGTAGGATTTGGGGGGTTTCTAACACTAAGATGTAAGTCACTCCATTCACTGTACTTTAAACTGTGGCAAGCACAGCTATAAGTGTGCCATGAATGAAAATATTTGCCTTGCCAACTAACAGTACAGCAAGTTAAGTATCAGAATGCTTTATGCATATCCACCCTCTACTAGCAAAACAAGAAAAATACAGTGCCATGAGGCACGTGCTTTATCTCTACTTAAAAACAAAACCAACCAACCAAAAACCAATTGCCAGAAGATTTAAAAATCAGAAAACGTATCAGGATAACTACATATTTAAATATGACCATAACCATGTCTGGAAGAACCCTGCTAAGACTATTAGAATGCTGGACCACATGCCCTATGAAAAGATGCTCGTTCAGCTAGACTTAATTAGCTTGAGAGGAAAAAAAAACCAAAAACCAAAAAACCTTAGAAGGGATCCAAGAGGAGCCTTCCTGTACCTACAAGGAGGTACCAAGAAGACGGAACAAGACTGTTCAGTGGTGCATGGTGGGAGGATGAGAGACATCAGGCAAGACAAGTTTCCAACCAGCTGTAAGGAAAAGCTTTTTCAACATGAAGACAGTCATGCAGTGAATGAGGTTGCCTGGGCAGACTCCATCCTTTGAGGTTTTCATGACCAGAAGTTCCCTTCCAACTCCATTTACGCCATGTGCTAACAGAAAACATTTTGCAGGAGGGCTATGTAATTCAGAAACTAAGCACCACACATAGTACTGCCCTGCCTTGCTCCTTGGGGCCTCAGAGTTAGAAAGCTGCAGTTACTCCTTTGGATAAAAAAGAAATCAAGAGATGGAGCAAGACAACAACACAGTAACACAAGGTAGAAAGTTACCTTCAAGTTTCTTCACTTTTGTTTCCAGTTTCTTTCTCCTGTTAAAAAGAAGGCATTAATACATCATTTTTGTACAGAATTATGTTGCATGAAATGCCAGGGGAAAAAAAAAAAATCTAGCCATTTCAGAGAAAACACATTTCCTAGACCCAGGACCAACGTGTCCCTGAAGTTGAAAACTTAAATCTGTGGCACATTGCTGACATTCTCACACAAACAGCTGTTATCTGTTACAGAGGTAAGAGTTTGCTCTTAAGAGAGTCAGTCCACTAATCCAGCTATATAAATATACCTTCAGCTACAACTGAGTTACAAACACGACCTGAGAAAGCTGCTTTCTGGTTTTTGCATTTCTATGACGTAATGCAGACAGGTTTGTTTTACTCCTTAAAAACAATTAAGCCTTGCTTACAATCAGTAAGACCTAAGCAATGAAATAATCAGGAATAGCCTTCAGGATCACTTATGTCCCACAGCTTTCTGTTCAGGATATCCAGGTGTTTACTAAAGCCAAACCAAAACTAAAAAAATTATGCATCCTTGAACAATTTTGACTTCAGCATTGCCAACCCTACCTTATGTGTAAAAATATACACAGAACTGTAAAATTAAAAAAAAAAAAAGTAAGCACTTCTACTATTTCCTTCTGTTAAATCCCAATACCCCAGAAACAGTTTTTAAACTCTTGTGATAAGCAAGGGACTCTGTCCTGACAAACACAAGCTCCCAACGCTCACTGGTCATTTTCATCAAGAAGAACACGGTTCATCCATTCCCCCTATCAAAACTTGCATAATGTATCGATATTTACAGCCTAAGCCTTTCTGGATGTGCAAGCTTTAATCATCACTTCAGAGATGAACTGGAATGCATTTGAAAACCCACTCAGAAACAGGATGACTGACCACCTTTGGCATGTTCAGTAGTCAAAGCATTTATACTATAAAGTAACAGACCAATGCTCTTGGGCCTTCTCAGCCTGGACAGGTTCATGCTTAACTCTCTCTATACTCAGATGATGACTTTGACAGTCAAGCAATAGGTGAGAACTTCAGAAAAAAAATCCTCATAAAAAAAATCTTTGCAGAAAAAGAAAGAAAAAAAAGGGAGGTTGTCCTTCAAAAAACAGCAGGTAATGAACTAACTTCTGTTTCTCTGTAGTCTGACCAATGCACAGAAGTACTGCATCTACAACGTATGGACACTGGAAGCAAGGACAGGCGACACAGGAGGACTACAGAGATGCTGTTCACCACTGCAGGGAGAAGATTTGTGCAGCCAAAGCTCAATTAAGGACAACAAAAAAGGCTTTGTAAAGTATGTTAACAGCAAAAGGAGGCTCAGAGATAACATTGGTCCAGTACTTGATGAAGTCAGTCACCTAACAAATAGGGACATAGACAAAGCAGAGACATTTAACACCTTCTTCACCTGTCTTCAATACCGATGATGGGCCCTGGGAGCCCCCGAGCCCTGGGCTGGAAGACCATGACTGAGGGGATGATGAACTCCCAGCCAACTCTGAACTTGTTCAAGACTTGCTGCTCCAGCTGGATGCTGGATGGGGCCTGAATGGGACTCATCCCAGGGTACTAAAAGAGCTGGCCGATGCCATCACAGGACCTCTCTCCATTATTTTTCAATGGGCTTGGGAGTCTGGAGAGGTCCCAGTCACCTGGAAGCTGGCAAACGTTGTCCCAATTTTCAGGAAGGGTAAAAGGGAAGACCCTGGTAATCACATGCCTGTCAGTCTCATGTCAGTGCCAGGTAAAAATTATGGAGGTTATTCTGGGAGTTATTGAAAAAAGAGACAACGCAGTCATTCGTCATAGCCACCACAGGTTCACGAGTGGAAAGTCCTCTTTAACTAACAATATCCTTTTATGACAAGGTCACCCATCTAGTTGACTAAGGGAAGCCAGTAGATGTGGTGTTTTTTTGGATTTTAGCAAAGCTTTTGATACTGTCTCTCACAGTATCCTTCTGAACAACATGTCCAGCACACAGCTAGACAAGTCCGTAACGTGTCAGGTAAGCAACTGGCAGAGGGGTCGGGCTCAAAGAGTTACAGCAAAGAGGATTACATCAGGCTGGCAGCCAGTCACCAGTGGAGTTCCCCAGGGCTCAGTTTTAGGGCCAGCGCTCTTTAATGTTTTTATAAATAATCTTGACACAGGAGTCAAGTGTGTATGTTAAGTAAGTTTGCCAATGATACAAAATGAGGAGAAGCTGTAGACTCCCTCGAGAGTAGGGAGGCCTTGCAGAGAGATCCAGACAGACTAGAGAGCTGGGCAATCACCAACCGTATGAAATTTAACAAAAGCAAGTGCCAGATTCTCCACCTGGGACAGGGTAATCCTGGTTATACGTACAAACTGGGGGACAAGAGGCTGGAGAACAGCCCCACAAAAAGAGGCCTGTGGGTTTGGGTTCATGGCAAGTTGAATATGAGTCAACAGCATTACCTGGCAGCCAAAAGGGCCAACCATGTCCTGGGGTGCATCAAGCACAGCATAGCTAGCCAGTCAATGGAGGTGACTGTCCCACTCTACATGGCACTGGTGCAGCCCCACCTCGACTACTGTGTGCAGTTTTGGGTGCCTCAATATACGGAGGACATCAAACTATTAAGAGTGTGTCCAGAGTAGGGTGACCAAGATGGTGAAAGGTCTCGAGGGCAAGACTTATGAGGAGCAGCTGAGGCTACTTGGCTTGTTCAGCTTGGAGAAGAGAAGGCTGAGGGGTGACCTCATCGCTGAGGGGTGACCTCACTGCAGTCTACAACTTCCTCAAGGGGGGCAGTGGAGGGGGAGGTGCTGATCTCCTCTCTCTGGTGACCAGCAATAGGACACAAGGAAACAGAATGAAGCTGCATCAGGGGAAGTTCAGGTTGGACATTAGGAAAAGGGCTCTTCACTGAGAGCTCTTCACTGCAACAGGCTCCCCAGGGAAGTGGTCATGGCACCAAGCCCATCAGTTCAAGGAGCATCTGGACAACAACCTTAGTCATATGGTTTCCTTTCAGGCAATCCTGCGAGGAGCAGGGAGTTAGACTCAATGATCCTTATAGGTCCCTTCCAACTTGAGCTAGAAATGCTGTGATACAAACAACTAAGAATCTGAATAACCAGCCAGCCACTAAATGCCATCATTTATCACTGCAATGATACTTGCAGATGAAATAGTTACTTTTACAGGTGCAGTAGTGTGCTAACTCCACCAACACGCACAATTACGTTAAAGAAGAAAATAGGTAGTAATTCACAAAAAGCAAGGTCTGTAGAGGATGCATTTGGACAGAACTCCTCTTACGCTATGCAACTCAAGCTCCTCTCTGATCTTTAAGGTGCATGCACAACTGCAGCTAACAGAAAGCTGTGCTAACAAAAGTTGTATTCAGAATCAGAATGCATTCAGTATTATAATCTACCCAAACTACAGAAACTGCAATGTGGCTGTATTTGTAATACTCAAAAGTTGAAAAATATAAACACAAACAACCGTGTGCGTCATATTTATTTCATCCTTACAGCGAATGTGGTCTTTTAATTTAAATGAGCAACCTTACTTCTGGAACAGTCTAACATTGAGTACTTCTTTCAAAGCTTGTCTGTAGGAGTGATTTCATACCTTCTTCACAGTGGACATGCATATTTGTCTCAAGTTACCATGCTTGTTACAAGCTCAGAATTGGAGAAATGCCATCCTTGTAAATATTCAAAACTCAACTAGACAAAGTCCTGAGCAACCTAACTTTGACGCTGGCTCTGAATGGCAGATTGAACCAAAGGACTCAAAAGAATTTCTGTATTAAATATTTTACAGTAACTGTAGATTAACATCCATTTTATGAACAATTCACCAGAATTCTGCTTCTGAAGAAACTCAGCTCTCAAATTACTGAACTCATGTGACCTACTGCTTAAAATGACCTCAACATCAAAGATACATAAAATAGCTATAGCATTACAGAATGGTTGAAGTTGGAAGGTACCTCTGGAGGTCATCTTGTATAACCCACCCTGCTCAAGCAGGGCCACCTAAAGCCAGTTGCCCAGGACTATGTCCAGATGGTTGCTGAGTATCTCTAAGGATGAAGAGGCCACAACCTCCCTGGGCAGCCTGTCCCAGTGCTCAGTCACCCTCACAGTAAAAAAGTGCTTCCTGATGTTCAGAGGGAACCTCCCGTGTTTCAGTTTGTGCCTGTTGCCTCTGGTCCTGGCACTGGGCACCGCTGAAAAGAGCCTGGCTCCGTCCTCTTTGCACCCTCCCTTCCGCGATTTCTAGACATTGATAATATCACCCCTGAGCCTTCATTTCTCCAGGCTGAACAGTCCCAGCTCTCTCAGCCTTTCCTCACAGGAGAGATGCTCCAGTCCCTTAACCATCATCCTGGTCCTTCACTGGACTCTCTTCAGTATGCCCATGTCTCTCTTGTACTGGGGAGCCCAGAACCAGACACAGTATTCCAGGAGTGGCCTCACCAGTGCTGAACAGAGGGTTAGGATCACCTCCCCCTCGACCCGCTGGCAACACCAAAATAGCTTAGGAACACCAAAGTTAAAAATGTTAGCCAGTTTACAAGGAAGGAAGGAAGGAAGAAGTCACCAGTGGGAGTCCCATTGGGAACTGTGCTGGAAGACAACAGAAATAAAAGCTGACCACAAAAAATAGCAGAAGGGTATTAGAATTCCAAATTACTAGAGGGCCAGTGGTGTTGATAAATGCAAAGTGATAGACATGGAGGAAAATAACCACAACTACAAACTCATGACACCCAGCTGTATATTAGCTCGTTCTCTTTCGAGAGCCTAAGTACCTTTCCATACAAGATGGAGAAGTCACGGTTCCCCGACACAGGTGATTTAGAGGCTAGGAGTACAACAGGGTTAAAAAGCAATTAGACAAATTCATTAGAGAGTCCATCAAGAGCTGTAACACACACATATGCTCCAGGCAAGGAAGCCTTTGAGTGACTGGCTACTGGAAGAACAAACTTTGGGAATTACCAAGGCACAGCTTCACAATATTCTGTACTATGGCAGCAAAAATGGCTTCTGCATTTCTGGTGCCAAACCCCTCCTGCCCATTTCTTCCAAACATGGTGGATGGTTCAGGGCCTGCTGAGCTGTTTCTTTAAAAACAACTATTTTAAGGACTGATTTTAAGTGCGGATCACTTTGGCAGTATCATTTATATACTGGCCTCAGAGACTTACCAGCACAGCCAAAATGGATGGCAGTAACAAAAAAGCCAGACTAAGAACCACTTAAAACTGGAGAAACAACAGCTTCTTCTCCAATCTCATCCTGTTCTTAAAAACCTTTGCTAAACAACTATCAAAAGCCCCTTCAAGGCAGGATAATAATTAAACTAATACTATCTTCCAGAGTGTTTGCTACAAAATTTAAGACCATTCTTTCATCAACCCCCTGTTTCAAGAACCCATCTGCATAAAAAGTTTAGCAAAATAGAAAGCATAACTAGGTAAGGTACAAGATCAAGTTCTGGAAGAGGTAAGAGGGGGAAAGGAAGGTTGTGGGAAAAAAAAAAAAGCATCACTCACACAGCATCACTGTTTACTATTTCTTCTTTAATTTTAATATATTCCATTTGACTCTCCCGATAAATCTTGAGAGAACTCTGTGGAGAAGGAAAGCACAGTTAAAATACGTCCTTACTGAGAGCGACAAAAAAACAGACGGCAGAGACTACCGATTCTAATGAAAACAGTGCATAGCCCAAAAAGTATATCCAATGAGAAAACAAGCAAGTTGAAAAGCCAAGTTGTTATTGTTCTTTAAAGGCAAAAGTTGTAACAAACAAATAAATATATCTATATCTATCTATCATTTGAGTATGTGCCTCTGACACCTACTTAGATAGGAACTTAAAGCTGAAGTCAAGAGCACAACTATTATACACCACACATACAATCCTGCTTTTTCTGAAACACTGCCATCAGGACATCAGCTACTAATGCTTGTTGAGGGAAGAGGATTTAAAAAAACACTTCTAAACACAGAAGAAAAACCAGGTACAGTGACAAGACAAATGTTAATATCCTACCTTGTACCGGCATGAAAAAAATACAAGAAAGAGGGTGGGGTATTTTTTGCAGAAATAATAGTGAATGTCTAGAAAATACATATATTTAGGCCATTTGAACCATCATAACTTTTCTTCTGTAGACTAAATCTCAGCTAAGGGATGGGAGAGAAACTAGGAATAAAGTCAAGTAGCTAATAATGTAAAAGCATATGCTCAAAATGGTAACAGAAGCAGAATCCTTTCCTGCACAGACACTCTTTGCAACTTTTTAGTAGTACAAATTCTAGAGAGTTCAGTAATCTAATAAGATCAGGACAGAAAACCAAAGGAATTTGAATGTATCTCCTTCCTTCCTAAATAAGGAAATAAAACCTGAATAATCTGATCAAAAATCATGAGAACTACAAAAGCCTGAACTTTTTGCCTATCTGAAACCTGTTGCCATTTAATTAATTTCACCTAAAACCAGAGCTGCCTGTCCCAATGAGCTGGAAATAACAACTGGGCTCGTTAAAGCCTGCTTCATTAAGATGAGCATTAAACATACACATTTCCTTCAACAGAAAAAGTGCAAGTTATTTAAACCTTACAAGCACACCTTTTTCTCTTCCAACTCTGCTTTCAAGGAACCCAACTCTTCCTGGCACTTTTCCAGGGGCAGGATTTTCTGTAGCATCTGCTCCACTTGGCAACGAAGAGCAGAGATCTCTCTGAAACAGGAAGTGTAATTAAAAAAAAAAGTTGCCAAAAACATGGGTGCTTTCAAATTCAACGTTCTGATTCTTCAGGCAAGTGTCTTGAGTATTTTGCTTTCCCCTATGGAAAAATGCTGAGATACCCAAAGGCTTTTAAGAATCTAAGTGTTCTCATTTTTCCATCCAACATTTTATTTAAAAACATTAAACTGAGCCTAAAGCTAGATGCAAGCAGATGGCATATGCCACGCAGAAGTACTGCCCAGCCGCCTACACTGAAGTGCCAGGTATAAGTGTCTCTACGGAGGTAGCACCGTGAAATAAGAACAGAGTCCAACTGCAGGATTTTTCAGCAGGCAGGCAGGAGTCTGTAAAGACTATATGCTGCCTCTTCCTCTATAATCAAATAGAGTAAGCAAGGGCACACAGCCACAACTCTAAGACAAAATGTTTTATACAAATATGGCTACCCCAAATACGCTTACATTTAACCACCACCAAAAGACAAGCTACGCATCTCCACTTGCTCACTTTAGACTCCTATGTAACACAGGGCCAGGAAAGAATTTCACACAGGTATTGTGCAAAGACAACAGATTTCTCTCCTCATCAAGAGTATCTTTGCTAACTATGGCCTAGGAAGCATGGTAAAAGAAAGGACCATATTAAAAGCTCAGCCCAGGCCCAGGGCTCTTCCTGTTACGACGTCAGACTCCTAAAACCGCCCAAGTCACCGAGAACATAGCATCTTTAGTAAACAGTTTAAATCAAACTTACCGTTCAGCAAATTGAAGCTGTAATCTCTTGTTAAGGTAGAAATTAAAAAGTTTATCAAACATCCTTAAGCATATTTCAACCCAGTCACCACTTGGGAAGAAACATCCAATGAAGATTTCCACCCAAAAAACATAGGACTTGCAGAACTAAGTGTTTAATGGAAACATTTCAATACATTTGAAGCGAATAAGCAGAACTTCTTCTGTTACGTGAACAGACTTGAGTCACTCTCAGCAGCGCAGATTTCAAGTAGTCCATCCTAGGCCATATATTACACATAGCTGGATCTTAAATGGCTAGTTTTAATTCCAAAGCTCTACTGTCTTCACAAAGCCTATCCAGTCTCTTCTTTACCAGAGGCATCATCTCTTAACTTAAATCTTAAATGAAATGTCTCAAGCCCTCTTATAAGAAATGTTGATATACTAACTCTGTAAGAACACTAATAGATAAGTAAAGGATATCAGTGCATTTCTGTTGATACTCTGTCAGCAAACGACTGTAAGTGAAAAAAAAAAAGAGGCATCATTCATTTTCTCACCTGATTTTGACAATCATGTCTTAGGATACCTTTCCTTCTGCTTTATAGATAAATACAGAAAGCATACAATTGGTTTGCATTTTCTGATAGTAGTCAATACAACCCTTCTGTTTCATTAAGCCATTCAAACCTCAAATCAGGCTGCTTTAAGATAGAAAAAAACCCACCAACTGGCAATTACATTAATTTGTAGCCATTAACTATTTGCAGCTTTAAAAAATAAAAAAAAAAAAACAAACCACATTATTTAGGTAAAGAACATAATATACATATAATCAAAAAACATACGTATAGTCACAAAATCATATCCTAGTTCCTAAAATTAAAAGGGTGTTTTCCTAGGAAAGAACACATAAATGTAGGAAAAATAGTTCAAAAGACCCTAAAAGACTTTCATCTTTACACTATTCTCCTAGCAGCCATAACAGGCTAACACTTACTCTGATCCAAGGTGTACAGTGGGCCAGGGGACGGCACCAAGGAAAGCTATTCTCTGCTTTCCTCAGATGTTATGGTTTTTAAGAATGGAGAGAAGAAAGGACAAGAAAGAGAAATACCGTGGCAGTTTCTCCAATACAGAGAGGGCTGCATTACTTTCTCTTGCAACAGTTAAGAGTAATCAAGGAAGGCAAAAAAGAAAGGGGCTGAGCTGCGAGTAGTTAAAGGAGATGTGATTCCCACAAGAAATGCATGCAGTGGCAGAGAGAAGAGGGACACAGAGTTTGGAGGTAGGAAAAGGAATCTATGGGTACAGAGTAAAGGAGCTTTGAAGAAAAGGGTCCCAGTTAAGTCAGTGAGGGCTCTCTTAAATACTTTCTGCAAGCCAGAATGCAGGACTGGAATTTAGATCCGCTAAAGCCAGATTGACACGCATCTGGGAAAGGGTACACAAGAAATAAACCATTACGATTAGGAGACATAGCAAGGACATCAGGCCATAGTATGGAGGTATACGTAACATACCTCGATACATTATTCCATGTGTTGATGGTTATTGAGGAGAAGTGGAAGTAATCACAGAAGAGAAAGCAAACTATGAGAAGCATTTCAGAACCTTACTGTTCTGACCTATGTTCAGCCTCACTTTTCATATTCTGATATTTAATCCCAACAGCATTTCACACCTTAATGCTCTGACTAAATTCTGTTCAAGAGGTTCATATACACCTCTGCTTGACTTTTAGTTCTCATACTATATTCTTCAAAACAGAAAAAAATGAAATTAATCTCTTCAAAGAGCTGCTTCTGCTAGTATTTGTCATAACATATAAGCTATTATAGCTACATAAACCAGCCCTATTTTACTACCATTACACACAAATGTTCTAGGGCATAAATTAAAGAAGTCTCACAGTCTAGATTTAGGACATGTTCATGAAGAAGTTACTTTCATTTTGAGAAGGATTTAGTTTTGTGCATTAATGAATATCTACATTCCACAACACATATTTGCTGCATCGCTTTAAGAACTTCATAGCAATAAAAACCAAACCAAATAATAAAAAAAACAAACCACTCGTGCAATTGTACTTACTCTCCATCAATCATTTTTTGCTTCAGTGCAATTAATGCAGCTACATATTCATTTATATTCTGTAAGGAAGAGTCTCAAGTTGGTAAACAAAGTTTCACCCCAAAACCCAGTACTACACACTGTAAATAATCCCTAACCTGACTGCTAATGTTCTACCCAACACAATAATGTCTTCTTTTAGTGAAGAAGTTACTAATTCACCAAAAATATATTCATATGAAGACGTACAGAGAATGCAGGCTCCACAAGATAGCATGCCTACTTCAATGAGGCTTGTCTGCAAAAGCTGTTCAGACTTTGCCTTTGTGGTAGGTTACGTGCTAAGATCCCCATAACTTTTTTTCTCAAAACCAAATTAAGCTTTGGCAGCAAATTACCAAAAACCGGCATCTAGCTCGTGGGAGCCTACAGCCCTCCCAGGTTCTCCACCCCTACTCCGTTCCAAGACCCCCGGACTCCCAGCAGGGCCCTCCCCTCCTTGAAAGGGGAAACAAACATGGCCCAAAGCGCCGTGCTACAGAACTGCAGGCTCGCTGGAGAGCCCCGAAGGAGCCAAGCGACGACGCTCCCTCCCCTGCCCGGCAGCAAGCTCCCCAGGCCTCGCCTGCACACCCGCCAGCAGACCCCGCCGGGCACCCCGCAGAGACCCCAGCGACCCTGCCCGCCCCCCGGCGAAACCTCGCCACGGCTGCTCCTCGCACGGAGCCCGTTTGCCACCCCGGCTGCCCCAGCTCCCGCCGCCCCGGCAGGGCTGAGGGGCGGCAGCCAGCCCTTCCCACCCGCCAGCGGCCCGGCGCGGCCCCGCGCTCGCCTCCTTCAGCCGAAACCGGGCGCCACAGGGACGGCGGCCCCTCGCTACCTGCTGCAGAACGCCGCAGTTGGCGCAGGCGGGGCCGGCGGCGGTCCCGGCCGGAGGCGGCGGCGTCTCTCCAGGCATCATGGTGACCGCCGGCCCGGCGGCGCGGCCGCGGCGCCTCAAAGCCCGCGCCCG
>JAVKLA010000028.1:26469177-26490129 GCA_034782735.1 Sagittarius serpentarius | reverse complement strand
AAGCCCGCACCGGAGCAGGCTCCTGGAAGGACCTGTGGCCCATGGAGAGAGGAGACCAGGCCAGAGCAGGTTTGCTGTCAGGGCTTGTGACCCCGCGGGGGACCCACGCTGGAGCAGTCTGTGCCTGAGGGACTGCAGCCCGTGGGAGGGACTCATGCTTGAGCAGTTCATGGAGAACTGTCTCCCGTGGGAGGGACCCCAGGGCGGAGCAGGGGCACAGCGAGGAGCCCTGCCCCTGAGGAGGAAGGAGCAGCAGAGACAAGGTGTGGGGGACTGACCCCAAGCCCCATTCCCCGCCCCCCTGCGCCGCTGGGCGGGAGGAGGGAGAGAAAACGGCGAGTGAAGGTGAGCCCAGAAAGAAGGTAGGGGTGGTGGGAAGGTGTTTCTTGATTTGTTGTTATTTCTAACTATCTCTACTCTGGTTTGATTGGCAATAAATTAAATTAATTTTGCCACATCAAGTCTGTTCTGCCCATGACGGTAATAGCTGAGTGATCTCCCTGTCCTTTTGTCGACCCATGAGCTTTTTAATCTTATTTTCTCCTCCTGTCCTGCTGAGCAGCTTGGTGGGCACCTGGTAACCAACCAAGGCCAACCGACCACAGATAGCCTCTGTTCGAGAGGATCCACCAAACCTTATTGCTTCGCCGTCTTAAGTAATCCACTCCAGCGGCATCTGGATGCCAGAGTCAGTGTAATCATCTTCTATAGGAGTAAACAGGGCATATGATCATCCCAGTTGTTTAACTGTTTGCATAATGCTTTGGGGCTGTATCAGCCAACATTCTTCCAAACGTGCCTTGGCTAACTATTGGATAGCTATTGGGATAGGACTGAGGTAGCAATGCGGACAAGCGTGGACTGTTTTGGCAAGTACCCTTTAAAATGGTCCTCTTGGCATGCTCTGGGATCAAACACACACACACCCTTTTACGCGCCATACCTGGGACATGCCAACCATACCATCAATAAAACAGCAGAGGAACCCACTTCCCGAGGCTACGAAAAAGCCCCGTATTACTTGTCTGGAGTCTCTACGCGACAGTGAGGCAGGAGGACATAAGGGGGGGCTGCTGGCAGAGCCCCAAGGGCACAAGTAGGATTTGACTGCTCTGAGCAGCTTTACTTGAGACCGCTATACATGCCCTCTGCCCAGGGACCCCGAACTGCAGTTAAGCTCAAAGGTGGGTCCCCTGTCTTTGAATGACCTATGCGTAATCATAAGAGGAGGGGTCCTGTGGAAATTGTGATCTTCCCCCTGGTAGTGTGTGGGCTTCAGAGCTGACTTTTTCAAGGGAAATCGCAAGAAAATGTATATTCTGAGTTTTATCTGTTTGAACTCTCAGTACCAAAATTTGGATCCAGCTTTCAGTCTTCCTATAGCATCTATGTGGTGTCTCATGGACCAGGTGTAAGAAAAGCTGCGGTGCCAAAGTGACAGCTCTGAAGTGACTGGTGGGAAGGGAATCCCAAACTGTAAACTGTAGGGCTATCATTTAATTGTTTTTTTAGTAAGCCTTAGTATATTACATTGCATTAGATAATATAGGAAATAATGCAAAATATTAAGGAGCAGGAGTGGAACCTGAGTTGTTCAAGTGACAAAAAGGTGACACTAGACATACGTATTGTTTTACACAAAGATAGAAATAACTTCTGTCCTCTGAATCCTAAATGACTCACAGTTTGTGAACTTTGCCAGTTACCAACAAAAATCTAGTTATGATAAAACAAGTTACCTGCATTTTGAAGGAAATTCAACTTTATTGCTTCCTTTGGTGTCAGAGTAATGACAATCTGTAAAATAGATAAGTGAATGGGTGACCTGCCGTCAAAGGAATTTTTCTCATATATCCTCCAACATGAGTTTGCAGACATCCAAAAGTACCTATACTACAGTTTGAAACGTTGCTGCAACAGATAAAAAAGCATCCTCTGTGGAAAGCTTAACATGATTCTCTTACATCATTTTAACTCAGTTTCCTGGAGGAAGGAAAGATACGCAGTTACACCGTGTGTGCCATCCATTCCCTCACCCCAAAATATTTCTGAATCTGTTAATTACTTGAGATTATATTTGATGGTAGCACGCAGAGAACAGAAACTATTACTAAGCCACTGTATAAACCCATCACACGCCTGCATGTTGTATGTTGTAAGTTGTTCTTTTTTGCCTGTTCTCACTTCAGCAGTCTAAAAAATGGCGCGGGAAAATAACGGAAGATTGGCGAGGAGGATTATAAACACGCTCAAGTGACCTGCAGCTGAGGTGTCGAAAAACACATATATTGTACTAATTGTTGTTTTGTCTTGTGTGTTTGACAAGTAGAACATCTGTGTTTAGATAACGTAGGCCTGTGATAGACTCAGAGGCACCTGTCAAACACGCTTGAGATCCCTGCCCTGCTGTGGGAAGGATCGCAGCACAGCGGCTAATTACGCCTGCGCCATTCCCTGAAAAACAGGCGCAAAGAGCAGGTTCGGCAATCCTCCAGCACGGACCGGGGGCCTCGGTGCCTGCGTCCCCGCTTGTGTGCCTCTGCCCGGGTGCTGCTTCGGGGATCCCCCGGTTGGCAAGGTAACGGAAATAAACTTACTCTTTGGATTTCATCCGTGGTTTTGTGGTTGTTCCTGCGTCCCGCCTGTGCCAGCTTACACAAATGGCTACAGCACAATCAGAAAGATTCAGAGTAGGGTATAAAGGAGAAACAAAGGTAGGTAATACATGCAAGAACATGCAAGAACTCTGACAGAGAGAGGCGACCAAGGTATTTTTATAAAAGCCTATCAGAACTTGAGTTGCACGAAGGAGTGTTTACTTTGCCTTCTGATAGAAGAACTGAGGACATCAAATAAAGTTGCTGAGTAACCATTTCAAAACAAACAAACAAACAAACAAACAGAGTTCTTCACATAATATTCAGTTAAACTATGGAAATCCTTGCCACAGCATACTACAGATGCTAAAAGTTTACTCTCCCAAAAAGTCATACCAGGTTGTTGTCTGAATTGATATTACAGCTGTCTCTATTATGAATGACAATTTCATACTGCAAAAAATGTGTCCAATAGGAGGAAATGTTCTGTTAGATCCCATCTTTGCAGGCAAAGACAAATGGATCACAAACTTAGAAATTAATGCCTGTTCAGATGATCATACTTTGACTATATTTGTCAGGAAAAAAAGTAAAAATTATAACGTATGCATGCTTTTGTTAATACAAGTTTCACAAAACTAAAAAACATTTTGAACTAAACAAGATGAGAGGAAGGCTTTAAACAAAAAATAGAAAAGTTTTGCCATGATGATTTCATCATTAAATGTAAGTGCAGGAATCTATCAGAAAAGTAAATTCCCATGAAATTACTGATTTTTTAGTTCAATTCACCGACAGAAAACAGAAAAGAAAATGTCATTGCTCATGTTAATGATATTGGTCCCGAATCTGGTTTTACTCCTGCAAATTTCTGAATCTACACAAGTGAAAAAGCCCTCATTTTGAATTTAGTTCTAGAAGTATGACAGTAGTTTTGGTGATGTTAGTAGGGAAAAACTGAAGACTGAGACACTTTCTTCTGAGGCTGCTGACTAACCCAGAACTTAGTATCTTGTGTCACCCAGCAATTGTAAATTAAACTTGGTATGATCTGAATGAGGTATCTCAGTCCTGAGCATCACGTAAGAAGGCTACCAGTCAGGCTTGACCTGACTTCTCTGAAAAGAGAAGAGTGAATTTGTTTTGTGCATACCAGTTCCTGTGAAGCTCAGAAGACAGCATCAAACTTCCCAATTTTTTTTTCTGTAGCAGTCAGAAAAGACAGCTAGATTTTCATTGGATGAAAAACTGATGCATGAATAACCAATGTTCTTCATGAGTTACTTCTACTCAATTTTAGAACAAAATGTTCAGACTTGCATGGGAGGATGTTCTTAAATCTCTATTTTAGAATAAGCACAAGGTTCATACTCTCCTTAGAAATGCATCTTTTGTGAAATGGGCTAGGATTTCTGTAAATTTCCTCTGTGGCCTTCCAGTCGCAAGCTGCTAAAACTCGTGAGATTTTTCAGTGTAATTGAGATTGCCTTTAGGGAAAAGTAGTTACTGAAAGCTCTGCTGCTTGCATACAATACAAGGAAACAAATATTTTTGTAGGATGAGGGGGTGTAACTCTTACATAAAAGCTTTTTCCCGGCTAAAATTAGTGACATGAGTGAAGAAAAAAAATCACATTTTTACTGTATTTTTAATGCTAAGATAATATATTCCAAGCCCTAAGGAAAAAATATCAGCACACCCAGGAAGTTGTGTAGGCTCACGTCATTTGGACTGTGCAGCCAGAGTTTGTCTCTGTTCACATGCTATGTAGAGAACACAGAAAAAGCCAGTGTTCTTGTCTGCCTCCTTCCAAAGAAGGGAAGTCTTTCAAAACTCTAAGAGTGAATGGGTTTGGGAACAACATCAGAGAGCAGCCAGGGCCAGTTGCTCGCCAGGGGCTGAGCATGATGACAAGACTGGCAGGGCAGGGTCTTTACCAGCCCAGCAAGCAGGGCAGACCCAGGGCTGGCAGCCGTCTCAGCCAAGAGTCCAGATCACGGTGACGAGTCAGGTCTGAGGTCAAGCTGGGAAAACAAGTCTACAGGCCAGGGCCCAGATCAGTGGAGTCCACAGCCAGACACAGAGCTGGAGACTGGTACTCCTGTGACATCGCTTGGGCAGGGAATGAAAGCCCAGGCCTGAGATCAAAAACGTATTCTGGCACCCAGCTCATTCAGTCCCACCGCATGAAAACAACACAAAGTCGTAACTGCGTAATCAGAACTTCTGTATGGACAGTGTAGAGCTACATTTGGTATTTTCACCTTCAGTTAATTGATTGATGATCCTATAATTCTGTTGTTTATTGTTCATCTCCAGGTAACTTTACCTTCAGAGAGTCTGAGCAGGTATAGTTTTGTTGCCAGGCAGCTTCTCACACAGTAAATTCCAGTGAAGTCCATGAAAGTAACATTCATATAACTGAGAGTGTTTATTTTAACCAAATATACACACAACTGTCAATTATTTAAAAAATCATTTTATAAAATCTATCTGCAAAGAAAATTTTAGTCGCAGGTAGAAACAAATATTACATGATTGACCTTGAGTAAGGTCAACTATTCAAAATGTGAATAGTTGTCCCTTCTTGCAGATGCCATGGTTTGACATTCCAGAACTTCAACCAGCATAACTCTGTTGCAGTCAGCACTGAAGTATTCTTGTTGTCAGCTTTGATGCTTTCAGCATATGGCATTTGAAAGCTCTTACTTTCTCACTCTACTAGCTTGCATGTAATCTTTTCCAAGTTATTACCACGGAGGAGTAAAAACTGTATTGTCCTTCTGTTTCCAAATTATCAGCAGCATGAAATGCTTATGTAAATTTTATCACTCAGCCAACACAAGGATCATCAATCCAGTTACTAGACCCGTATTTTTTTTGTATTTTCATGACTAGTTCAGAATAGCCATGCCAGTTCCAATCTGTCAGCAAGCAGTGGGAGAGTTACAGCTTAGCACAGTGATCAGACCTGATCAACAAGATGATCTGGGAAAATTTTCTTGAGTAGCATTCAATGTTAAAATTTATTTTGGGCAGTGGCTAATGACACCCCCGCTCGCGCTTCATGCTTCAGTGACATGCTACTGCTTCCAGGTTATCATACAGTACTGTATTTTATTACTAAACTCTTGAAAAGGTGATGAAGACAAGGTCATTGAGAGATATATTGGTGGTAGTTTATGATGCCACCATGTATCCATAATTTATATAGAAACTAGGAACATGGGAGCTGGAAGAAATCTGTTGAATCATTGAGTCAAGTATCTTGCAGTCACGTGTAATCCTTTACAGCAATTACCAGCTATTTAGATGTCTTAGTCTGTCTGTTTATTGGGAGCTGGTCCAGAATGTCACTCCCTGATTGTTAGAAGCCCAATTTTAATTTCCAGTTTAAATTTAATCATATCCAACTCATATCTTTTTGTTCTTCTGCCAATTCTTCTGTTACCTTAAATAGTTCTCCTCACTTCCAACTGGTACCCCTATGCTGTATTTACAAAGAACAAAACCAAACTGTATCTCGGCTTCTCTTGAGCTTGTCTTGTTTTGTTTTGGCCTCTGATAGGCCAAGCAATCTGAGCTGGTTTTACTTTATCTCTTAGGAGAACTCTTCTGTTCCCTGAATTGTGGATCACATTTTCTTAAACATAGCTACCCGGGGACGTACACGAATTAAATTCCAGATGAGGAAATTCCAGATGAGTTTTACTTGTGCTTTGGATAATGGCGACTCACTTTCTTCAACTTTGCAGACAGATCATCTCCTCTTGCAACTGAAGATCCTACTTGCCACCTTCTTCTTGAGTTTCTAAACATTGTCACTAGTTTGTAACTATTGGCATGGCTTGGATATTAAGCCATTACCTTTCACTGAGATGCTATCACTTCATTCTCTGTAGTATCCGAGTACTTCTCCGTGCTGTTGCAGTTCCCCATGGACAATGCTTAGCGTCCTCAGAAAATTCTCTTCTCGTGGACTTAATCTGATGTGAAATCCATTAATAAAAATAAGAAATGTTATTGGACTGATATATATATTGGACTGATTATTAAGGATTTATAAATGAAGTTCTTTGGCCTGATAGCCCCCTCACCTGGTTTTGTTTTTTCCTCCTCTTCAACCTTACACACCTACAGTTCTTGTACCAATATGAATTTTCATAGTATAGTATAACTAATACAACTAGTATAACTAATACTCTGCCTACATTAAACTCTTTCACAGGCTTTACTGGCATCCGAATGTCTTACCTGATGTTGAACAGAAATATCAAATGAGTAATATTACCCCATGGAGGTATGCCACTTCCACCTCTCCCAGCTGTGGTGATATGCAGAGGTACTTCCTATGCAGAATTTCTATGCAGTCTTTCAGTGGAATCTCTTGTTTCAGTGGCTCTTGCCGATTTCAGATCCTTGTAGTGTTCCCCACCATTGACAATCTAATGTACCAGGTCTCTGAAGTACTTCACATCTCCAGAATGGAAACGCAGACAAATAAGATCTCACTCTTCTCGCTAAAGAGACAACACTTTGGGATGGAAGTGCAATCTTCACTTTTTCTTGCTTCCGATCCCCAGTACCCTGAGCTGCAATAATGGTAAGGAAACAACTCATTTAAGACAGACTCGAAACAGCTATCTTATTTAGACTTTAGCAGGTGAGGATATTCTAATTTTATTATTACAAGTAATATTACAGCACCATAGAAAAAATCTAGCTTTCAAGGGACCTCTGAAGGTCTGTAGTCCAACCTGCTCAAAGTGGACAGGCTAGATTAGGTTGCTCAAGGCCCTGTCCAGGTGATTTTTTTTTAAATCTCCAAGGATATAGATAGATCCTACCATCTCTCTGGCCAACCTGCTTAACCGTTCTAAGAGCGAAGAATCTTTTCCTCCTCTCCAGTCAGAATTTCTGTTGTTCCAGTTTGAGTCTGTTGCTTCTTGTCTAGCTGTGCATCTCGGAGAAGAGCTTGGCTCAGTTTTCTCTATAAACCCCTTACACAGTCGAAGATAGCCATCAGGTCTCTCATTTAGTCTTCTCTTGGCTGGACAAAGCCAGTTACCTCAGCCTTTCCTTGTATATATTATGAGGCCTCTGGTGGCCCATTCCTCCAACTTGTCAAGGCCAATCTGAGTGACAGGCCTGCCTTTGAGCATATCATGTACTCCCTGCAATTTTGTGTCATATGCAAAGTTGCTCAGGGTCCTTCTGTCCCCTTTTCCAGGTCATCGGTGAAGATGTTAAAGTCTCAGCTTCAGTGCTGACCCTTAAGAAAAGCTGTTTAATTAGGCTGCCAGCTAGATGATCACTAGTCATAGAGGAGTCCTTTACCTTTTGTCTATCTGGTACATCCAAACTTCTCTTTTTCCTATTTTTCTTCTCTCTCTTTCTCTCCCTCACTCTCTATGCAGATAGGTACCCCCCCACACACATTCTGCAGAATTATGAGCTTCTGTTGCATAAACTGGACAGTAAAGGAATTTGAGACAGAATATGCTATTTTTTGCTCTTCTGAATGGCTCTATTTTCACCTGCTTTTTCAGGTTTTTCCTCCAGTGTAAGATAAACCCAAACACACCAGTTGAATGGTATGCTTGGCATTGCAGACTCGTCTGCTGGGTTATCACTGCATAGGATTCATAGTCCCGAGAATAAATATATAGGCATTTTTTTCAGGTAAGTGTACTACAGGACACAAAAAGCTTCTGTTTCCTATAGTCTCATGGATATTGTGTAGGCATCTGGGTGAGTCAAGTCCTAGTTCAGGGTGAAAATGATATGTCATATTCTTATCTCCCTTCTCAGGCTTTCTCCTTCTTTACCCAATTTTCTGAGTGCTCTGTGCATATTTCTTCAGTACCGCAATACCTCTTTTTCAGATCTTTTTTTTTTCTTTTCCTCTCTGATTTGTCAGATATTGGAAAGCGGCTCTGTTGCCACAGGCTGCTCATCAATTCAGAGGTACAGTTTCTTCTGATTATGAAAATAACTCTGAGAGGGGCTCTGGTTTTTTGTTCTGTTACCATGACATCAAAGATTTTTTCTGTATCATTCCTGAAGTATCATTCTTAGTGCCTCTTCTCAGTATTGGGAGAACATCCAGGTGGTAAATTATCTGGCACTGTCTTCCTGTCTACTTCTACTGCGTGCAGTGAATTCTTTTGCTTGTTTGCCTCTGATACTTGAATGGTTAAGTGGTAGAGGAAGGAGAGTGTACTGGTTACAAGGATCTATTTGAAATCCACCATGTTTAAATTTTAAGATCTTTCTTTAAAAAAAAGCTTAAACTTACAGTAGTAAATTGGGTGATACAACATTGGTGGAATCTCTTGCATTCTTTTCCTTGAGGTTACATAAAGTAGGAAAGGCTGACTAGAAGTTACAGGGATGTGACTACTCAGTGCTTACAGATCCATTGCATGTCAGTTGTAGATGTGACAGATGCACGCAGAGCAAGTGCCTTGTGTTCTGGTTAGAAGCGTAGTTAACCGAAAAATATATGCATGGTAAGCCCAATATGTTGGATTTCGCATGGGCATTGGAGATGCTTTGTGTTCATACTGGGCATCTCACCAGCACGTAATACTACTCATCGATATTTTCCAGATAGAACTATGGATGCTCAGAAATTTTGTAAAAAGATACAGTTTATGTTTATACAGCTAAATTCTTCTTCTCCCAAAACACGGTGTCTGCTGCATGCAAATCAGAAGTTAGTTGCCAGCAGTCCTTTAGCATAAAGGCCTTTGGTCCTTATTGCCAGCATGTCTTTCTAGTACACCATGCACATCTCCCTTTCCTTACCTCCCCGTGGATGCCATCCTAAAACGTTACTCTGTACCTGCAGACTGGTGATCTGTGCTTAGTTTCTGGTAATGCAACATGCTGTCTGTGGGTAATGCACATTCCTTCCTCATTTGCTGGTTGTATTCATGCCAGACAGCTTTCACCAACCTGCTTAGGCCTGTGGGGGGGCCTGCCTCTTCCACCTAGGACAGCAGAGCTGCTGCTTGCTGGAGGCTCCAAACCAAGACGCAAGCTCTGGGGAGCCCTGTGGGGCTGGTCCAGTATCTCAGCAACATGTAAAAGGGAACAGTTGCTGCAGGCCCCCTCTTTTTGTCTGGGTAAAAGGGCTGTGTGGGTACTGCAGAACTTGTCTGCCATAAGCTGTTCATCAGAGAAGGCAGTGTTGGGACCTGGGACACCAGGACCAAAGGCAGGATCAACTTGTGCTATGCACCTCAGAAATCAGGATTGGGTACAGAATTCCAACATGTGAAAAGTCATCTCTGGGACTCCCTGCTGGGCCACTGTCTTTTGTGAGCACATCACTCTGGAAAGAAAAGAAGTCACTGGAGCCTTCTTATGTCTGACTCTCAGCAGCCTGTGGGAAGACTTACTAGGTGTTGGCCAGCTCATGATAGACATGAACCATGTCTGGTCTGTGGTGGCCATGTTGATAGGGCTGCACAGGCCTTTTGGCCTACCTAGACTGTGGCCAAAAATTAAATACATAAAAAGCTCTGATTTCTCTCTCTCTATCTGCGTCCACATGCTGGCAAGTTCTGCAAGTTTCCCCACCACTCCCTTCCCTAGCTGTATTCTCCACAGACACGTTCAGTCTCTTTTCTCCATTTCTCCCTCTCCGATGCACGTGCAGGCAAGCACAGTTTATATCCACAGTGGCAATCTCACAGGATGTGTCCACTTCCACTTTCTGCTGAGGCTGCTGCTGTCTTTCCTCTGCTAAACCGCACAGAGCACAGCTGGCTTTGGTGCGGAGTGGCTGACTGCTCCCAAGAGTTGGGCCTTCCTGGACTGAGGCTGCAGGAGGTAGTGCTGCTCTGCAGTGTTTGAACAAAAAGGGGCATGGAGATCTTCCAAAGGAGCTGCTTGTCTAAGCGTGGCTTGAGCTGTTGCATCTGCTAGGAGAGCTGGCTGCTGAGAGCTGAGAAATTCTGCTAGCGTAGAGCTGAGAGCACACAATGCCACGGCACGTCTGCGTTGTGTCCCAGCTGCTCCTGAGCTAATGCCTGCTCTTGATCTTGCCCCTTCCCTTCTAAGAGCCCTTCCAGGAAAAGGGTGAAGAGCCATCATTTTCACTCCTACCACCTTGATCAGGGCAGCCTCTAGCCTCATCCTGACTCCTGTGGCTTCCAATCTCAAATGCCCCTGTGGAGAAAGAATATTGGGAGAGATAAGTTTCTTGGTGTTGTTTGGAGATACACACCACAGCACAGCATTGCCTGTATCCCTCCTCCCTGTAGACACCAGTATTCCAAGGTTTCAGCTTGCAACAGAGCTGGAGGAGGCTTGAGCTAGACTTGTCCCTCTGCAGACCATGTCCCAGGAGAACTGCCAAGAACCAGCCAAGACTCATCTTTTGTAGGTCCTTTTGGCCTTGACCAGCTGAGTTATGAGGGGAGTGGAACCCTGCTGGAGTTGTGTGAGCAGGTCTCCAACTTGCAAGTAAGCATGAAGCAGCTGGTGTGGCTGGATGACTTCACAGGAGGAAACCAAACTAAGCAAAGAACGAGGTCAGCTGTGTAAATATATGGATGTTGTTAGCACGGGCAAATGCTACCAATAGGAAGATGGAGACCCACTCATCTTTGGAGAAAGTTAGTGTAACCCTGGAGATATTGGTCAAGGATTTGATTGATGTTCAGTCTGATGACTTGTCTGGGAGATGGTACAAGGAGAGGCAGGTTTGCACTTGGAGAAGGCTTATAAGCTCCTTTAAAAATCTGCCTGTTAAATGGGGCCCTTGGTCACTAATTATGCTGTCTGGGAAGCCATGGCAACATAAAACATGCTATAGGAAGGGTGAGGCAGTCCGTGGGGTTACAGGCAACTTTCTGAGGGGGATGAAGTAAACTATGTTGGTGGACAGGTCCACAATCACTATGACCACTGCATTCCACCCCAAGGGGGGCAGGTCTGCTATTAAATGCACAAGCACAAATAGCCAAAGCTATTTGGCAGCAGGGAGGAGCTGTTAGAGACTCTGCAATCTTCTGGTGCAAGCACAGCTGTTGTGGGCCTGGACGTAGTGAGGCACATCTCCTTGTCCTGGTAGTTAGGTACCGTATCACCCAGCAGTGCCCGTGTCTGAGTGCAGGAACATGATGGCATTGGCAGAAGGCTTGTGTCTGGCAGTGGTCCCTGTAGGATGTACAGCTGCCTGCCATGGTACAGGCAACCATCCTGTTCTTGCAGGCTGAGGGCAGCTGCACCAATGGGACGCTGTGTCAGGTTCAGGTTACTTCCAGTGGCCCAGAAAAATTCGGCAGTGAATTCATCCTCTGCCATGGCTGTAATGAAATGTCTTGGAGAAAACAGGGTTGGGGTGCATGCAGAAGGGGTGCATCCAAATCTGAATCTTCCTTCCATGACAAGGCACCTGCCTTGGTGTTCTGCTTTCCTGGACATTAAGTGAAAGTGAAGGGGAAGCATGTGAAGGAGGCAAGATGGGGAGAGAAACACTTCACTTGTTGATACTATTCCATGTTCTGACAGTTGGTCAGCAACACTTGTGGGTTTTGCCCTCTCAAGGAATTGCTGCCATTCCTCAAAGGCAGCGTTGATTGACAAGACACTCCTTATCCCTGATAAGCTTCTAATTCCTCTCGGCGGGGAGGAGCTGCTAAGAGAAAAAAGGGTGGCACTCCTGTGTAAGGCTGACCTTCTGGGGGAGGATGGTCACTGTGGCTTGGTTTGAGGCATCTGCTTCCGCAACCTAAGGCCAACTGGGGTCTGGATAAAGTAAGTTAATACCTGTGGTGAATGCCCATTTCATTTTCTGAAAAGCCACTTGTGCTACAGTCATCCACCAAAAGCAAGCCCACTTCAGGTAGGAACTACAATACCAGCAAAAAAACCCCTTTGCCAATTGTCAATAGATTTTGGCAAATCCTAAGAACCTTTGCACTGCCTGCACACCAGAGAGTGATGGCTTCAACTTCTCTGGGGTCCATGTGCAATATGTTGGGGCCTCAGGAACTCCACCCTCTGCTGGTCAAAGGATCACTGCTCAAGTTTGGCATAGAATTCTGTGGTGCCACAGGAAACTCAAGACCTCCCAGAACTGGTCTACATATGCCTCTTTAAGTGGTGCGGAATATCAGAGGTGTCATCTGGACAAGCTGCTACGTAGTAATGAAGCAGGTCCTTCCCATTATTTACGATATGCTGGAAGCTGGCTGGAGCATTGCAGAGAGCAGATGGCAGCACAGCATAGTCTTAGTGGCTGTATGTGGTGTGAAAAGCAGCTTTGCATTCATTCTCCTGCCAGGTCTCTCACAGGTCCAGCTTTATGAACCAGCAAGTTCCCTGAAGATATTCACAGAACTCCATGGCAAGAGGCAGAGTTCTTTACCGTGGTGCCATTCAGCCCACTGTGATCTACATTTTTTTTTTTTAAGAAGGAAAAAAAAACATAGGGACCCCGGGGACATGGGAGGGGTGGATAAACCTACATGCCAGACGGTCCTTGAGGTCCTCCTTGCAGGCTGCTAATTCAAGGTGCTACAAGCAAAGATGTACCTGAAAGGCACCCCATTTCCTGGTGCTGGGTCAATGTGGCAGTCATGCATAATGGGCTAGTAGTGTTTTCTGCCTCCTTCTTCTCACAGACATCCACAAGATCACTGTATTTATTTGGGGGCATAAAGGGGTGGGGAACAGAGGCTGAGGTAGTGGCACAGTCTTGGCATCTGACAAGACAGAGCTGCAGTGCTGTAGGGGTACTGGGCTGAGGCTGTGCTGTGGGGCCTCACACAGTGTAAAGCCAGAAACGTGGGAGTCCAGACCAACCCACATGGGGTGCTGAAATGGTGAAGACAGCCCAGAGAAGATCCCAGGCAGACTTTTGCCCTCAGGATCTGGGTATTCCTTTCCTGCAGGGGAACACAAGAAAACCAATTGCCAGTTAATGAGAAGGTTGTGCTTCTGGCACGCAGCGAACTAGACATAAATTGCAGGGCTTTAGCAGCAGGTTGCAGAGTTAACATGCACAGGAGAAGGTCATATAATGGCCTGTGCCAGTCACAGCCAGTACCAGATAACTCTGAAATCAATGTAGACAACTCACTACACCCCAAAACTTCAGAAGAGCACATGACACACCAGCTCACACATATTTAAGAGATAGCAGCAGCCACTTAGGGAGGAAAAGAAGAAAAGACACCGAGAAGAAGCAGAGAAGACATGAAAGGAGAAATGGAGGAAACACATTGAATGAGACATTGTTGGGGACACAGCTGGAGATGCACTCCTGAAAGGAGCTGCTCTATACCTGCGGAGGTACATCTGAAAGGGGACTGCGGCCCATGGGTGAGCCATACCAGAGCAGAGGAAAATGAGTAAGAAGCAAGGAGCAGCAGAAGAAAACCATTACACAAATTACTCCAACTTCTTGCATCGCCCATTGCCTCACCAAAGGAATGAATTTGAGTAGGCAGTAGTTTGTTGTCAGAGTTTAAGCCCAGCCGGCAGCAGCAGCACAGTCGCTCCTCCCCCCCAACCTTGGCCCACCTGAGACAAGGACAGGGAGGGATCACTCACATTTATGGTCACAGGCAAAAGACAGACTCAGTTTGGGGAAAAAACACCAAAATCAATTTAATTTGCTACCAATCAAATCAAAACAGGTATAATGGGAAGTAAACCCAAATTTTAACACACCTTCCCGCACCCCTCCATCCTTCCCAGCTCAACCCCACGCCCGGTTTTCTCTCCCTCCTTCCCCCAAGCGGCGCAGGGGGACGGGGAATGGGGCTGGGGTCAGTCCCTCACGCCTTGTCTCTGCCGCTCCTTCCTCCTCAGGGGCAGGACTCCTCACTCTGCCCCTGCTCTGGCCGGGGGTCCCTCCCACGGGAGACAGTTCACCACGAACTGCTCCAGCGTGGGTCCTTCCCACAGGCTGCAGCATTTCACGAACTGCTCCAGCGTGGGTCCTTTCCGCGACTTCAGGCTCTGACTGCTCCAGCACGGGCTTCCCCATGGGGTCATGGCCACCTTGGGGGGCACCCACCTGCTCCAGTGTGGGGCCCTCCCCAGGCTGCAGGGGGGCACCTGCTCCCCCGCTCCCCTCCATGGCTGCAGGGGGACAGCCTGCCCTCTGCCCAGGGGCTGCAGGGCCATCCCCTCCCCTGGCCCGCCTCCTCCCCGTCTTCCTCACCAACCTGGGGGTCTGGGTAGGGGTTTCTCTCACATCCCAATCTCCTCCCCCGCTGCAGGTTTCCCATCTTCAATCTGTTACCCCAGAGGCGCTCCCGCCGTCACTGATGGGCTCGGCCTTGGCCAGCGGCGGGTCCGACTTGGAGCTGGGGAAGCTTCTAGCAGCTTCTCACAGCAGCCATCCCTGCAGCCCCTCCCCCGCTACCCAAACCCCACCACACAAACCCAAAACATCCGTAGTGGGCATTAAGGACTCATTTTTCCCAGCCAGTTTTCCACAGCCAGTGCATAAATTGGATTGTCTAGTTAGTAACCACCTGGCTTGCCTGTGGGAGCTGGCAATGACAGCCACAGCTGCACATCAGTGGTCCCCAAAGACACCACTTCAAATCAGTGAATAAGGCTTCAGGGTTCTGGACAACAGTCATTGCATTTTGGGGTGACTCAATCCAGGGCCACCCTGAAAGCCAGGAGGTTATGACTGCAGAGCAGCTAGTATCTATTGCCTTGTCTGTAAAGATTAGCCACGTGTGCCTCACAAATCCTGGAACCCCCACCTGATCCCCACTGAAGGGTGTCTGGCAAAGCTGTGGGCACAGGGCATGTTAAAGAATCCTGCAGGGCTGTGACCAGCCTCTGCTTCCTGGCCAGGGCTTGGAGACTGGCTTGGAGCTGTAGGGAGCCATTGGGGATAGCCCCTGCGCAGCCTGAGGGCCTGGCCCCATGGTGCTCAGCTCAGAGTTCAAGGAGGCTTGACCTCTCAGGCAGGAGTGGGGATGGCTCCACAGGGGAAGACAAGCCAGGACTGACCATGAAACAGGCAGAGGCAGTGATCTCGCCACTCACGGTGCAGTCCTACAGTACCCAGGCAGGGTTGGTGACGATAACCGGCTTCATCAACAGTCCAGCGATCACCAGAGAAAGGCAAGGTGGTAAGTTGGATCTGAGGTCAATCCAGAAATCCAGGAGACAGAACAAGCAACAGGAGACAGAAGTGGACACAAGTATACTGGTGGTACACCTATGACGGAGCTCAGGTAAGGGTCAGGGACCCAGTTCTGAACTTAAATGGAGCTCCTGGGCCCATAGGGCAGAGCGTGTGGGTGGAAGCCCAAATGAGGCTGGTCAGGGCAAGTAAGGTCTATCGATGCACCCATGGCCTTAATTTTCCTGTGCAGTGCTTTGGGATGGACACTCAGATTTTTCAAACCAGACCAGCCATTCTGTTACTAGTATCATGTTATTAGTATCAGTACCCCACCATTAAGTTTTCTTTCAGCTTCTAACTCATTTGGATCATCAGGGCACCCATACTTGTCAGGTCAAGTGCAGCTTAATCTTGACGTTTTACCTTCTTTCAGTGCTGCCTGGCCAGGACTGCAAATGATCTTTTATTTGACATCACCTGTCAAAGGACAGTGCTCAGTCGGTTTCCTCCCTCTGTGCTGCGCTAGATTTTGCAGACCTCTATCATATCCGACCAACCCCCTCTTTTCCAGAAGGTTTAAGTCATTCTTTGTACAGAAGCTATTGCATGCTTATGATTCCTTTTTCCTTGCCCTTTTCTGAACATTTCCCCCATTCCTTTGTACTCTTTTTTGAGATGGAGGACCCAGATTTGTGTACAATATTTATCAATTTACACACTGTCTTGACAATTTCTGTGTTTTAGTCTTTACTCCTTTCTTAGCAATGTTTAATAATTGATTTGCTTTCTTTCACACTGCTGGGCACAGAGAAGACATTTTCATAGAACTACCTGTTACAACTGTTGCAACAGCTCAGGGCTTTTAATTTCAAATGTGAAGGTAGGATGGTTTCTTCCCATATGCACTACTTTACATTGAGCTTCCCTAAATTCCATCTGCCATTTTTTGCCCATACAGTCAGTATCCTAAGACTCTTCTGCCTGCAGTTCTTCTCAGCCTGCCATTCCCTATATTTCCCTAAATAACATTGTACCATCAGCAGACTCTTGACACTGCCATTTCCAGATCCTTGAGGAATACGTTGCACAGATCAGGTTCCAGAACACACCCTTGCGGGACTCCATTGATGACCTCCTCTTACTGTGAAAACAGACTATCGACTCCCACTGTCTTATTTCCTGTCTTTCAACCAGTTATTTACCCCTGCAATTATTTATTTCTTGGCAGTGTAACTTTTAAGAGCTTTTGATGAGTGACCTCTCCAAATACCTTCCAGACATCCAAGGTCAGACTTCCAGGGTCTATCTCCGTTAGCCACAAGCTTGTTGACTCATGAACATTTCAGTAGGATTGTGAGGCAGTTCTTCCCTTTACAAAAGCCATTTTGACTCATCCCTGTTGCAACATCTTTATGCGTATCCTCACTAACTCTAATCTGTTTTACAGTTTCCATCAAATTGCCTGCTACAGACATCAGGCCTGTACTTTTCTAGATTTCTTATGGCATCCTTTTAAAAAATTGACATTACAGCTGACACATCCCTGTCTCCTGCTACCAAAGCAGTTTTATACCAGAGCTTGTACAGGACAGTTTGTAGTTCACCCTTGAATTCTTTTTGAATTGCTGGTTATATACCATGTGGTCCTTGTGATTTGTTACTATTAATTTTGCCTATATGTTCCATAACCTATATGTTCCATATTGACTCTTTCAAGACACAGCCCCTGGTGAGTCACCCCATAAAGAAGAAGAGCTGCCTTGGGAATCTCATCCAGCTCTGCTGTAGTGAACACAGATGTAAAGAATTAATTTAGATTTTCTGTTATTTTCTCTGTACTCTCCTTTAAATTTCTTTTAATTTTCCTGGTGCTGCGGACTGTCTGGCAGGCTTCCAGAGCCTGAAGTGTTTGAAAAGGGATTTATTATTAGATTTTATGCCTTATGCAAGTTGTTCCTCAAACCCTTTTGGTCTGCCTCATGGTGTGGTTTACTTTTCATCTGTCACAAGTTCAGATTCTATTTTCAATTTTAGGCCCAAATTTAGCTTTTGGAAGGCTGCTTCTGAAAAGCTGCCCCCAGCAACAGGGTCCCTTGTCCCCGCTGTTTAACCATGGCAGCTTCCTTTTTCCCCTTATATGCATTTGCCCGGAGCCTCCAATATGGTATCCTTAAAGTCTGCATGTAACCTTCAAGGACATAATTATTTTAGCTGCCCCTCAGTTTTTGACAAGATTGCTCATTTTTAGGTAGTTTCTTTTTTCTTTTTTTTTTGTTTTTTAAATGAAAGCACATACTGGTGGACTTTTTTTTTACTTGTCCATAGGGCTTTACGTAAGGAAGGAAAGGACAAAAGGGACAGAACGTCACTGTGTGCTGCCATGGACTGTGCCCCCAGCACCGTATAACTCTTCCCTTGCCTTCTGGAGGGGTACACAGGACACTGCTTCTGGCTGTGGGGATTGCAACCCCAATGGCATTTGGAAACACCTAGGAGGAGCTTCTTTAAAAACCAGGAACTCCAGGAAATCCTTTGCACAAGAGGGTACGGTGTGTATGCAGGAGACTTGTGCTTGAATATCTAGACTTGGCAGTTGATTGGCTGTAGTCCATTTTGTCTTCCCCACCAGAATGTCAGCATCATGGCAACCTTGCTTTCTTCATGTGAAGGCATCTCCTGAGCAGTCACTGACCTCACCATGGGCTGACTGGTCCTTCAAAATGACTGTACCATGATGCCAGCTCAGGATTGAATATGTTTCTATTAGCAGATTTATCTTCCTTGGCATGCTGGCACTGACAGTTATGGGATTCCCTTCCTTCTGCTTCCCCACCCCTTCTCCCCTCTCCCTTGAAGGCAAGGCTGTTTACCAGCACCCCTGCTGCATATAGGAGAGATCTGTGACCGTAAGGGCCCTGAGTGCATCTCCCCCATGTCCCTTCCCACCACTTCGGGTATTGTCTGGACGGGCTCAGCACCAACTTTTATAAGTAGCTGTCAGGCCTTGAGAAGTTTCAGTGGGTGCCTGCCCCCCATTCTTTCCCACGCTGCTTTAAAATTCATGCTCTCGTCCTTAGTGTCTGCCTGAACTACGTTGCAGGTATGCTTGTGCCTACCCTCTCTGATCCTTACCCACCGGCTTGACTTCTGGTTTGAGCCGCCCTGTCACTACAGGCTTGCCTGGCAACCTGGCCTGGTGCTTGAAGCGCTGGTGAATCTGCTCTGCTCTTCTTGCTCAGATATTGCGGAATTTGCTGACTCTCAGCTCTCAGCTCTGCTTTCCATATGGAGCAGTCTGTCCCTGCTGCTTCCTGACAGTCATACTGGTCAGGCAGAAAAAAGCAGCCACGGAGAAAAGAAACGAGTGATAAATGGCAAAAGGATGGGGAGATAAATATTCAAGCATGACAAAGTAGAAACAAAAAATGTCTTAAGGGAGGGTGTATCATGTAGTGGAGAGATCCTTGCCCCTATCCCTGCACTGAAAAGCAGAAATGATGAGGAAAAGATAAAAAGACTATTTTGACCAAACTAAAGAAGAGAATAAAATCATATGCCTGTCCAGAAATGCCGGGCAACTAAGTTAGGCTATCAGGAGTGGATGGAATTGGCCCAATGCAAATGTAAGACAAGAAAGGAAAAAAAAGCAGAACCGTTCCAATAAAAAGGGAAAGGGGAGGAACAAAGGAAAAGCTGTATAGACCTAATCATTGGCATTTTGCGCAGCAGCATATACCGGTGCAAATCCCTAGAGTGCTTTCTATACCACAACTGGTTTTTTGGTGACAGCAAAGAAGAGTGTGGATACTGAAGTGGTAGTGCTGTGGTATTTGTGTAAAGCAGAGTTAAAAATTCGTAGTAGTTCTTACGTGATTGTTATGGTCACATCTCTACAGTAGTGACAGAGAAGTCTGTGGGAACCGGGAGACTATTGCAAGTGTCTTGACAGCAGCAGGAAAACCACGTATCACTCTGAAAGGATGCCACTGCCACACACCCTTCTTTGCAACCTCAGATGATCGCAATGTTTACAGATGGCAAAGCACTTCGAACACACTCAAAATCCACGGCAAAACGTGTAGCATCTTCATAAGGCTGTTGCCACACCGGTTTGCAGGTTTCCATTGCAGCAGTGGCAGGAGTCTGGGGTGCATTTCGACAGCTAGTGTTTCTGCAGTAAGCCCACCGGTGCTTTAAGGGCTTTGGGGCCATGCACTTTGCTCACCAGGAGGGCAAGGACTGTGCAGCAAATATAGGAACTTTGACCGGAGAATTTCAGCAGGCGGGCGTGGAGGGCAGACCGCATGGAGTGCGTGCAGCGGTGCCACTCTTCGGAGCTGCAGTTGCTGTGGAACTGTGAACTTACTCTGCGGCGCCCGAGAAGATCAGCAGCTCTGTCAGGGCTCTGGAGCCACACCGCAGCCGCAAAAAGCATAGAACTGTGCCGCAGATGTACCGTAACCATGGCACTGCAAACCTCTGCAGGGAGGTGTGAATGATACAACGGCTAAACACTGCTGCCGAAACCCGCAGTATGACAAAGCGTGCAGTCCTACGGAGCGTTTGTAGCCGGAGCACGTCAAGATTTGCCCGCAGCACCAGCTGGAGTACGGCAATCCTCGCGCGGCCTTTCCAGCAGAAGCTCAAGCTCCAGCGCTCACTTGGGATGACAAGCGTGCGCCCCCGCCAGCCGCCCTGGAGCGCCGCCCGCAGGATGCCACCGGCAGCCTGGTGGCACGCCCCTACCTCCTACCCGCCGCCTGGAGAAAGCACCTCTGCTACGCCCCGAGACACAGCGGCGGCCCGCCCCGCCCCGCCCCGCCCCGCCCGCTGCTCTCCGCCCGCGGGGCCGGGCTCCGACAGGCGGCCAGTGCAGTAAGCCCATTCCAGGGCCCGGCCGCAGCAGGCAAGCCGATCGCCAAGGAAGTGGCCAACCTCTTGCCAGCGCCGGCACCTCCTTGCCGCCCTTCCGCTTTCCTCCCTTCCTCCTCTGCGGTACCAGGCGCGGCCCGCCACGACCCCGGCGTAGGCAGCCCCGCCCCTCCCGCCTCCGCTCCCCCGCGAGCGCCAGGGCGGCTGCGCGCGCGGAGCCGCGCTCCGCCGGGGCGGGGCTGTGCGGGGACCGCGAGCTGTGCGCGTGCGCGGCGGACGGGAAGCCGGACCTCGGAGCGGAGCGGGGCGGGGGGCGGTGGGGAGCGGAGCGGAGCGGAGCGGGGCGGCGTGTGCGCGCGCGTTGGGCTG
>JAVKLA010000028.1:26458038-26469157 GCA_034782735.1 Sagittarius serpentarius | reverse complement strand
GAGTGCGGCCGCTGTGCTCGGGGCGGGCAGGGGGCCGGTGGGGCGGGTTGGGCGCGGAGGGGAGGAGCGGAGCGGAGCAGCCGTCGCTGCGCAGCGGTGCTGCCGGGCGGAGGGGTCGCGGTCGCGGCCGAGCGCCGGCGGGGCGCGGGCTGCGGCAGCACCTGTTGCCGCCGCCCCGCCCGCCGCAACTTCGCGGCGCCTTGTGGTGCTCAAAATGGCTGGGCTGGCCTTTGCCGCAGGGCGCGCTCGGGAAACTTTTGCTGAGGAGGAGGAGGAGGAGGAAGGTGCGAGCTTCTAGTGTGCGACAGTCGGAGGGGAACGGCGGGGAAAATACAAAGAGCCGGTGGGTTTGTGGAAAAGTTGCTGCTCTCTGCCCACCCGTGCCCTGAAACCCCGCAGAGGGCGGTGGTGCTGCTTGCCCAGGGCGGCCTGACCTCTCCCAGCCCCGCCGTGGGATCGCGGCGTTCCGGGGGGAGGGCGGGGGGGGTCCTCGCTGGGGTCTGGGAGCAGAGGTGCGGGGGGCGCAGGAGGCGGCTGCCCCGAGCAGGGGGACCTGGGCAGGGGCCGACGGGTGGCGGGCGGCGTGGGGAGCCGGCCCGGCGTGGGAGCGGACGCCACAAGTGCAGGAAAAGATTCTTTTCGTTTGTTTTTCCCTGCTGGCTTTAACGACGCAGGTTCAGCTTAACTTTGGTTTTACTGGGTGTGGCTGCTGAGGAGGGGGGGAATAGCCTTTCAAGATCCCTATCCCAGCCTCGCCTTTAATGATTTATCATGCATTACAGGCACTTAACAGTAGAAGAACCCTTATGTAATTGTGTCTTGGGCATATAACTAGAAATAACAGTTGCCCAGAGTGTTTTCATCATGCCTCTTGACTTTCTTGCAGTCTGGGTAGACTTCTCGGGTAATCAATGTCACTTTGGGGTCACTTGATGAGCTAACTCATGTCATTGTTTGTAGTCAGGTTTCTGCCAGGGAGAATCCTGGACTTTTGTGGCTGGGGTGGAGAAGAAGAAAATACGAATCTCTGCTTTTGCAGCACCCTGATGTTAATTCACATTAAGGTTATCATCAGACTGTATCCTAAATAACGTCCTCTGTCTCTTCTCTGTTCTTGGCAGCCTGGCTATCATGACGGAAAAGTTATTTGAGTTCATTTTTCGATGGGGTGAAAATGGGCCCACAGCTGCCTGTGGGAGGTGGAATGGCCTGGGATGTGGTTCAGAGAGCAGACTGATAGTTTCTGTAAAAAGAAGCTGGTGCAGGCAAATGTCGGCTAGTCTGTTTATCTTCCCTGCTGTCAGGCTGCGAGTCAGCTCTGATCCTGAAACCTTTTGTACGGTGTATATATATTGGAATAAAGGGTCTTAAATAGGTATACTGAGCTAAAAATAGCTTTTCTGAAAAGCAGTAGATTAGTCTGGATGGTACACCATTGCTACATTTGCTTTACAATACTTAAGCTAACACAGATACTGTCATGTGGCATTAAGTTCTGGAGTTCATTCCTTGTTATGGTAATGCATACTATGTTATCAAGAACCATCTCATTGGTAAGTTTCTAACTGTGCTTGTGCAGTATTAGGATGGGAACTGGCTTTTGCCGTGCAACGTCACAGACAGAGCAGCTGTATGATTTCGAGAGCTTAAATATGAAAGATATTTCCGCTGTCAGGGTAGATCAGCGGAAGCAGTTGAGGTTGAAGAATGACAGTTTTGGGTCACGGCAGATGTGCAGCCCATCCAGGATATTTTGCCAATAGTGAATGGTTATTGAGAGCCAGGGAACAAGTGTAAGAGACAAAAGGGAAGAATATAAGAAACAAGTCAATTGTAGAAAGATTATTCACATTGATATACCTTTCCAGTTTCCAGCACTGTGCTTCTAGAAGGAAAAGGTGGTATTTGTATTTAATAGCCATTAATGGATTTTTTTTCCTAGTCAATTGCTGTAATTGCTGTTGAATGTAGTTTTGATTTTTTTGCCTTCACAATGACAGCTGCGTCATTATATATGGTACAATGCATCATTAAACTGAAGATATCAGGGAGTTGCCATAAAACATTGAGTAGCCCACTGTAAGAGTGAACGGGAAAGTGAAAACTTGTAATACATTTATTCTCCTTACGCAATGTCCCATTCTGTAGTAGATACTTCTCTTAGGATGATGAAGCTACTTATGGCAAAGTTGTATTTCTTTCCCTATTTTTATATTTCTCTTATGTTATCCTGAAACTGGCTAGCTAAAAGTTCATGTTCTGGTCAAAATGTGGATGCATTGGATTTGGATAGTAGCATAGAAAGACAAAAACATAGCACCCTGCACCAGTATGCACAGGGGGCTAACTAGCTGGAAAGCAGCTCTGCAGACAAGGGACCTCGGGGTCCTTGGTGGACTATAAGCAGACCGTGAGTCAGCAATGCACCCTTTCTGTGAGGAAGGCCAACAGTATCGTAGACTACATTAGGAAGAGTGTTGCCGGTTTGTCAAGGGAGGTCCACCTTCCTCTCTGCTCAGCACTGGTGAGCACTGTGTCCAGTTCTGGGCTCCCCTGTACAAGGAAGACAGAGGATGTACTGGAGTGAGTCCAGCCAAGGGCCATGAAGATGATTAAGGGATTTGAGCATCCCTCATATGAGGAGAGGCTGAGAGAGCTGGAACTGTTCCGTCTGGAGAAGTCTCAGAGTGATCTTAGTGCTGTGTACAAATACCTGATCGGAGGGAGCAGAGGATATGGAGCCAGGTTCTTCTGAGTGGTATTAAGTGAAAAGGCAAGAGGCAATAGATACAAATTAAAACACATGAAATTCCATCTGAACACAGGAAAAAGCCTTTTTGCTATGAGGATGGTCGTATACTGGAACAGGTTGCTCAGAGAGGTCGTGGCCTCTCCGTCTTTGGAGATACTAAAAACCCAGCTGGACACAGTTGGGGGCAACTTGCTCTAGCTGACCCTGTTTGAGCAGGGAATTTGGACTAGATGGTCTCAAGAGGTCCCTTCCAACCTCAGCCATTCTCTGATTCTGTGGTAATGATGATTTTGTGTGTTAATCATTCTCTAATAATTTCTGGCAAGAGTTGCGGGAAGGGAGTGTATCTTCTACTAGAAGAGCTATTAGAGTTGGAATAAACAATAAGGTTTGGGCAGACAGGTTGTTTTGCGTGAAAATGGGTTGCACTGCTTGAGTCTTTAAGCCTGAAACAGTGTAACTCCTGTTTAGGAAGAAATCTAACCTTTTCTAAATGTCATCTCTGGAAATGACAGGATGCTGTAGGTGAATATATAAAATGATCAGAGAAGACAGAAAAGATCAAGCTTAGTGTTCTGTCAGGAAGAGATTTAAAGCTTCCAATGCTATGGGGAAAGCCTCAGATTTCCATAATGCACCATTCCTGTTTTGTGGGGTTTTTTTTTTGGGGGGGGGGGGTTGGGGGGGTTTTTTTGTTTTGTTTTTTTTTGTGGTACAGTGTTATACAGGTACCATATGACCTGCGGGGAGTGTCTTCCCTGCAACTTGTGCTTTGCGTTCAGCTGACTAGACCATTTCTTGTCTGGATATATGCAGTGCTGACACAAATAGATTGTTGTGTACGCACTCTGTACTGTCATCTGTCTTCAGGTTAAAGAAGAGGTTCTTTGAATTGCTTTAAAACTGAAGACATCCGTCCTGAAGTTACCTTTGTCTTCTACTGGGAGCCAGTATATAAAAAGAACATATAATCCTAGAATATCCCGAGTTGGAAGGGACTCACAAGGGACATTGAGTCCAACTCCTGACTCTATGCAGGACAACCTAAAAGTTAAATCAGGTATCTAAGCATTGTGCAAACACTTCTTGAACACTGAAAGGCTTGGGGCCATGACCACTTCCCTGAGAAGCTTTTTCCAGTGCTTGACCACCCTCTCACTGAAGAACTTCCTACTGCTACTACCCAGTCTGATCTTCCCTTGACGCAGCTTTGAGCCATTCCCACACGTCCTGTCACTGGATCCCAGGGAGAAGAGATCAGAACCTCCCTCTCTGCTTCCCCTCGTGAGGCCCTCATGGCCCCTCAACCTCCTTTTCTCCAAGCTAAACAAAGCTAGTATTCTTAGCTGCTCCTCTTAAGTCATGTCTTCTAGTCCCTTCACCATCTTTGTTGCCTTCCTTTGGACACATTCTAATATTTTTATATCCTTCTTACATTGTGGAGCCCAAAACTGTACGCAGTACTTAAGGTGACACTATTTTTGGTTGAATTTATGGGTATCTCAGTAAGAAGTGGTCAGTTAAAAAGTGCTTGTCCAGTCAGAAAGACTGGTACTAATCAGTGTTTTTTATTGATCTGAAGCTTCAGAAGGAAAATCAGGATTCAGACTCTGTCTAGGAGACAGAGCTGAATTCATTTAAGAATAAAGAAGTACTTCCTCTGACACCTAAGGGGCTACCCTGTGGACTCTTTTACCCATTATATTTTTTCCTGGCTAGACTTCTTCAATATATTCTTTTTTTCTTTCTTATATTTATTATTAATTATCAACTTCATACAGTCTCTGCCTAATTAAAGTACGTTGTTTAATGGCTTTTCAAAATCTAATTGAATTTAGCTTGCTGAAACTGTGCTAAGAAATGTCACTTAGGCATGACATCTTTAAGTAGCACCTTCAAATGTCATTATTGATGTCTTCATTAAAAAAGTACCGAAGTTACTAGGTTTGGCTGTACTGATCCCCAAAATAAACTGTTTTTGAAGCAGAGCTTGTACTTATTAAAATGAGATGTGTACTTGCTAATTTGCTTCATATTTTTAAAAGCCTTCTTATCAAATTATTTTTCTGAAGGACAGTTCACACAGACTACCTGACTTTGCCAGGGCATTCTGGCTCTATCCACAGTCGATGCTGAAGTGGTGTAATGTGTAACGTTACAGCAGAACAGGCATGAAACCATATCAGTTTCATATGCTTGGTTTTGATTCACATTCAAGCTCTTAGGGATAATGAAATCTGCAATGTAGAGGTTGTTTCTAAAGGTACTGTGATTTTCTTTGTTTATTTTATAGAAATACAGGCTGGAATCTTGCTTTGGAGGTTTCCTTTTTCTTGGGATGTGTACTTGTAAACATGTCAGAGGAAATCTGAGCCGGTGTTAGCTACTGATTATTACACTTGTATATGTATTTTGCTGTTTCTTGTCTTGGCAGACAGAAATCAGTTTTAGTAGAATTTACCAGTTCTTTGGAATTTTTTGTAATGTAAAAGCTGACAGTAAGAATAGGAATCCTATTCATGGGTGATATAAAAAGTCCTAATGAATTATTCATGTTTTGGAGGTGCTTTTAAATATCTGAATCCTGGTTTCCCATCTGTTTCTTCAAACTTAATAGATTATTTGGAAAGTGCTTTCAAAAATATCACTTCCACAGCTACATTTCAAGTCCTAGTTATGCTTCTTGGAGGCCGTGCTCAAAAGTCGATTTGACTGTATTTTAGAAAACCAGCATTTTCAAGCCATGTCCAGCATGTTTTTTATGTCAGTATAAGATAGGATGTTTTACGGATCTACTCAAGCTTATTTACTGCATTCATTTGAAAGCCCTCAGCAGCAATTTGTTTATAATTCATGCATACATTTTATATACTACATCTCATAACCAAAGAAACAATGTGTTTTAGTAATAGAATATACTTTTTAGAGGCAAGCTGTGTGATTTTTGAAAAACATGTTTTTATTAAACATTAAGAAGCCATTTGGTTTACCTTGTTATATCTATCCATCAGACTTTACATTTTAGGGTATACAAAAGAAATCTTAAACCAACTAATAAAATGGGTTGTTTCAAGCAAGGTTTGTATGTAATTACAGGATTGCATCCTGTCTTCAAATCATCATATGTGAAATTCTATTTTAAGTAATCTATACTGAATGACTGCTGTTTACATTATAATGTAAAAGGACTACGATTTATGTTTGTAGTCCTCTTTATTAGTGATAGAAAAGAAACTGGCAAAACATTGGAAAAGCTGAAAGTAAGCGTAGTTGTAGCAAGTAAAAAGGACAACTTTGTATTTTGAGTTCTTTACACAAGATACATGTGCTAAAATGAGAAAAATAGAATGTTTCCAGGGAAGCTGCTTGCAGTCCAGATTCCTTCAGATGTATAAGCCTGATATTTTGTACCTACTAGGGTCTGCAGTCCTAATGATAGAATAGCATAGTTCAGCTGGAAGGGACCTACAACGGTTGTCGAGTCCAGCTGCGTGACCACTCCAGGGCTGACCAAAAGCTAAAGCATGTTATTAAGGGCATCTTCCAAATGCCTCTTCAACATTGACTGGCACGGGGTATTGACCACCTCACCAGGGAGCCTGATCCAGGGTCTGACCACCCTCTCGGTAAAGGAATGTTTCCTCATGTCCAGTCTGAACCTCCCCTGAGGGACGCAGCTTTGAGCCATTCCCACGCGTCCTGGCACTGGGTACCAGGGAGAAGAGCTCAGCACCTCCCTCTCCACTTCCTCTCCCCTTGAGTTGAGATTGGTTCTTAACTCAGTCCCCAGCTGTTTTGAAAGACCTCTGGCTGGTGTTCTGATTCTGTTGTCTCAAGATCAAGTTGGTATTACAGCTTTAAAAAAAAACAAAAACAACCCACACTTTATATTTGCCATTTATATCTAGTGTAATAATAATATATATTATATAGCATAGCATATAATAATATAATATACTATGCTATATTAATAACGTATGCTATATTGTAATATTAAGGTGTCCTGTAACTTTAATATCTCTTAATATATTAAAAATATCTAACATATAATAATATATAATTATATATTGTCTTTGCAAAGACAAAAAACCAGAGTGATTTCAGCTGAGTCTCTCTCTTTAAAAAGTGTGAATTAGGTTGTGTTTAAGAACATTCTTAAATGTAATTTTAAATTCCTAACTTTTAGTAAGCTTAAAGCTTCATTTCCACAAAGTTGTATGTTATATTTTTTCCTTTGGCCACCAAATATTTCATAGTAGTTATGACCATTCCTAGAGGTTTAAAAAAACCTCTTTCATTTGAAAGTAAATGAAATTCACTGAAAAAATAATGCTTGGAAGTGTTCTGGCTTGTTGTTCCCTTCAAAATGTTAACTTCTGCAGTCTTCATTGAAAAGTTAAACTAATAGGTAGCTGAGAGACCCAGGTAGCATTAGCCTTGTGGAGAGTCTCTGATGTTCATTGCCCAAGTGCTTGATTCTTTCTTTGAATTGTCCTGAACCAGGAATAAACTGCACCTCCCCTACCGTCAGAGGTAACCTACCTAACCTGTAAACTGGGCACTACCTCCAGGAGATTTTAGAAGCCTCGTCTCTTTTTTACGCTACTGTGTAAGACTTATCCAGTCTGCCTCAGCCCGTTAAACTGTCCCTGATATTCACCTGATAATTCCTGTCACAGGCAGGCCCTGCTGGCATGATGTGATACGAAACTGAGCAACACAGGGTTTCTAACGTGCACCTCTTTCTTTTATGTAGAGACATAGAAATGACAGATGACCTCCCAAATCGAAGCACGGTTCATGTTGATGGCCTCATAACACAAAAATAATTTTGCAAAGCTGTCCTGGGTAGTCCCTCTACTGTTTAATATATCTGTATGTAGAACAGTGTAGTCAGAATTCATGCAAGCATTTACTATTGCTACTTTTTGGCTGATGGATTTTAATTTATATTCAAAGTTCTGTATAATATTAAAATCTCAGATGTAGACATTGTATTTAAAGGACCTCTTTTTCTTCAGGTTTGTGTGTGTGTGTGTGTAAACATGCTAGGAAAAACTTCAGCGCATTAAACACTGATTATCACATTTGCATGTCTTTTATATGTACAGTGCTGCTTCAAATGTGTTTCTTCACCTTATGTTTTTATATTCTTATCTTAACTCAGTCTTTCCATAAAGATGACAAGAGAAGGTAACTTCCACAAAGCACTGTATGATTCAACTGTAGTTTCTGGAAACTTGTTTGCAGTCATTCTGTCAAGTGTGGGATTGATTGAACTTCTGGGCTTTTGCATGCATGGTAATTTTGCTGAAAATAAATGTTTGCTATTTAATAGTCTTATACAAGTGTTTTTATTTTTTCACTTCTTAGGTGCATTGAATTTCCATCCTGATGCTGCTGATTCCATTCCAGGAGAAAGACAACCTACAGATATAAACTGGGTAAACAAAGATAGGAAAGACTCTAACAGTAATCCAAATAGAAGTAATTTACCATTTCCTAGCCTGTCTTCTGAAAGAGGTACAGATTATGAAAGCTCTTCCACAAAGCATCATGGCTTTTGTAATCCAGAAAGTCAGTATGGGAATTCCGAAGACTTCCACCAGTATTTTGGTACCGGTAAAAGTTTGAAGAATCGCAACTTGCAAAGTCAGAGATGGCACAGATCAAGAAACGATAGCACGTGTACTAGAAGTAAGATAAGGCAAAGTACTGCTGATGCTACTGCAGGTCCAGGAATTTCAGATGCTGCAGTAGTCCCTGGGAGAAGAGCACCTCCTAGGGGGTACAATGACTTTCTCTCCTCAGAGAGTGACAGGGAGGTACCTAGTGCAGATAGCAGAGGAGCAAAGCCAAAGAAAACACATCCGATGCATGCATCTGGAAGAGGTTTCAGGGAGAAGGGAAAGCAAGTACATGACCGGGAAAAGAGAGTGAGCTCTAAACAGAAAGTAGAGCTGTTTGAAAATGTTCCGTCTTTGGATTTGACTCAGTCTGACTCTTCAGAATCATCTGTTGGAAAGGCATTCTGTGATGCACCTGTTGGTAGTGGGGATGAGCAGAAAGGCTACAATTATGTAAACAAAAGATATCCCCGAAAGCCTGTGTGGAATAAACCCCCAGTAGAAAAGGACTGTCAGAAAAGACAGGATTCTCACCGTAGTAAAAATACAAAAGTAGGTAAGAAGTCTTCTCTTGCATATACTCCAAAAGATAAAAACGAGAGGAAGAAAGAACTCTCTGTTCACAAAAATGATGAAAACTTGACCAGTGAAATCAGGCATCAATTGTCTGATTCTGTCAGATGCAATGGAAGAAAGTTCCTCCTAAAGGGGGATCAGGCACCTGCCCTTCATTTCAGCTGGACCCAGTATTGGAAAAAGCAAAGTGATGTACCAAAAAACAAAGAAACTCATACAGGTAAGCTACCTAGACTGTCCTGTACTCCTGTATTAAAGATACAATCTTGAATAATTTGAACTGCCTTCATATTTGACTAGCTGACGGGGCTTATTATTTCACATGAGGTCAGTATCTGTTTCGGAGGGTAGGATTAAATGTAAGTGTGTCATTTCTGAGTGGGGAGGTGTTCTGTACGTTTACTAGGGAAGAACAGATTTTGTTTCAAGTTTTTTCTGTTTTACTGCCAAACTGCCAATGATGGCCTGGTCAGGCACGATGTTAAAACATGTATGTTGCAGGAATGTGGAGTAAAATTCTGAGCACTCTGAACAATGGGACTTGAGAGGGACAATCCGAAAACTGATTTTTGCTGAATAAGTTTTCTCATGTTTTCTGCAGCACTAGGAAAGTGCCAGATAGAGGAACTCTATTCTGCTCCTAACTGGATTTTTTGCTCTTTTTTTTTTTTTTTTTTTTTTTTTTGCAATGGTAGTATCAAAAGGTAATTAGAAATAGGGAAAGTCTCTGGATACTATTTTTGGAAGTTGAGAATAGAAACATGTGCCGTTGACAGTGTAAAGCAGACCCGCAGGTTTTGACTGAGTGAATTTTGTGCCAACTCATACCATTAGGGACATAAAACATTAAATGCAAATCAGCTGAATCTCTTCGAGTGCCAGGGTACTGGTTTCTGTTTCTAGACAACCTAGGTAGCGTTTTCTTACTGTTTTAGATAAGCTTAAGTGTGCACTGAGAAAATAGTCTCATACTATTCATAGCACCTGGCAGAAGAAGTCCTATTTTCTTTCAGAGGCAATAAGGAGAATTTTTTTTTTTTTGGTCGCTTTCCAGTTGAACAAACACTAAGAATTATATTTAGTTGGTTTTCACAAGGCACCTCAACCTCATCTCCTGGTGCCCAGAATGATAGAGATGGGTAGACTAGTTCCTGTTACCTTAACTGTGGTATTGAATCTTTTGAAGATTTTGCTTTTTGGTGTCTCTTCTCTTTCAGAGCTGAGAAAGTAGTAGCATAATTGGGAAGCATAAGGTAGCTCCAGTCAGAACCTTTGTTCCCTTGGGGAGAAGCTCAAGGATCAAGATCCACCTTGATGCTTTCTAACTTAAATACATGAACTTTCATGCTCCTGGGTTCTACTGAAGTCGTAAAATTAAAGATACCTCAGTCTTTCTCCCAGCATTATTATTAAATGAAAAACGTCATATGTAATAAGCAGGAAGAGAAGTAGTAATCTTTTGCAAGGAACTTAAGGAACCTTCCCCTCCAAAATGGTGGTTTTTCTTTGCACACTTTAGTCGGGAGCTATTTTGGAAACAGTATCTGCCGCTACTTTCAGGGGACTGAGTCTGTGCTTTCTAATGATTTATGGGACAGCTATGCTTTCTGAGTATGGTATAGCTTTAATGTTCTGGAGAAAAGTAGTATGTTTTAGATGGGGGTGCTTTCTTTGCAGCAGGTAATATTCATGGGGTACCAAAACCAGAAATGACTGTTCATTCTAAATCTTGTGGTGCTTGATGTAGGAGGGCTGGAAAAGAAGCTTGGAAGTGCTTATATCCTATTGCCTTGGTTTAACCCCAGCCAGCAACTCAGCCCCACGCAGCCGCTCACTCACTTCCCCCCTCACCCAGTGGGATGGGAGAGAGAATTGGAAAAAAATGTAAAGCTCATGGGTTGAGATAAGAACAGTTTAATAGAACAGGAAGGAAGGAACTAGCAATGACACTAATAACAATAAAGTGACAATAATAATAATAAAAGTATTGGAATACACAAAACAAGTGATGCACAATGCAGTTGCTCACCACTTGCCAACCAATGCCTGAGCAGTGCTCCTCCCCTGGCCCGCTCCCCCCAGTTTACATACTGGGCATGACGTCCCATGGTACGGAATACCCCTTTGGCCAGTTTGGGTCAGCTGTCCTGGCTGTGTCCCCTCC
>JAVKLA010000028.1:26354488-26457938 GCA_034782735.1 Sagittarius serpentarius | reverse complement strand
CACCTCTCCTATGAAGACAGGCTGAGAGAGTTGGGGTTGTTCAGCCTGGAGAAGAGAAGGCTCTGGGCAGACCTTATTGCGGCCTTCCAGTACTTAAAGGGGGACTATAAGAAAGATGGGGAAAAGCTTTTTAGCAGGCCCTGTAGCGACAGGACTGGGGGAAACGGCCTTAAACTAAAAGAGGGCAGATTTAGACTGGATATAATGAAGAAATTTTTTACAATGAGGGTGGTGAAACCCTGGGCCAGTTTGCCCAGAGAGGTGGTAGAAGCCCCATCCCTGGGAACATTCGAGGCCAGGCTGGACGGGGCTCTGAGCAACCTGATCGAATTGAAGGGTCCCTGCTCACCGCAGTGGGGTTGGACCAGATGGCCTGTGATGGTCCCTTCCAGCCCAAGCCGTTCTATGGTTCTATGATTCCTTGTGCCCCCCCAGCCTCCTTGCTGGCTGGGCCTGAGAAGCTGAAAAGTCCTTGACTGAGTCTAAACACGACTGAGTAACAACTGAAAACATCAGGGTGTTATCAACTTTCTTCTCCCACTAAACCCAAAACACAGCCCTGTACCAGCTACTAGGAAGACAACTCTATCCCAGCCGAAATCAGGACACCTATTAAGGAGGGCAAATAGTGTTAACACTTCCAGGTTTCCAGGCATCCATGGACTTGCTTTCAGTCATGTGTGATACAAGCACATTTTGAATTTAGTAATTTTTCTTTTGTTATTTTCTTTTTTTTTTTTTTGTCCTTCAGTATGAGTTCTAACTTCCCTTGTATTGGCACCATCTAAAAATGGTACATTTTTACACTTTACACTTTTAATTAAGATATTTTAAATTTAAGATACCTGTGGGAATAGATAAATAGCATTTCTAAGGTGTATTTGGTAGCCTTACTGTGATGGGAGATTTAATCTGGCAGAACTGAAGTTGTGCGGTGCCTTTATTATGGTTGCATGTCTGACTGTTTTCTGGCTGTTTTGTGTTTCATGTGGAGTTCTTGCTTTATTTTCAAAGTACTTTTTCAAAGTACTTTCGTATGGCTCAAAAGGCCCTGTACTTTGACTATTGTTTCCCAATAATTCCACTCCTAAAGCGGTTTGAGGGGCTTATTTCTGTAATCCAGGTACTTCACTGTTAATATTTGTTCTGTGGTCTTCGAGGAATACTCAGGGGTGGGAATTAAACTTGATTTTGGCTGAAACTTCTGTATTTAAGAGCTTTAAGCTTTCTGGTTTAAACTTTATATGAAGATAAATTTTCTATATAAAGGGATGAGTAAAGTCTCAAACTTCTGCCATGCTTAAAACTATTAACTAATTTGTAAGATCAGAATGATTGCTATTCATAAACAGGAATTATTGTTGCTGCTTCTATGGGAAGCTCGTACTCCTCTTCCTCCTCTGAAACTAGAGAAATGGATAGCAAGTATCAAACTGGAATCTTCCAGGAGTAAACTAATACCTTGCTTATAGCCACACAGGAAAAATAAGTTCTGTTATAATTTAAATGAAATCTTGGAATTTCATTTCACTTTTGTTTCTCAGCTAGCTGATGTTTCATGCACAAATAATATACTTTATTTGCAGGGTCACTGATTGAACAGCTGACCACAGAGAAGTACGAGTGCATGGTATGCTGTGAGGTGGTCCGAATAGTAGCCCCAGTGTGGAGCTGTCAGAATTGTTACCATGTATTCCACCTGAATTGCATTAAGAAGTGGGCACGATCACCAGCTTCACAAGCTGAAGGTTGGTATTCTCTCTGCACACGCTTTCTCTCTCAAATATATGTAATGGCAAAGTTCATGTGTTTCTTATGTTGGAAAACTATTTATAAATATTGTCTAAGGTAACCAGTAAGCTGTAAAGAAAGCAAGTTTTAAATAAAAAATGTTTTTTTTTCAGGCTGCTTTGGATGCTTTGTATAGTCCTCTTAATTGTTTTGATTCTTTCTAGTATTCTAGCTAAAAGTAATTTCCAGGTTTGGATACACAAGTGTAAGATCACTCAAAGAAATCAGTGCCTCAAGATGCAAAGCTCTGTGGCTGTGTTTTTACACACCAAGAAATGTCTCATCTTCTCTCACCTGTGCTTGGCTGAGCAGTCAAACATAAGAAGCACTTCAAGCATTAGTTGTCTGCTTTTGCTCAACCACTTCTTAGTTCTATTCTCAGAAAAAATACTCCTGAAATCTGTTGCAGATGCCATGCAGTGAAATGAAATTCAGAGAAGACCGAAAGCTTCTGCCTTTGTCATTAGCATAAACTGCTTCAGATTCTTTGTATTATACTCTTTTTGATACTCTTATACCACTATGTTCTGCCCTTTGAATGCCTTGGTTAAGGCTGAATTGCAGCCTCTCTGCTGTGTTCAGTTGTCTGATGTAGACACACTCTGAAGACTGTAATGTTAATCTTGAACTAGGGGTAATTTCTCCTGTACCCTTGCTTGTGCTTGTTTAGCATTCACCGTTTTTCAGTGTCTTTCTGTCTCTCTCTGGGCAGACTGAGGAAATATAATCTGTCAGCTACTTCCAAATGTTGACATTCTTACAGACTGTAAATCTCTTGCATAAAGGATTGCTTGCAAGGTTCTTGGATTTCTGAAGATATATAGACAGGCTTCTGGGTAGGGTTGGTCATGCTTCATACTGACAGTAGAAAGGAAGTTAAAAATACCGGCACAAGATTTGAAACATAAAGGCATTGGAATGTTTGAGAAGGGAAGGCATTTTTGGGTAAGACTGAGATCCTAAGCCAAATGGAGAGTAACAACTGAGAACCTTTATCTCTTAGCTGTTTTTCTGTCACTGTCTTTGGAGCTGATTTCTCTCCCTGAAACAGTTTATTGCTTGATCAAAAGAGTATCTGCTTGTGTAAGGGAGGTTTTGCTTATCTGTCAAGATAATGACCTTAGATGCCTGAATCCTGACAGCATTTCAAATAACCGTATCTTTTGGCCATTTGCTTTTCTTACAAGAATTTGTGTGCTAAATATGTTGCTGTATCCTATGTGTGAGAGAACTTGAGCTAGTCATTAACTGACATCAAAGGTGGTGGCCTCAGTAGAACCGATTCCATAGCTCCAGTAAGGACACTGATGCATATTTCTTGACCTGCAAGGCCCTGCTACCCTATCTTGATTAGAACTTGTGCTTCAGAGTGTATTTGTTTTATGGTAGGTTGTTTCAATGTAGATTCTACTTTTCAGGCTTTGTATAACATTGAGGAATTCACTAGAACCCTAGCAGTAATTATTGTCTATAGACAATAGAGAAGAGAAATAGGATGCTGTCATCTACCTAACTCAGTAATTCACTGGAATTCTGGAACAGGAAAAAGAAATCTGTTTTTTTCTGGACATGATTTCCTTTAAATTTGCTTGATTCTGCAAATGTTATAATGAATTCCAGGAAATCTTACCTAATCTCAGCACCAAAACTTTTCACTGCTACTTTTCACTTCCAGCCTAGTGAGAATATTTTGTTCAGAAGAACGGTTCTGAGTGTTTGTTCTTTTATGGTTTTGAAGAAACTGAATGTTTCAGTGAGAATGTCCCTCTGTTTGGGGCCTTACAGCAGCTCAACTTCTATGACACATAGTAGGAGGCTGAAAGTATGTATGTGTACATAATTTCTCACAATTTTTTCTGATCACAGCATTGTATCAGAGAAACCCTGAATACCTGGATGAATTAGATAATGTCCTTAGTGGGGTATCTTCTCACGTAGTTCCATCTTCCAGATCAATAGTAATGGGTATCTGTTACAAGGGAAAAGCAGGTGCAGATCCCTCAGGAATGGGGCACAACACTCACCAAGTGAAAGCTTTGGCTTTAATGGAAGTGTAGCATTACCACGGTGGGAGCTAACCAAATGGTGACCCAGTGCAATGGAACCCTGCTCGGGAGTGAAGCACAAAGGAATGCACTGCAAGGACGGATAATAAAAGGTGCCAATTTACTTAGTACATATGCAGTGTCCTGTTCTGCTCATTAGCGAACTTGCTGATGTAATGCAGGTGCTGTTGCCAGGTGAAAGAATCTCCTGGTTCTCTGTGGGGAGTCACAGGGCATTGCTCTGTTCTTGCTCTGTTTATGTTAGACTTGTGGTTGACATCCGACATTCGGTATTTCTACAACATAGACTGTCAGCAGCACTCAGAACTAGAGAGTGGATTTTTGTTGTGTATTAGGTACCCTGGTTAGGAGGAGGTGTTCTGCTAGGCATCACTTTGCCATCATGTGGAAAGATTCTTTCCTGTAAGGAGGAACATAACTTTCTCAGTAGCAAGCATTTTTACTAACATTTTGAATTATGTCTTGGAGAAATGTGACCTTGTAGATATTGCACAGCTGAGGTCAGTCTGACAAAAATACCTGCTTTATGCACAAGGTCTTTTACTTTATGTTTATAAAGAGGAAATTGTTGTCTCCTGCCCCCTGTCTTCTTTTGCTTCTTTTAAAAACTGATGGTTCAGTGGTGTTTGACTTGTGCCCTTACACTGATGGAACACGTTTAAGCTATTTGCTCCCTTCTTTGCACGGAAGGTAGTTTTACCGGTATTTTTGTTTTGGCTGGAAGCATTGGAGATATTTATTACAACTCTCTATTCTGCTCCCTGTGCTGCACCTGCCCTCCACTTCCAGATGAGCTAGTGCTCTGTACTAATCTAATACTGGCCTCTAAGATGGCTTCTGAGTTTCAGTTGTCAGAATATGAATCTGCTTGGGTTTTTTCCTTCTTTTTTTTTTTTCTTAAGCCATGCTTTTCAAGGGCTGAAGCCATTCTGTGTGCCTTGAGTATTACACAAATGTTGTCACTTTTTTGTTACTGGGACAAAAGTTTTTGTGTCTGGCTGAGAAGTCAAAGCAATAATTTATTCTGATACAGATTATCTAACTGGAGAACTGCATAAGACCTTTTAGAAAGGGTAACTTGAAACCACCAGTGTTAATTCTAGTATATTCTACTATAGTTGAAGTGACTGAAATCTTCTGTTTGGAGTTCTTTTTATGTACCTAGCATTGTATATACATTGAAAATTCCTGCTGTACTGCTGCCTTTGGAAATGTAGCCTTTTAGCATTCGCTCTTTATTCCAGCAGACGTGCTTGGATCCTTTCTTATGTAATCATCTGTGACTCATCTAGGCAAGCATGTAAAGAGGAAAGTTACTTATTTGAAACGGCACTTAAAGATCCCTAGTCTGTATATATAATTCGAGCTCTTCCTACTCAAGGTTCTTTTGAGCCCCTTCATCCTTTAGGATGTTGGAAACTGAGGTGATCATTCACTGTGCCTTTATGACAACAGGTACGCAATAGGAAGTGGCAGGGTTCTGGGCATGCTACCACAGATAAAGATTTTTGTGGCTGAAAGTGCTACAAATAGGGATGCTTGCAACATGAAAGTGTATGGAAAAAATTTGAGTAAATAATTACAAGTAAGGAATCTTTTTATCCCAAAAGGAGAGGAAGGATAGCAAATACCAAAGCAATCTCTAGTAAACAGGAGTGAGGTGTGTTGATTTTGCTTAGACAACTGTCCTTTTGCTGTCCTTGGCTGGAATTCTGCCTGCTTCACTCCTATTCATGAGAAGATTCATGAGAGTGGAATGTTCTTTCTGTAGGATCATCCTCATTCTCACTTTCTTCAGTAATCAGGATTTGTAAGGAGTGGTTACAGGACCACTCCTTACAAATGTGGATGTCAGGAGTAATCCTGCTGTCATTCTGTCCTACTGTAATTGCATCTGAATCCAGGAAGGAAACTTCTAGTTCTTGTATTTTTGGAGGAAAGCAACCGTGCGTGTTCCTTGTGGGTGGAGCCACATGAATGTGGTTGTGTTTTAGAGAAGCAAAGGATAATCGCTGATGAAGAACAAAATATACCTTGGAAGGCTGTTTTGCTTTGTAAAAGGTCTGTATTTTACAAGGCCCTGCACTATACTCTAGAGATACTGTTGCTTTTAGGGGACTAGGCATCCTGCTCTGGGAGAGATGTTGATAAGAGAGGCCTTCTGCTGGCCTCCTGAAGCTTTGATGATAGGCTTACCTTCACAGCTTTTGAAAAACATAACATGGAATACCAATGAAAGAAATTATGTTGCTAATGTAATAGTTAAGTGTACTGTACAAAGTAATCCCATAGGGAATCCCTTAGGGTTTAGTATGCCAGCTTTGGGAGGAGCCACATAAGGTGCTGACACTCCTTTCAGTCCCCTGCTGCCAGTGTTTACCTGTAGCTTTTAGCACGTCCCTCTGAGATGCTTCTTTCCGAGATGCTTCAGTTTGTAGCAGTCAAATAAAAAAAAAAGAAAAAAATCTTGGTCAGGAAATACCGGTTGGTCTTGAGCATGAATATGGGAGTGTGCTCCTTGTCCGACTGTCCTACAGCTGCTCAGCCCATAATTGTACAGCTCTCTGCAGCAGTCTTGGTGGCACAGTGATATGAGCCAGGATAACGAGGGGTATGAATAGGCACCAAGTATTGAAAGGAACAGACATGCTTTAGATTTGCATTTCAAGAGTGTCAAGGCAGTCTATAATCTGGATAATTTTCAGCATGTGAAAATCATTACTGTTGTGCATTATGATGGTTAACGTAAGTCTCCAGTCCAATAGATAGCAAACCAAGGTGTGCCTGTCATTGCAGTGCAGTTGTCTTGTCACACATAGGAATTCCTGTTTACAATCCCTCCTTCATTCATAATGTGAAAAATACAAATCTTGGTCAGATTTCTTAAATTTCTTAATCGTGAAGAACAGTTCTAAAATCACAGCTTTATTAATTTACCAGCACTGAATTGGTTGGTTAAGAGAGACAGCAAGAGCTAATCAGTTTATGTATTTTTATTTTTATATCTATGTAAAAAAACCCCTCTCTCTCGCCTCCCTGACCCCGTTTGTGTTCAGTAGTGCTCTCACCCTGGTATCCTTCATAGCCAGATATGTACTGAAATTGGGAAACATCTCCATGAACATCACTACTTTACACTGAGGTTCTCCCTTTACTCCTAACCGACACCCTCCTGAAACACAGGAGCAAGAAAACTACAATTTAATAAAATACTAACTTGAAGAATAATGTCCTAGTCAATAGCTAGGTATTGTCACCTCTAAATTAATTAAAGTAGATAATTCTAGTTTATATAGCACTAATTTATTCTGGACATGAAGCAATACTAAATTGGTCTTCTGCAAGACACGTAAACTTGTAACATGAGAGGATAACAAAAAGGAACATACAGGTGGTGCTTAAGACTTTAGGTAAATTTTTTTTCTCACCAATTTCCCATGCTTTAACACTTTTTTCCTCACATCTTTAGATATGATGAAGACTATATTCTAGTAGAATGTCTTATAACAGGGTATGTGATAATAGAAAAAGTGCAATTTTAAAATTTGTTCTTGCCTCTATATAAAGTTGGAGCCTGGTTGAATGAAGTACCACTGCTGTGTTTATCTCGATACTCTTACAAAATGTATTTTTATTAACCTGCTTTCTTAGCACTTCTGGGTAAATGGAAGAACTTAGTTTGGTTGCAGCTGTGGTAAGAAACAAGGCGAGAGCACTTATTCAGGGTTTGCAAATTAGCTCCTTTATTTACTTCAAGTCATTTTTATCTTTAATTTTTTTATCTACAGATGGTAATAGTGGTTGGAGATGTCCAGCTTGTCAGAATGCTTCTACACAAGTTCCTAAAACTTACACTTGTTTCTGTGGTGAGTTTCTTGCTTGCTTTTGCAAAGAAAAACAATTTTGTCATTTTGGTTCTTTTTTTTTTTAATTTGAATTGCAATATTGCTGCTTGTTTGCTACATCCCTGAAATTTAATCTTGTTTAAAACTTTATTGACACTGGAACGTGTCTGCGCGGAGAGTCTCACGTATGTTGCTTAAAACATTTAAAAATGCAATAATAAATCATAAGTGATAATTTCCTGTCACTATGTAGAAATAGTGATTTTTATAGAATAATGGTAGAATTGGGCTGCTATCCTACACAGTTTCCTTCTGTAGAAGGACTGAAATAACCTACATGTGTTATGTCTTTCTTTGTGGCAAGATACACCAAAATAATGCCCAATTAAAGCATACAGCTACCTAAACCTTTAAACTGATTTAACAATTTTGTCATTTATGTTGATTGGGGACACATACAGGTTAAATAGGAAATAATATTCAGACTTTTCAGACATTTGTGTAGATATATGTTTAATAAAAGAGGAAAATGAAGTGAGTACAACACTCAGTAAGCTGTAAGTATATGACTAAAAGGGAGAAATGAATTATGTTACGTTTATTGCATATATTATGTTACTTAATTGCAAATAAATTTTGTTTGGGATTTACACTTTTGAAATTTGTGTCGATTTCACGTGGCTTTCCCTTCCTTAAGTCAGAGTCAGTGGAAAGTTTCACCGTGCTTTCTACAAAACAGAATATTCTGGAATTGAGACAGGAACTGGGAGTCAGTGAACTAGCCCTAAAGAAACTAGACTTAACCTATAATAGGTAACAATTTAATCTGAAGTTCCCTTTATCTAAGTGTGTGATTCAGTTAAGAACAGTACAATGCAGGCAAGACAGAGTTTTTGTATGACAATGTCTGAAATCTTATGAGTATAGGGATAATAATTCAGTTAGAATGAATGTTTTGATTCCAGATGAAAATTAACACGTAAGACACGTCCATCTGTTAAATAGGAAAGAAGGTCTGTCTAGTTTTAAAGACCGTTTCATAGTTTTGGGAGATCTACAGTAGGAACCTCAAGTTGTCCACAGGGTTAATATTAGCAGAGCACCTTGCTGGAACATAAGACTTTAATCTTCTATAGATAATTTTACATTAACGGTATGGCCTTTGGACATCACCGGTTGTTGCTTTATGCAAAGCTATATTCTGTATGGTGCAAAATACTAACTATATGTTGATTGTGGTTAAGTGTGGGGTTTTTTCACCATTATATGAGGAAATTCCTAGCTTATTTTTCTTCTGAATCTTCTAATTTTCAGGATTTTCGTGAGTATTCAGATAGTTTAATTGAAACTCAGGTGAATAAATGCCATCTGTGGTGTTTATTCATATTTTCCTAACTTGCTACTTGTAGAATATACAAAGGTGTACTAAAAGAGTTAAAGTGATATAACTATGTCACCAAAAGTACATTTTCTTCCTGTTTTTAACTGTTGCAACTCAAATTTGTAACACTGGTTCAGTTGCTTCATTGTTAATTTAATTCCCCTCTTGCAGAGAGCCAAATTAGCTTTGCATGTGTTAACCATGGTGATTAACTTTAACCCTGATGGTCATCTCATGCACTTAGAGCTATGAAATTTGCTAACAGTATGTCAGACTAATTAAAATATCGTTTCAGTGCTCGAACGGAATACTTGAAGCTAACATACTGGTTTTATCACTTCTTGTTAAGACTTCCTGCTGCATTCCTCAGAATGTCAAGCTTTAATGTTTAGATTTATGTAGAGTCTGCTTCTTTTTAGAGAAGTGACTTTTATAATTTGCCCAGTTATTGCATTCTCCCCCTATTCCCCATCACCTTACCAGCTAGATCTTATTTTCTGGGAATGGTGTTTTGGTTTTGGGTTGTTTTTTTCCCTTCTGCATTGAGGCAGCAAGGGATTTTCACCCTTTAATTTTCTTACCTACTATGCAGCCTGATCAACTAAAGGGGGCTTTTAATTTTCTTGTATTCTATCAGTTTAATTTAATGTAAAATACCAGCTACCTAAGTGCCTGCTGAGAGCATAGGAGGAAAGAAACTTCTGGAGCTTGATATTCCAGTAGCACTTACTTCTAAAGAAGTTTAGTGTATATCAACACTGAAAGTGGAGAAGAACATAAAACATCTTGTGTTGTTTTGTTTTTCAAAGACTACTGCCAGCATTGAAAATACAGCTTTTTCTTTTTGGTGTAATATTTTTGCCAAATTCAGTATCGTATTCAAGGCAATAAATATGTTTTTGTCTTTGACATGGTTTAGGTAAGGTGCACAATCCTGAGTGGAACAGAAATGAAATCCCACATAGCTGTGGGGAACTTTGTGGAAAGAAGAGACAGGGTTTGGACTGTCCACATCTTTGTAACATGTAAGTAAGTGTTTATCATATGAATATTGAAATGATCTAGAGAAGATTTCTCAAGGCTGTATTTGGATATTTTTTGACTACAGGATATGCTTAGAGGTGTATTTGGTTTGTAGCTCACCTGAAGCCTGGAAGAAACAGAGGCTGTTTGTGCTTGTATTCCTAAAGTGAGTTCATATGAGAGAATGAACAGGAGGTCAACAACAATAGTTGTAGCAACATTTCCATCACATTTTATGAACTGAACCAGCTGCCTGACTTGGTTTCAAGAACTTTCATTGAAGTAGAGAAATTACAGTGAATTTAAGTAATTTTAAAGGTATATCCAGTGGTTCACCAGATGCTTTAGGTGCTGCTTTCCCTGTAATAGTGTTTGTATATCTTAGATTAAGAGCAGTGGTACTTGGTTAAACTGAAGGACCACTTGCTTCTATCCTTTGCTGCTTTTTCTGTGTTTTGGCTTGTAAACTGTTGAGGGTAAGAGGGCATTATATTTATTTCCCTATTTGTTGAGGCCACCAGTTGGTTGAACCAGAATCCTTCATGGAGATCTTAATCAGTATACATAACTCCGATTGTTTTTGCTAACATGTATTAGTATAATCCAATGAAGAGAGGCAAAGAAGAGCAATTCTATTTTCAGATTTGGATGTTTTCCTTTAGATTGTTTTTTTAGCAATGTGGTAGTAATATATTGATAAGGTTAACAGCATTAGGCGAGCTTTTTCAATGTATAAATATCCTTGCTAGTCAGAAAAACAAATTACATGTTTTTCCTAGTGTATGTAGCTTCATTTTCCATGTATGGAAGTTGGTCCATAATGCCTGTTCATATTTCTGCTTTGAGAAATTTTTAATAGTCAGAAGCAATTGTTTCTGCTCTCGGTACACAATCAAAAACTTCAGTCGTTCCAACAAATAGATTGTCATCTTACACTTTTTCCAAGGTTTACTAAAATTCAGAACTTTACTCTGAACTTTTTATTTAATGCATTCCGTTTCAAACCTATTTCAACATCTTGTTCAATGAAAGAATATTTCTTTATTCTTTAATACTTCTTTCCCACATGTGAAAATATTGTATTAGATTTCTTTTTAGACTGTCATTTCAGTGCTATAGCTGTTCTCTTAATTCATCCTCATGCTAGATACTCTTTGCTGTGGTTTGCAGGGTAAAACCGAAACACAGATCAGCTTTCAGACTGCACTTGATGTAGCTGATACCCTGACTCAGCAGAACACTGATTCTGTTGGAGGCCAGCTGCTGGAGAGGCGTATGTCTGTGGAGGACTTTTTTTGCCCAGTCAGCAATAAGTAGGCTCCTTAACTACTTTGAGAACTCCCAGACTGCAGTTTGCTATCTGACAAACTTTCCTATAGTGCTTGGAAGAAACAGCTGTTCTTTTCTTCTTCTTTCCTGTCCCAGTCAGCAGAGGCTCAGTCTTTGGCATTGTCTTCTGGGAAGTCTTCTGAACAGTGGTGGCAATATTGTGCCTATGGCAAGCCATGAACTCATAGTCCCTGGTACTCTGATCTGCATGAAGAGCGATGAGAACTGGGACCTTTTAAAGTCCCAATTTGCTACCTATTTAAGTTGTAGCAAATTTAAAAGTGTTACCATTCAGCTCATTCCACATGAGTAAAACCATGCTGAGATCATCCAGTCCTGTAGGTAAGGAAACAGCAAGGGTGCAGATGAAGATAATGCGTGTTTTTGCACTCTCTGACTTGTGGTAGAGATCTGAAGAGGAGTGCACTTTCAGCATCAGTGTTACCCAGTTTTGGACATTCCTCAGTGTATGTTGAACACTTACTCCTCCCACGTGGTTGTCTTAGGTATTTGAGGACACATTCTGCCGCCATCTGCTGTATCAAAAAGCAAGTAGAAACCTGGTTCAGGAAATGGTGGTGATGCAAAGAATTTTACAAAATAAACATTAACTAAATTATGTTTCAAACAATGTATATAGAAAGCCTAAGCCTGTACAGATGTTTTAATTGCTGCACAAATAATTGTGTTAATCATCAGTCATAGATAAGGAAGGACAGTTGAAGGACATCTACCCAATTAAAATTTAGCAAACGAAATAGTACCAGACTAAACCAGTTTGGTGATATGCACCTGGAGAAAAACAAGTATAGAGCATGCGCCACAACTAAAGGTGAAAAGTTGAATCCTGAGGAAGACATACAGCCTTCATCAAAAACGACCACCAGAAGGCTGACGACCACCACAGTGATTAACTGTGCATGAGCCAAAATAAAAACTGACGTAGCGATGTGATGCAAAATGACGAGAACATTGAGGACAGCCCATGGGGAGTGTATATTAGAACTACATGTATAAAAGCTTTGGAAGTTTATATTGGGAGTGAGTGAGTTTGGTGGAATGATCCCCCTCACTCCCAATGCTGAATAAACAAATACCGGTTACTCAAAGATAAGAGTCTGTGAGTAGTTTTTGTTTGCTGACCCTTTCTCTGCTTCAGTGGGATTAGAAATGTGGAGCTTTATCATCTGAATGCATCTTTGGCAGTTTATCTTACCAGCTCCTCTCCACTGGACAACCCAACTTATCTACAAATCTGGATCATGATCTGTATCTGGGCAGAGTTTTTCCTGAAGAGTGTACTCAAAGGTGGACTTGTTGCCATGAGGACCAGGATTCTGTTTCATGGTTCTTCCTTGAATTTAGATGGTCTCAGAACTCTTTCTTGCAAGCACTTGTTTCTTTGGATTGTGGGTCTGCTGTATGCCTTTTCCCTGGCTCCCACAGGTTCCCATAAGGTGATAAGGTTTCAACCAGAAATGCCATGCTGCTCACTGAGATCCTAAAAGTTTTTTTGTTTTTCCTCCCCCCGCCCCAGGTCAAATGTTTCATGTCATTGTCAAGACCTTCTATCTCACAATGTGACAGGATGATGAATTCTCTGGGATAAACTATTCATGCTCTTCTCAAGTCTGTGTGACTTTAGTTAATAGTAGGGATGTGCCTATTGTTAGGGACAGTGAACTGAATCTGGTGTGGTGTCTGAGTTTTGGTGTGGTGTTCCTATGTTGCCTGTTCTTCAGTATTTAATCCCATCTATTCTGGGAAACCCTTTGCAGTTGAAGTATGTGGGACTCTATTAAGGCCAACTCCATCCATTGTCTTCCAGTTGAGCAGACCTCTGTATCTGCAGTCCATGAGCCTCTGACAGAGCTAATCAGGATGAGTCCTGTTGTGAACCCTCTTCATTGGTGGGACTTGCATCTGAGTCTTGGGGAACCTGCTTTTTGAGTCATGGGATTCTTGCTTAGTTTCTTATGTATCTTTGTGGCTGTTGCATCAACAATCAGGGTATGGGAGATTTAGACGCTTATAGCTATCCCCTGCTCTCTATATTCAGAATTATTTATGTAATGCCTAGCAACAGAATCTGAATTGCAGTGTTGTCTGAGCTTTCAGAAGCCACACACCATGTGTCTACACTGCAGCTATCTGATGTGACGCTACCAGGATCAAACAAACATTGTCCCCTTTTCTCCTCATGTGTGACATCAGAGGAACATTGTTCTCATTGCTTTGCATTAGGATGCTTGTATTTGCTCCCTCTGCCACGTAGATGAAATGTGCGGAGTACAGGAGGTGGTGTAAGTAAGCCATTGTAATAGTTGGTGGTGATCTAAACTTCAGCCGCCCTCCAGCCGTATGCATTGTGTTATGCTATATGCTAGGCTTGTGCGAACGATTGTCCCCTGTGGAATGAGCAGCTCTGAGAGTGATGTGAGTGGTGGTGTAATCTTCTGGTGGTGCCAGTTGTGCTATTCCAAGTGCTGCTTAGGTGGTTACGTTACTCTTAATGTAATATGAAGTAGCAAGTTGAAGTGGATCAGAGTGGACTAACTTAATTGAGAATCAGTTTTCCCTTTAAAACTGAGTAAGCGTCAGATGCTTGCGGCTGAGGAGAAGGAATTGGATTAAAAGTTATAGGAAAAGATTTTGATCCTTTTACTTTAATACTTTGTAAAGGGATCAGTTTTATCAAGACAACATTGAAAATGTGGGGATTCCCCCCCAACCCCCGCTGTGTTCCCCGAGTAGGAAATGAGAACTTCAATTAAATCAGAAGGCGGCAAATTTAGAATGCATCAAATGCATTCTGCTAGGCAGGGCATCTCCTTGCAAGAAATTGATGCAAATAATTAGTAAGATTTAAAAGAGAACAGATCCTCATATGGGTAATAAGAATGTCTAGAGCTCTCAGCATAATGTAGATGCTTTTGGAAAGGATATTAAAGCTCATACCCTGGTTAAGAGATATTAGGATGACAGCCAGGTTCAGGCAAGAAGTGTATTGTATGTGCAGGGGTCTAACTGGTCATAGTTTTCTACTTTGCAGCATTAGACCATCATTTTTGAGGCCTTTGTCTCTAAGCACTGTCTAAAATGATGTAGTGAGATGTATGCATCCTACGTATTTTTGGTTTGAATCAGAGCTATGTTTCCTTAGGTTTTGTGACCCTGGTGGTTATAGCTTTCGAATTATTTGGCATCTTCTACATTTGTAAGGAAATTGGTGCTCAGATTTGAAAAATGAGCTTGCAGAGATACAGCAATTCTTCAGCCTACTGTTGCCTGTAACCAGCTTACACCTATGTGTTGTTCCCCTTTATATTACCAGAACAAATGATTTTCTGCTGAAGTGGTATTTTGGTTATTCATTTATGATTTGGGGGTTTGCTTTTTTCCACCCTCCCCCTCAACCTTGCGTATGGAAATTTTTTTTAATGGTTGGCAAATTCCCAATTGTATTTCTTCAATCTGACTTTTTTCTTTTTTTTTAAATGTAGATGTCATTGTGTTAATCTCCTTTCCATGGTGTAGTTTAGTTGGATGCTTGTGTTAAGTGTGGCACTAGCTAGCCCATTTTGGTGAAAATCAGTGAGGGTAATTTTCACTTTTAATAATAAATCTTTAATTTTTGCTCGGATTTATTGAAATGGGTTAGTAACCTTTTATATAAACAGCTCTCTTGACAGAGCTGAGGAACAGGCAAGCAGCTGTTTGAAAGGAGAGTGCTTTGCAAGACTTTTGCTAGTGTGAGCTGTGGCATGCCTAGCACTTTGTGAAGTGAGTTCTCTTCACAGTTTAGTTTAAATACACTGAAATTCATTTCACTGTGTTAGGTTGTACGTCAAAGAAACATCTACCTTAACCTTCAAGAAAATGTTCCTGATAGTAAACTTCATGACAAACTTCTTTTAAGACTCTGAAGTTCTTCGTGCCAACTGGAACTATGCAAAGCCTTGAGAGCATTTGAAAAAGGTCTTATAAAGGCAATAAATGAAATTTTCTCTCTACTCATTTAAGTTTTAGTGTCTGGTCTTCCTTCATAGATCTTTGGTGCTGTGATCTTTTCCACAGCAGTTACTGGAAATCCCTTTGGACTGTCTTACAGTACCTAGTATTTTTACTGTCAGGCAAATGGAAGTTTAATTTTTCCTATGTCTAGATGTATCTGTCATCACAACTTTTGTTGTATGCCAGTTCTCTAGAGAAGCAGCAGTAAATTGTGAAATAAATCCTCCGTGCTAATGATAGTTAGTGGAGTTCAGTAAAAATAAGACTGCATTCACTGAACAGAAGTTAATACTAAAGTCTTCAGCCTGTCTTTTTGAATTTAGTTTGTAACACCGTTAAGTCATTTAACTTTTTGCTTAGTCTCTTAAAACAGACTAAAACTCTAAGGTATCACCCATCTTTATCATCTAAGGAGAATTTTCTGCATTTTCTGTGTGTGCCTGTGTGCTGAATGAAATTTGAGTTTTTCTCTTAACTGTTTTTGTATTGATCAAGTAAGTCCTGGAACTGTAGACATACTGTAGCTTCTGCATAAAACAAATTGTACCAGAGACTTTTGCTAAATAAGTGGCGTGCAAGTGCGTGTATCTGGAGGGGTGCATAAAGAATACTTATTTTTAAAGTCACAAGTTTGGTTTCAAACCAATTTTGCATTACTAGATTTTTGCATTACTAGAATTTTTCTATTCATATTAACAAAATGACACAAGCTTACTTAAAACTGTCTCAGAAACACACATTATCAAAACTTGGAGATGTCTGGAAATTAATTGCGTGATACTCTTCTAACAGAAGGAATCTTGCTGTAAGACTGCAGTCTACTATTGTAGGTATTTATGACTTTAAAATATCTGCAATCAGTATAAATTGCTGTTGTGTTTATTGTCAGAAAGTGAGCCAAGACTGGGCTCATGGAAGCAATGTTAACATTGCTTGAATACGACAGCGTTGAGGAAAATAATATACCAGGTAGAAAACTTAACGTGACAGTATTTCTGAAGATGTCTTCTCCCTTTTCCAAGCTATGACCTATGTCATAGTATTTTGAGTTTATCTCTGCTTTTAATCTGATTCTTAAGTTTATAAGCTGGCATTCAGCCTTTAGAATCCTACATGGGTCTGTGAGAATTGAAGTCAAGACAGTGAAATACATAGCACTGTCCTTTTACAAGAGGTTTTCTGCTGCAGAATGCATAAGTTAATTCTCATTGTCTGAAGTTCCACAGTACAGTTTTAATTAATGGTTTTCTGTTCTTCCCGTTTCCCTCTGTATTGTATTTTTCTCTGCTCCACCCAGTTTTGCTCTTTTCTCCTGGTCCTTTTGCCTGCTCTGGTGCTTATTTAACTCTTCATTATGCTGTAAAATGGACCTGTCAAAGAGGGGGGGGTTGTGGTTTCTTTGGTGGTTTGTTTTTGGTGGTGGTTTCTTGTGTTGAATTGGTTTGTCGTGTAATGGCTTGGCTTTACTGTTAGAGCTGGCATAAGCTGGGTGATAGGTTAGTCCTTGCTGTCAACTGGGAGGAGTGGCAGAGGAAGAAGGGAGCCAGACCACCATTGAGAAACTGCTGACATGACTCAATTATATTGCATATGATTATAGTAACTGGTGTACTAATTAGTACTTGCATAGCAACTGTGCTTGGGGAGTTTAGTAATTACCATGTAATCGGGTAGTCTGTGTTTGTCGGTGGGGGTTTTTTTCCTCCTTTTTCTTTTGGCTAGGACATCTGGGCTGGTCAGGCCTGGCCGATGGTGATAGCTCTACATGAGAGTTGCTGTGTTTGCAAAGGAAGGGAACGGGGAGCTGGCTAAGGGAAAGTGCAGACAAGTTAGTTAAGTAAAATTTCACAAACCTGGCCTTGTCTGCGCCCAACAGAGGTCTTAAATGCAGATAGGGACCATCTAGTGTTTCTTGAAGTAGGAGGTGAGATCTGTTAATCGAGTAAAGGACTGGCAGTTTCCTGTGAGTGTCATCAATGCACTTGATAGAAAATGAAGGCAGACTTGCTGCATCTCCCACGTGTTACCTCACAGGAGGAAGCGCAACAACTCTTACTGGTGGCATTAGAAATGCCGAGTTCAAAGATAAAGCCACCAACTCAAAAGGAGAAATTCACAGAGAAGTTTTTGTCACTGAAGAAAAAAATGTATTAATGGTTTGGACATCTGGTGTTTGTTTTGATTGTTATCAGTGATGAACACAGTTGAGTTAATGCACGTCTGCTGGTGAAATGGAAAATATGAAACGTGTTAGTAGCACTGTAACTGTTGATTTGACAGCAGCAGGAATACTGAAGTTTTCCTTCAACATCAGTGTCATTTGAGACTGATGCAACTGTAATAATCTAATACTTTTTTCTTGTGTTAATGCTTTCATACCCTGCAGGAGCTTAGGTGGCTTGTATAATGTTCTGATAATGCACTGCAGATCAGGTCATGGTGGATTGTTTCTCTGGAAGCGTAGTAAAGCTAAAGTTAACTTTACAATTTTGTTTCCTTTTTTTTTACTTATTTTTAAGCCTGTGCCATCCAGGACCTTGCCCTTCATGCCCCGCCTTTGTGACAAAAACATGTGAATGTGGGCAAACAAGGTGAGAATGCTTCTATTATACAAATAAAAGTTTATATAAGAATAGTTTATTAAAAGTTTATATAATAAATTTTTTCTTTCTTACAGTTTATTAGAAGTTTACAGAACAAAGTTTATTCTGAGCTGTAATTTTTTGTCCTAAAATAATTTGGAGGATTTTATATTTAAAAAAAATGCAATTGCTTTTAATCTTTTAAGAAAAAACAAAAATAATAAAAAAAAAGTTTGTGTTTAAAATCAATTTGTGGTACAAGTAGCTGAATTGCCCCAGCAGTCTGTGAGTTGATTTGATTTTGAAATCTTATTCTAGTATTTCTTTATTTAATTTTGTAGGAGACACAGAGAAGTAGAAAAAAGTTCACACCTTTTCTGTCTGAATGGAATATAATGTTGAGTTATTCCATTCCAGAAATAAGAATTTCAAAAATAATGTGTGCGTTTCTGGGAAGCTGTACCACTAGCAAGAGAGAAGTCTGTAATATTTTCCAGACTTGAAGGCTATCTTTTCCTCTCACGTTTGATGTATGTAGCGTCATTGCCAACAGCAAGACTTTACTGCCCATACTATCTGTGATCTCTCACATTCAGTTGTTCTGAGTCTTCAGAGTCCCTGTTCTAGCTACCTAGAACTGATGCTGTGTAATAAAATGTTTGCCTGTGCTTGTTTCCAGAACCAAACCAAACAAAATCCGATTTCAGTGTTAGCATTCTTGCTCTAGAAGAAAGGTTTTCAGACTTACACAATTATTTCTGAAAGTCTGAATGTAATATTAAGTGATCTTAAGTTTTCAAAAGAAGGTACAGCTATTTCTGTGGCAGTATTTGTAGTTGAAAGCACTTTGTCTTCAGTAGAAAAATGGATTGGTTGTAGATCACTGAATTTTATTTTACATAGTAAGATCACCTGGTTTTTTTTATTCTAGCTGTTCTTGCATTTAAAAGTTTAATAGATGCAAGCAACTTTGATTTATTATTTTTTCCCAGGTGCCAGCTACTTTCACCAGATTGCTGATTTTTGTAATACTGCATTTAATACTTAACTTGCTTCTAAATAGCATGTTTTCATATATACTGTATTAGCATCCAAGATGCACGGTATGGCACCTCTGACTTTAAGGTGTTTTAAAGTTACTATTTCAAATGTACATTTTGCAGCCATTGTATGAGGCCAGCCAGAATGGAAAAAGAGGAGCATTTATTGTTTTATCCCATTTTTTAACAATTTAATTTAAAAAAACAGCTCTTTTTGTAGACTACTGCCTCACTTCTAAGACCCACATCCCTGTCTTCATTGTGCTGAGTGGACTTAGGATCATTTAAGTCTTTGGAAGGATGTCTGTAATAGAAATATCTGCTCTTCCGGCACGATGCATAACCATATGTTAGGTTCAAGTTATAGTGTCACCTTTTTTTTCCATTTTGTCGAGAGAAAATTCTGTAGACTCACTGCTGTCATAGGTGTCCTACTTCACGGGAGTGGGAGAGGGGAAGCAGGGGGAAAAATAGTGGGGTTATTTCCTGAAAACTCTTTCATTAATAAGTTTTGCTCACTTTCAAAGCCTTTGGCATTTTACTGAAAAAATATTTTCCTTTTTAATAAATGCTCTATAGATATTAAGGTAGCTGACAGACTATGGTGTCATTTCTCTACAGTCATTCAGTTCGCTGTGGCCAGTCAACAAAAATTCATTGTTCTAATGTATGTGGAAATACTTTAAACTGCGGTAAGCACAGCTGTACTCAAGTGTGCCACGCAGGAAAATGTTCACCTTGCCAGTTAACAGTACAGCAAGGTAAGTATTGGAATGCCTTATGTATATCCACTCTATAGTATGAAAACAAGAGTGGAAAAAAAAAAACCAGTACCGAGAGGCAAGTGCTTTATTTTTACTTAAAGCCAAAATCTATTGCTAGAATATTTAAAAAATGGAAAAAATGTGTCAGCATCACTGTATATTTAAGTAAGAATATAAATGTGACTAGAAAGAATCCTGCCAAGATGTTTAGGCTGTTGGAGCATGTGCCCTCTTAGGACAGGCTGGTGGTACTGGACTTCAGTAGCTTGAGAAGGCTGAGCAGTAGCCTTTTCAAGAAGACAGAGACAGGCTGTGCATGGGGCGAGGATGAGAGATAATGAGCCTAAGCTGAAATATTATATAACTAGCTATAAGGTAAAACTCTTCTCTTGGAAACCTGGAGGTTTTCAAGACCCAACTGAATAAAACACTGAGTAATGTGGTCTGGTTTCATTGCTGACTCTGCTTTAAGTAAGGGCTTGGACTAGCTGATCCCCTGAGGGCTCTTCTGACCTGAATTGTCCTGTGATCCTACTTAATCTTTTACTATGATGCTGAGACTTGATTAAACAGTACATGGAAGAAGAATAGAAAAAGGTATAGGAAAGCCTATTTCAACAAGCTACTCACAATTTCTGTTAAAATTTTCTAAACTTAGCCTTGAATGGAAATTAAATTGTCCAAGTGTATGTGCCAGTATACAAATACATTTTTGTTGAACAGTTTATATAGAAAATTGCAAGCTAATTTTCTCAACTTTTAAGATAAAATATTTAACTTGTTATGTATACTACTTTAATAAGTAAGCTTTTTGTGCAGACAGTACTTCCCCTTTATTTTTTGTCTCCTTATCAAAACAAATAAAACAGGAATTCCAGCTTCTGTAGCACTGAGAAATCTGTTGCTGAAATAAATCTAAAGAGCAACTTCATTATCCTTCTGAAAACTGACTTGTAACTTTTTCACGTTTTACCTTTTTATATTTGCCATACTGCTGGAGGTGTTTTGTAACTGATATTCTCTTGTTTTCTGTGAAATATTGCTTTCTTTCAGTGTGTTACTGTGGAACCAATTTTAAAGAAGTGTTGTGTGGGACAAAGGAAGAATTCTCTGATGGATTTGGGCATTTCTCATGTCAGAATATATGTGGCAAGTAAGGTCACTATAATTTAGGCTTTTGAAAAGAAAAAGGTCATTTTATTCACTTTCAGTGATCATGATACTCTTAGCTAATTCCACTTCATTTTGTTTTCGTTTTTGTTTCTTTGGTTTTTTTTTTTCCAGAAAATTAAATTGTGGGAGGCACAACTGCACACAAGTATGCCATCCTCAGCCTTGCCAGCTCTGTCCACGACTTCCACAAGTAGTGTATCGCTGTCCCTGTGGTCAGACTCCTCTCAGCAAGTTACTGGAACTAGGATGTGTCGAACGTAAAGTATGCACAGACCCTATCCCGTCGTGTGGAAAAACATGTGGCAAACCTCTTTCTTGTGGTAGCTATGGTAATTAGAATTTTCTGCATCAGAGTATTCAAACTATCTCATTGTTTAATAAAAAAAAAAATGGTCCTTAGCCGTATCATTTCAAGAAATAAGTATTTGATTAGTGATTCTTGGGTTTTAACTGAACTGAGTGTAAAAGCCACTGCAGAGCCTGCAGTCTGGCTGTTTGTTCATAGTTATACCTTAAAATCAGGAAATATATTTGTCTAGAAAGCACTAAGACTAGCTAGCCTTTTAAATTTTTTTTTACATGCACCTTTCCTATATTGGTAGAGGAACAGAGCTGTAGGAGTTTCCAGAGAGTAGTGTGTACTGATGTCTTTTAAAAGCCCACGTAGATCTTTGACTTTCATGTGGAGAGTGGTAGAAATGAATGACTTTGTTAGATGCCTTCAGTAAGTACTCATTTCCTGTTGCTGTAAGAGGGTCATGAAGTAAAAAGTAGCAGTGGAAAGTTGGAGAAAGTTTCTGTGCAGAAGCAATTCGACTCTTCAGTGAGTGCATTAGGTGTGTATTTCTGCAAGTGCATTTAACTGTGAGATGGTGTGAAGGTCAGGTTTTACAGACTACATATTTAATCATGATTTGTTAGACCTTAGAGAGGAGAGAGAGAGACCAGTGCTGTCAAGATGAGGGCTTCTTATTGACTCCTCCATTCTGTGAGGCTAAGGATAACAAGTAGAAAGGGAACAAGTAATTTAGCTTTTAGTTGAATTTCAGTTAACCTAGTAAGTGAAATATGAAGGTATGCATAGTAAGTCATTCTTTCGGGCTGAAAAGGAAGAAAAAAATACTTAAAATTCCTGGAACTTGGGTAAGATAGTATCACATAATCTTTTTTTTTTTTTTTCATATGTTAATGTAAAAAATATTTAAAATGTATGCATTTTCAGTGTTAACTCTAGACCTGAAACTCTAGTCTATAGATTCAGGATTAAAAAGTTGAAAATAATGACAGAATTTTATGCACATTTAACTCAAAATAGTTAATTTGTTTGGAAACCCAGCTGCACATAAGCTTAGTATCTTTGACCAGTGATGCTCCCAATAAATACAGAGTTCCAGGCCATGGATTTAAGGTTTTTTTATTAACTGTTAATTTTTGTATTTTCATTTTGCTAGAGTTCATTCATACGTGTGAAAGCCTTTGCCATGAAGGAGACTGTAGACCATGTTCTCACACATCGAATATTTATTGTAGGTGTGGCTTCAAAAAAAAGGTGAGTGTATAAAGCTTGACCATGGAAACAGGCAATCTTTGTTTTTTAAAGCTGTGGAGAAAAAGGAGCTGAAGTAGTTGAGGAAAAGAAAGCTAAGAAGTATAAGAGGTGCTGTGCTCCTTAGTTGCAAGAACCTCCATTGTATACTAACTGATAGATGCTAACTAGATTATGCTGTGAAGTGCTAACATAGGCTACTTACTGTGAAGGCAATTTTTAAAAGTATTTTTGCAAAGTTTACACAGAATTCTGTCTAAGCTGGCTGCAAAGTTCTGTATTATCCTGCAGTGTTTATATAGCACAAAGAATTGTAGTTTTACTAAGAGTAATGTAAACTGAGAGAAAAAAAGGTAGCCTAACATAAAAAGTTAACTAAGAATTTATGGTAATAGCTTGTAGATTTGTTGTAGAATTTTTTTGAGATAATATGAAGTTTTTACTGGTCCCCATTCTTTGTACATTTATGTAGTAACCCAGCAGATTCTCAGCAATTGTTATATAATAATTAGTGTATTTTAAAACTATGCTACTTTCTGTAATCATAGCTTTGAAATCTTTGGCTACTATCACAGGAACCTGGATGACTTTTCTGACCTGTTACTTATCATCTATAAAGTAGAGATGGCTTCTGAATATATAAGTCTATAAGTACGTGGAAATGACTGAGACTTTGCTTGAGTTTGGAACAGTTTTTTCCTGCAAGTTTGCTGAAGGTAGTTATGGGGTAGAAGGCTTCAGATTATCTTTCATTTTGAGGCCTGAAACAAAGTAGCGAGGTTTGGCTTTTAGTTTATGCAGCTTCTTCCACACCAGAAGGCTGCTTCTTGAGAAAGTATGAGTGAACTACAGTGGTAATTTAAATCAGTCATGAAAAATGTGGTGCTCAGAAGTGACAACTCAGAAAGTAAAGTTGTTGATGACTGAAGGTTCAGATGTAGTCGATCTACAATGTTCTTTTCATCCGTCACCTTTTATTTTCATGTTGAGGTCTTTAATGTAGGTAAAACTTTGATCGTGAGATTTGACTTTACTCTGTCTCTCTTTCTTTCCTTTTTTTTCTTATCAAGTCACTTGCATTTTTGGGGCAGTTAGTCAAAGCAGAAATTCATGGGCTCTTGTCAGTGTTCTCTGGGAGAGCTCTGTTGGTTTCCTCCATGCCAGTTCCTGGTTTCTTAGGACAAGCCTGTTTCTGTCACTTCACAGCATTATCTGCTGAATTAAGTGGGGAATACAAAACTACAATTTTTTTAAATTGGCGTTGGATCTCTAAGGACAAAGTATTGTGTTGAAAGACTGAGGATTTTTTCCAGCTTTTGTTTCACTTTTGAATGCAGAAGTGTTATAAAAACTGGGAGTACTTCTTTCTGTATGATGTGACTAGGTGTTTTCTAGATGAGTAAGTTTCAGTTGTTTCATCTGTTTTAACCTAATGGCTCCCTGTTTGTTTCCTAGGAAGTCCCATGTGCTCTCCTCAGAAATAAAGGTACAATGTTATGTTACATATATAATGTAAAATTGTTTTAAAAATGATACACAGCTCACACTAATTTGGGGTTTGATGAAGTTGGCAAACATCTGATCAGTACTGCTTCTTTTACCCATACTTCTGTGACAAGTTGATCATTTCTTGAGATGCTGCTACTTTTGGGAAGAGGTTTGAAATAAACTTCTCTCACTTCTATCCATCTTTTACATAAGGAAAGAGTTCTTCAGCATTTGATCTCAAAGATTCCAGACAAGCTATCTAGTTCAGTTTGAACAGTTTCTTGTGCCACCTCCCACATTCAGTAGGTTGCCCCCCCAGCATCCTGCATATCTTTGGGACAACTTGCACAACTCAGATGCAAAGTAATGCTTTTGCTCTGCTCTTGTCCAAGTTCCTCGGGAAAGACAAGCTTTGATTCTGCATTACAGTTGTATGCTACTGGTCTTCGCATTTGAGCTTGGCAAAGAGTTCCCATTTGATACTTCTTGGTATTCTGGATGTAGCATCTCAAAATTCACCTCAGTCAGATGTTTACTTGATGGATCCCTGTTATACTGAGGTACTTATTTACAAGATGCATAAGGAAGTAATATGCGTATTTCCTAATTTGAGCTTTTGTCTATGAAGACTTTGCTGTTCAGAATCCAGAAATTACTGCTTTTGTTACCTGTGGATGGTGGTAAGGATGGTCTTTGTTAGCACCACTTTCATGAGCATATCAGCAGTAGTTGTATTTACCTGACTTTTACTGCCTTACCAATTTGAGCAGTCTTAAATTGGATGTTTGTGGTATTCCAGTGTATCAGGATATCCTGTTTTCTGTGTTCTATTGTGCAGAGTTTATGGTGTAAAGACTAATGTGAAATAAAGTAGTTTCTTGTATTCTGCTTTTCAAAATCCTTTTGAACAGGGGTTTGTTTAAAGGAAGCCGAGTGTTCACATAGGGAATTAATGCGGTAGAGCAAGTAATTTGAAAGTTTGCTTGCTGACTTACTTTTCGTTAGTCTCTTCTAGACCATGCTTTGCAACAGCCTTGACATAATACTGTGATTGCAGCTTTTGTTCTCAGTGTAAGCAAAGACATAAGCCATGACTGGTTTTTTGAGTTTGGGGGTTTTTTTGTTTGTTTGTTTTTAATAGCTGCTATTACATTCATGTGTGACAAGCGATGCAACAAGAAAAGATCATGTGGACGACACAAGTGTAATGAAGTTTGCTGTGTGGTAAGTTTATGTGTTGTTTTATAAAATTGTTCATTGTAATGTGCGTTTGGTTTTGGTTGTGATGTTAAAAGACTTTTTTGCCTTTGTATCTTTCTGGTTTTGTACACCTTCAGTCTCTATTTGCAGTATTGGTCATGCTTAAAAACTTTGCGTGTGCATTTATTTTGCAGCGTTTGTTTTATGGTTATCATTGTAAAACCACTCTCTAGCCTAAATGCAATTAAATCAGTTTAAAGGTGCTTTTTTCTCAATGCAGTGATGCCAGGGAGAATGGGGAGGGGAAGGATATTACTTAATGCACAGAACACAAGCTATGATGTAGCTATGTCTGCAACAGAGGTCTTAACAGCATCCACTTTAAAAATGGTGCACCCATACAGTGATGGAAAAACTGTATAGATCAGGCCTAAGCTATTTTTTTGCACTATACAGTTTTGTCAATCAGTAGATTATGACCTCAGAGAAAAATAAACAGTGGGGTTTATAGTTCAGTTCTGCTTTTATTTTTTGCCTTCCCCTAGGACACAGAACATAAGTGTTCTTTGGTTTGTGGTCGTAAACTCAACTGTGGGCTTCATAGATGTGAAGAACCCTGTCATCGGGGCAGCTGTCAAACATGCTGGCAAACAAGTGAGTTTTGTGCAAGAATACGTTACTTCTTACATATTATAGAAATTTATTCACTTAACTGGTCAGAATTGAACAGGGAATGTGATCCAAATTGACCAGAACCTGAAGAACATGCGGTTGATTTTGATTGTATGTTTTATACCATTTTAGATGAGTTTACCAAGTGTTGGATTTTAATAGTGAAAATTGCATTAAAGTGAAATATATTCAGTTACCTATGTTGATCCATCAGTCGCTTAAACTTGAGGAATCATGCAAGGAAAAAAAAGCAGTTTAGAAAGATAATTTCTAAGTTAAGGGAACTCTTGTTTAACAATGTGGTAACTGTTAAAGATATTGAAGTATGTTGCAGAATTTGTTTAGCTACTCAGAATTCAGACTTTCTCAACTTGGTATGCTAGTGATTTTTCTCTGGACAAAGAAGAAATCTGAAGAAATGCAAGATGTCAGTCGCGTGTGTTGTAGGCTTTCTAGTCATGTTCTGGATGGTGAAAATTAGTACTGAATTGCTAGAAATAGTTTGGCAACCAACAGGTATTAATTTTCTTGGGATTGCTGAACTATTTAAAGATTTAAGCTGGTGCAACAGCTTTAGACAGGTATGTACTCTATTAAAAGCTGTGCCAGTTGAATATACTAATTTTCTACAACTGCTTTTTAGCACTTGATGTAGGATACCGTATGTTAATTATTTTGCACCATTATAATGGGTATATAATACTAAATTTTCTGATTTTGGCCTGAAGCAGGCAGAAGAATGTTTCTACATTTCCTTCTGCTAGCAGAACCTTTAGTTGATCTGAAACATCTTCCTATGTGATAGCAGTGTAATTTTTTTTTCCTCAGTCTCGTATTTTAATATAGATTTCCCATTTCTTTATATAGATGTAGCTTATCAGAGAAACTATAAGCTATTTGTAAAATGCAGTTTTTGAAAGTTGGGCAGAAGAAGCCCTTAATCGATTCTTCAGCTTGTATCCGTCCTTCCACTCAGTGTTTGCTTAAGAAGTTTGAAAGTTTTTTAAAGGCATCATTGTTAAGTCTTACAGCTGTGAATTCTAGGCGGCTTTTTGCATCTGCTGTAATCTACAATAAAACTGTGAGGAATACAAACACTCACCTGTAGTTCTCCTTGGGCTTTCATCAGCTGTCTTTTGTCTAGTAGTTCTGCAGTCACTGCTGGAGAAAAGTGAGTCTTCTCTCTGAGAAACTGGGCACTGCTTTGGAACTGCTCACTGGAATGTGGGAAAGAGGACAGTGAGATGTTGAAAGTGTGAACCCAGACCTCATGACATTGGTGAAAAGGAGAGAGACAGGTGGTGTGCGTTGTAAGGATACTGTTTACAGCTGGAAGTGTCTTAGCTGCAGTAGCACATGCATCGCTCCTGTATTGTACAGACATACTCAAAGAACTCCATTTTTATGGAGACCAGCTTTTCATGGAAACGTCTTGGAAAAGAGAAGATATTAGAGCCTCTAAAGCTCACTGTGGTGGAAGTAGCATTGTAGTCTGTCTTAACAGTCTATGAATATGACGTACATGCTGACTGTACCTCTCTAAAAAAATAAATGTTTGTGTGTCCAAGCATTTATCTTGACAAAGCAAAATAGTAATCTGAATGTCTCAGAGGTTCTGTTAGTAACTTTTGGTGTAGTTGAGACAGAATGCACAGATTTTTCTGAGGGATTGTTTTTCTTCACTGGATTTCATGGGTTTGATCTTCAAGATCATTAAACTTCTCCACATTGCTGCAATACTTTTGAGGATTGTATTTCACTCTCAGACCTAAGATTCAGATGCCTGTCTTAGCCTGGAGAGGCCTAAGGATTGCCTCCCCTGTAAATTGTTCCACTGTTGGATGTGATGCAACTGAGAGCTCAAGCTTCACTGCTGAAATTTTGCAGTGGGGCCCTTTTCTGAGCACAGGAAAAGCAGCTACCTACTCAAAGAACCAGATATTTACGATTATTTGGCTTAAACCTTTGTGTCCATGAAGTCTTCCATTCTGAATCTGTCCAGAGGTAAATGAGCTAAGCAGTATCTTCAAAGATTTCTTACCTGCTTTCCCTGGTGTTGCTAGTTGAGGTTGCAGAGGCATACACTGTGTGATTCTGACCCTGTAGCGCATGGGCAGCGCTTCTCATCACTTAGAAGTCCATCCTTGGCTCTGATCCACCTGTCGAGCCACCACTTTGCAATTGGGCTGCATCAGCCATGGTATCGTGTGCCATGGCATGGTCAGCTGCAAGCCACTTGCTGCTCATTAGATGGGATATCTTGCTCATGCCTCCATCTCCACTACTGTTTTTGCTCGGAATGGTAGGGCTGGCATCAAGATGCCAGTAGTAGTAGTATAGCGCATCTACAGCTCTGTGGTTCCGTGTGCTTCCCAGGTGCTTTACCTTTCCAGTGCCATTTCCTCAGTGCTGAAAGGTGAGGTCCCTTTCTATGCCAGGGTCTCTTTAATACATACCCGATCTCCTTCAAGACAGCAATATATCTCTTCAGGAAGATAAATTATGTTAGCATTAGACAGCTTTTTTCTTTTTTTTTTTAAAGTTGTCAGATGTTGTATTTCTACTCTTTGGATCATACCTCCCTGCACTCCCTCCCCATTATCCTGATCAGTGCTAGTTAAGGTACCTTCATTATAGTTAAGATTCTTTACCTATCACTTCTCAGCAATAGCAAGCAGCCAGTGTAGCTGTCTAACACTTATGTCTTCCAGGGACCTTGGTCTCTGGTCTTCCATCTTCCTGGACCAAGGAAGGTTTGTGGCTTTGAAGCCTGGGGGGGTTATAGGTTGTTTGAAGACCTGTAGTGAGGGACAGCAAAAGCCCTACTCTTTCCCATGTTTGCTTTCCACAGAAAATCCATGGATGTTCTGAAACTTCACAGCTTTTTCTACTTCTTCTTTCTGCCTGTTCCTTCTAACCCTTAACATTTTGTTCTCCCAGCACTCTTATTTGCTGGAATTTATTGTAATTGAGTCTCCTTAGACAAAAATTATGATCCTTTCTACTAACTGCTGCCCTGTAAGATACATGGACTAGGACCTGGCCTGAGATTTAACTGACTGAACAGACCATCAAAAACAATGGCACAGGAGAAATTTCTGAACATAAATGACACAGTGAAAAGCTGACAAAAGTTCCAGATAGTGCCATGAGGAATGGATGGATTTCATAGATGTTAAGGGTAAGAGATGACTGAAATTCACAGATGATGGAGGAGGGAGGTACTGGGAACCTTTTTGGGAGTGGGATATTGCAAGGCCAACAGAACTCAGGCAGTTGTGTGAGGCTGAGATGACCTAGCTAATGATACCAGAAATAGCAGATTTGGGTACAGATGTAGCTGAACTGGGACCAGTGAGGAGAAATTTATTGTGGTAGATTATCTGGGAGGAACTAAGGTGGATCCATGAGAAAATGGATGGAAGGGGAGATAAAAGGCACCATTTGCACAAATTAAGCTGCTGGTCAGTGCACTTCTCTGACAGAGCCCTGTGCACCTGATGACAACTGTCTATCCTGTCCTAGTTAAAAACAAGATTTATTTAGTATCTTCTAGTGTAATTTCATTCTCTGTTCTGCATGTGAGAAGTCTAAGTGCCAGCAACTGGAGACCTGGCTGCAGATCGTGGGGGTACATCCTCTCTGCGCTAGCAACTGGAGAGACCAGACAGACTTATTATACTGTATGCCAGCAGCTGGAGAATGGGGTCGCAAGTTACAGAGGCCCCTTGGTCTGGCTGCCAGCACCTGGAGAGACCGGGAGGTGTGCGATCCCTTGCTGATTTCAGTCCTGTCTGTGCCTGTGTATGTCTGGGTAATTTGCTAATGAACTTGCTTCAAAGCTGGACTGACTGGCTAGTAGCAGGAGATCTGGAAATACCCAAGGTTTCAGCCAGTGACTGGGTAAGGGGTCTGTCCAGGTATGGATATTAGACAGAGCCCATATTAATATTTGACGTCCATGAATGCGGTGTCCATGTGAATCTAGAGTGTATGTGTGCATCTTCACTAGTGAACTTCAATTCCTGTTCCCATGAATCTTGTTGGTGTTCAGTTGGCTCTGTGTTAGTCTGTGTGTCTGGTCATGTTATTGTCATGTATGTATTGTGTCTTGTCTCTCTGGAATATGTGTTTAGTCTTGCTTCTGGCTAGGCCTGCACTTTGATCCAGCAGCCGTCATATCCATGGAAGTGAGACAGTAGGAACCTTTGGGGTTTCAGAGTTCAACTGATTTGGTAGACTAGGAAGGAGGAATCCCCTGATTCCCAGAGTCAGAGAACTTGCTGAATTCAGCAGCTTCCTTAACACACTCGTCTTCTCTTCAGGTTGGAATTGTTGTTTTGTATTTTTATTGCCCCATTATTCTCGTACCTCCTCCATCACTCTTGTTCTCCCTGATCCACTATCTCTTTATTCATTTATAGACCAATCATATACTCTTTTTGTTCTCAGAGCTCCTTCTATGTGACTTCTGACATTAGTATTTTCTCTTGGTGTCCTGTTTTTCTAAGGATTTATCTGTCTGAACTGTAGCTTGCATTCCAATCAGTTTTCCTCCCAGTTCCTTTATAGACTGAAAAACAGCAGTGAACTGTATCCATTTTTGTGCAGTATTAAATTTTAGTTGGAATGGTGTATGTAAGTATTTCTATTCCTTTGTTTATGTTATCACTGAGATTTGGAATCTTGTGGTAAGAGTTTAAAATCTGTTTCCCAAATGGGGGGGTGGGGGGAGGAAGAAAAAAAAAAAAAAAAGATGAAAACATATACTGCCTGAAACAGAATTTCCAAAACATACAAGTTGACTTTGAAGTACTTGGACAGGTTCATAAGCTGCTTATGAGGATCCATGTTAATACTAAATGGCATGAAGAAGCATACATACAGAAGAAATTATAGGAAGAAGTCTACAGACTGGTGGCCTTTTGGTAATTTTCTCTGGAATCTTCCCAGTACGATGTGCAGGGCTTGGCAAAAGGACGGAATCTAACCACTCGTCTGAAAAAGTGATGGGAGGGGGGAAGTTTGGAGCACTAGGTTTGGATCATGTGCTTTCTGGAGGGGAATTCAAGAGAGGTCTGCCCATTTTTAAGTCAAGGATAGAACAGCAACAGCTTTCAACTTGACACGAGCATTTCTTTTGCTCCAGTTCAAAATATAGGAGCCACAAAAGCTAATAAATTCACTACAGTGGTGCTTAATATCAAAAAATGAAGCTGGAGTGAAACACTTGCATGTTATTTAAAGGTTTCTCATAGTGGAGAAGTGCAAATACGTGGAGCCATTGGGATATATTTGACTTGCTTTTTCAGGTTTTGACGAGTTAACTTGTTATTGTGGTGAATCTGTGATTTATCCCCCTGTACCTTGTGGCACTCAGCCACCAGAGTGTAAGAAAACATGCACCAGGCCACATGACTGTGATCATCCAGGTAAGTCAGGCCATTCAGTTTTGCTTGAGTTTTTTGTTTTGGTTTGGTTTTTTAAATCAAAATGTAGAAAAGTGTACATAGGTCTGTCTGAAAATATATTTGTTTTTTATTAGATGGTCTTTCAGTAGTTGTGAATATTTCCAAAAGTCTACACTTAAAAGCCAACCAACTAAAAACTTGCTGTGAATACTAGTAGTGGTACTTATGACTGGTAAAAGTATTGGATTTTTTTCTATCATCGTTAGTAGTAATATATTGTAGTATATATATAGAATAGTATATTCCAAAGATTGAAACAGTAGCTTAGCTTAGTAAACAGTTAGTTTCTACGTTCCTTAGAATTACATTGACTCATTGCAAAAAATGCAGCACAGGTCAAACAGATATGCTTTCTGACAAATTCTGTCTGATAGTATAACCCTGCTCAGAAGTTACAAAATTCTCTGCTGTTTAATTTATAAAATATGGAAGAATATTCACCTAAAAACCTGCCATCATAATTTTTCAAGAACAGATTATCCTTGCATGAAGCATCATGCTTCCCATAAATTGCGTAGTTCTGAAAAGCAAACTCATGTTTAATAGTCTTTATTGTCTCCTTTGACTGGAGTATGCTAATAGAACTGTGCTGGCTTTTGTATTTCTGTGACTGCAGTGTACCATTCGTGTCATAGTGAGGAGAAATGTCCACCCTGTACCTATCTCACTCAGAAATGGTGTATGGGCAAGCATGAAGTAAGTCTGGACACTTGATGTTTTTGAATACTAAATAATGTTCTAGGACTGTAGGCTTAGATTCTTGTGGCCTTTTTGGAATGGAATAAGTTACTGGACTTCGAGTTTAATGTGATTAAATTAGACAAGTGTATCTTTTATGCCTTACGCATTCAGACCAGCTGCTATATTGGACTATGATATAAAGAAAAACTCAGCCTTTGTCCCAAGATACTTTAGTATTGCGATTCTTGCGTGGACAGTGCCAAATGAAGGTGTGAACAGTAAAAATACTTTGAGATTTGCATTTATAATTCTTCATTTTTAGTTGTCATCTTTTTCCTCTGCTCTTCCAGCTGCGAAGTAATATTCCTTGTCATCTCACTGACATTTCCTGCGGACTTCGCTGCAATCAAATGTTAAAATGTGGAATGCACAAATGTAAAAGAATCTGTCATAAAGGAGAATGTCTTATAGATGAAGAGTGTAAACAGCCATGTGTTATTCCAAGGCTATATTGTAATCATCCCTGTATGGCTCCATGTCATCCTTCTTCACCCTGCCCGACAACATCCTGCTGTGCAAAGGTTAGATACCCAAAGAAAATTCACTGCAAATTCACAGGTGAATGATATGGTTTAATTACCAGCCAGTAACAGCTGTGACAAAAAATGACATGTTTGTATATTGATAGCATGACATTTTCTGTAAACTTATAATACTGAATTTAAAAAACTATTCAACACTTTTAATTAGTCATTATTCCACTAAAATGGGACTTTTTAAAGGAATCAATTTACCTCCCTTGCACCCTTCCATGGCCATAAAAAGCCAAAATTTAAAAATGCTGCTCTCTTGTGTGATACAACAGGTTGATCTTCAGTGTGAATGTGGAAGAAGAAAGGAGAGTATGATTTGCTCAGAAGCATCTAACACATATCAAAGGTTTGTACTGTAATAATTCTCTTAATTCCTTACTGGACTGGATTCTTTGCAGTTTGATTAAATTTCAGGCTTGACTTAATATATTTAATTCACAAGCTTTTTCACACTTTTTTGTACTTTCACGTACAATTTGGTTTTTTGTATTCCCCTGAGCTTTCATACCAGCTATGCTGTACTAGAACACATTCCTCTTTCCACGGTTGTGCGTCTAACTATGGTGGTGAATCTCCCATCTGTGGAACTCTACTCTAGCCACATAGAGCAATTAGATACAGACTAATTGGGCAGGTCCAGATTCAGGCTCCCAAATGTAGGTGATTACATATAGCAGTCCATGTGCAAGTTGCTGTTTAAGTTTCCCTTAATGTGTGATGGAACCTAGGCAGTACAGCTAATGGAAGCTAAAGAGTGATTTAAAGTCATTTTGAAATAGCTAAATTTAGGCAGGAGAGCTTTGGCATCTAAATCTTGGTTCTTAATACGCAAACTGAGTCCTACCCAACTCCATTTATTGCAATAGGTTTGTCTCCAGATGGTATTTCTAAACTCTACTTCTCTTTCCCTTTCTTAAAAGAGAGGGCAAGGAAGGGACAAGGAGAAGAAGAAAAGTGGGATTTTGGAACGTCTGAAATGGAAATAGCAAAACAGTAATAATCACCATCACAGCCTCCAAGTAAGATTTTGAAGGAGTCAAAAAATTAATCTAGAGAGTTGATATGCAACCAGAGTTCTGCTCTGTATCCCGGTTGATAAGAGAGCGCAGTCACAGATTCTTCCTGTCTTTCAAAGAAAGCTTCCTAGTCATTGTTTTCTTTGGAACTGCTATTTGAGGGCGCGATACTAGCCCAGCTTAGGATATGCTGCTTTGTTCCTACTGAACACTGCCCAGATTCAATTCTGACAGAGGGTGGTTTAGCATCTACATAATAGGTGCTTAATCCTACCTAGTGGAAACGAGGAGAAAAATGTGCTAATCAGAAACAGTTAAGAACAATTGCAGTCAATACTAAGTTGAATGCAAGATAGACTTAGAGTGGTGATAATTTTTTCTTTTTTTTAGAAAAAAAGGTTTGGGGTTTTTTTTTTAAGATCTATTTCACTATGAATACGAATCAGAAGACTTGACTCAACTTTGAAATACCAGTTTAAATTGATGCATGCTTGTCATTAATGATAAGCTGGGAAGGTAACATAACTACAAGTCCAAATTTTTGAAGGCTCTTGTTTCTCCACTGTTTCTATACATCAGCCACTGCAAAAGTATTCATACAAGGAAAATGATTCTTTGAAGTCAGTGAGAGTCCTTGCATGCATAAGCTGAACACATATGTATGTGGTTATTTAATCAGAGCCTAAGTCAAGAGGAAGGGAAAGAAAAAATCAGTTTAAAGCAAGTGTTTGTATGTGTTCATAAATGTTTACAAATTACTCTTGGCCCATGTGATATTAACAAAAGCAGCATTTAGTGCAAGCTAAGTTTGTATGATAATTCCAACTGTTAGGTTGCTGAAAGATTGAAATATTCTGATTTTGTGAGAGTTCAGCTGTTTCCCACCACCTACACACTTGGGGAGAAGAAAAAAAAAAACAAAAGACGAAACAAAAAAAGCCCCAAACACAACAAAGTAACTCTTGTTGTACTATTGTGGAAAGGTCAGCAAGTTAATGGAGTATCCAAGTTTTCTCAAAAACGATACAGGAGTGATGGTGAAACAACTTTGAGCTTTGTCAGTGAATGTCAGTGAAAGAATGCACAACGGAACAGGAAGGGGAGTGTGCTGCTATGTGTACACATGATACAAATGATGATGTCATCATCTAATGGCCCATTACTGAGACTTTGTCACCACCTGATAAATATGAAGCTGATGGTGCTTCTCAGTGCTTTTTGGTGTTACGTAATATGATTATCCCCCTCCCTGATAGATGATTAGTTCTCTGAATGTGATGCAAAACATATACAACAGGCATATCCTTTCATCTGAATTTAACAGAGAAGATGGTTCAGAGGATAGAATGTTCCATTTTCAGGATTTTGTTTGAGAATGGTGTGGGATATTTCATTAAAAACTTGCTGTATAGTTTAGTTACAGAAATTTTAGCAAGAAAATCAGACTGGGAAGGCTTGTTATTGAAGGGAATGATGAAGAATCTTTATAAAGAAAATTGTAACAGTTTCAGGCATTTTGCTCTTATGGCTTGTATCACCCATATTTTCTAAACAAATTTCTACGTACTTTCTAAATTCTAACACTTTACAGGTTTTAGTTGCACACAGTTAAGGAAGAATCACATAAAAGTAAAAAGGCAATTAAAGCTTATACGGTCAGCCGTAGTTTGAATATTAAGTAGGTGAGAAGAAAGAGTATTTGCATTGCCTAGTTTAGACTTGCTTAGAATTGATGCTCCGAAAAATTCCCTGAAGAAGCGTGTCCATTTGTTAGTCTTGCTCCTAGTTGCTTGAGCGAGATGAGAGTAACCTCATAATTTAGATAGCTAGATTAGACTCCTAAAACTAGATGATGTGGAACTAGAGTCCTATTCTGTAATCTGATGAGGAAACAGTCTTTCTTACTCCTTCTACTCGGAGGTTTAAACCTGCAGCTTTATACACCTTTTCAATGGTTTATGTGTTGCCTCAAATGAAATCTAACACTCTTCTTTTTCAGAATAGCTGCTATATCTATAGCCACTAAGTTGACAGATCTGCAGCTTGGGGATTCAGTGGAAATTAGTCGGCTTATTACAAAAAAAGAAATGAAGCAGGCCAGGTAAGGAGATACACGTAGAAACATTTGAAACCCTTGTGTGTGCCTGAAACATAGGTGACATGGGAAGTACGTACTATTGTGAGCAAAATCCCAGCTAAAATAAGAAGACTTTAAGTAGCCTGTCTCTACAGTAATAATACTGCTCAAAGTATTTTGCTGTTCCTTTGCAGTTCATGTTTCTGCTTTCATGCAGAAAGAGTTCTCTCTCATTGGCTGGTTTGTTGTTCTAATTATGTATGGAACGATATAATTGTGGTTTCAGAGTTTCTTTCTACCCAGAAAACTCTTAAGAGTTCCTGTAGGTTTTTCCAGATTTCTGTACAGTATGACTTTTTGCTATTATCTTCTGTTTCAGCATCCAGCATTCCTTCCTGAATGATTAATAGGACATATTTTCCCCTAGTCATCATCTTACTATTTATAATATTTTTCTATTACCCTTTTTAGATTCCTTACATTTGTATCTCAGTTTGATTGGCACTTCTGTGTTCTCATACTGGCTGGCACTGCAAATCTGCTTTTAAGTCACAAAAAACCTTAAGTTTTTCTGTTCCTCCTGATGTTCCACAGGATTGGAATAGCTTGGTTTTTTTACTTTTAGTATCATTTCTTTAAGGAACTATCAAGTTTCTTTAATATCCTTCTGTCAGAAACTTGACTTCCTGAAGTGTTTGCCCTTGAAGTCCCTAATTTCTGGTTTTAGTTTATTTCCATTACCATCTCTCCTTTCTTAATTGTGAATTTGATAATTTCAGAGTCAGTCTGTTATGTGTGTAAAGTCAAAATAGTGACATTTCCCATACAGTTGCTTCATGACTTCCTGTATCAAAAGCTAATACCAGGATGCTTCAGGACCTTTTGCTAGTCATTCTGTTCTGTTTAAATATATAAATCTATAAATCTATAAAATTGGAGCACATTATTACCAAGTCCTTTTGGATAATTCTCTGTGCTGAAATAATTTTAACTCTGAGTGCACGGGCAAGATGAACTAACACCAGAAATGATGCATGGGAGCACCTGCTCATCCCAGTCTCCAGCTTCATTCTAGTTGAGCCAGTGTCATAGTTCAGAAGAAAGTTGTTGGGGGTGTTTGGGAACAAGGTGAAAGAGGGAGAGCCGTACTGATGCCTGCATGCAATTTTAAAGAGCGTGGTGCTAGTACTGTATAAGCATAGTATAAGAAAGACACAAACAGGAAGCAGTAATTGAGTCTTTTTTTAGCCTACCCTGTTTGTTTCAATTAATTGAATACTCAAAAATATACAATACAAGCATTAATTTTTCTCTCTAGAATTACTGTAGAATAATCTTTACCCAGATTAAGCCTTAACTACTTTTTTCCTGTTTGTATCACAATGCCAACCAGATACAAATATACTCAACAATATGAAGCCAACTTCAGTTTCTCCCAAAAAAGAGTCACTGTTTAAAGAAAGCAACTGTTTGGCAGTGCTGGAACTTGGCGGGGAGGATGTGGGGCGGTAGAAGAAGGGGGGATCACTTTTTCAGCTACGGAAGCTGCGAGTCTGTCATAACAGCTATATATACTTGCCAGGAGAGCAAATAAGACACCAGTGTCTCTGCTGGTGTCCCAGCCTTTGCAAGGTGTAACATAAATAGTCTTGTAGTCACTGCCATGCATCTTTCTGTTCTGGCAGACTTATACTGCCCTTCCCTTGAATAGCTGAAGTTCCCAGAGATGACTTTTCTTTGTGCAGATCTTTCCTAATAAAATATCTGAATTGTGGCAGGTAGCCTTTATTCAAGGACAGTCAGAGGAAGTATTCTCCCTTCCCCACTCTTTTCATCTACCAAATATCGGGGCAGGGGGTGGGGAAGAGGTGGTGGTACATGACGTATTTATTCTTAAATTTCTAGTCTATTGTCAAACTCCAGTATTTTCAGAGTAACTTACGAATCTGCTTCATTCATTTACAATAGCAAAATATTTTATGCAAACTGTGCGGAGATTTCCTTTCTTTGTTTCTCTCTCTGGTCTTGTGTGTGGACATTTTATATTTTAGTTTAGTTTCCTTATTGGGGTTTGGGGATTTTTTGTGACAAATTTGCTCCACCCTGGAATAGCTTCTCTAAATTGGCTGCATTCCTCTTTTAGAGGAGGAGAAAATGATTCTTCAAGCAAATGACTTTAAACAGTACGAGGTTGATCTTAGAGTGGAAGTATGTTAGCTTTCTTCTGCCTCCTCCAAGAAAATTACCAGGAAACTACCAGGAGTTCTTGATCCTATAGCTGTGTGTCTCCAAACATAATACACATGACTGAATGAACCAGTTTCCCCTGTAGAAATTATTTGTTTGAAATCAAGGAGCTGTTATCAACAGAATCAATTCACTTATGCAGTCTAAGGGGCAGAAGTTTGTAGCTGCCACTGAAATTCTGGAGAACTCTTGATCTTTCTCTGACATTTTAATCCCTTAAAATAAAATTACAAAGTACCTTTCAAAGATGAGACAGAAGCCTGAAATTTGTAACTCTACTGACACTAGAAGTTATGGTCTCAGTTGAAATACTGATTTTTATGGTGCATCATAATCCTTCATACGCACAGCTGACTTCCCTTGTTTTCTTGGCTGGTAATTTTTTCTGGTGCATAGGAGTGACCTTGTCACATCTTCCTCTGCTAGTTTCCCATCCTTCCTAACATCCCCTCAAGGCTGATATCAACTGCATTTTTTTCCTTAAATGATCTAATTTACCAATATAATAAAATCTAATTCAGAAACTGGTTTTCTCAGCTTCTGTATGGCTTTGGTAATTGCCGCTTCTCTTCAAGACCTGGAGAAGGGCTTGTGTGCTCAAAGATCTTTGATTGTTGTTTGTTTGGTTTTAGCTGTATTATCTGATCTAATACAATAAACTATTCTCACAGACTCTTCTTACTTCTTCAGGCTGTGATAATGATATGACACCAATAAAGCTACAGTCTGAAAAGTATGAGTAGCAGCAGTGATTCTAACTGTATTTTTCTTTCATAATTCAGGTTGCAATGTGATGAAGAATGTTTAGCTCTTCAGAGGAACAGGTGGGCAATGAACTTGCTTTTTTTTCATTAGTAGTCCAGGTTCAGAAAGTTAATGCTATGTGGAAAAGAAATCCTTTCCTGCATGACCCAGAGAATTGATAAATGTGGAGATGATTTCTGTGTTATAGGGATCTGTATTGAGTGATCTGAGATCTTATTAGAATATTCTAGTGAAAAGTCTGAAATGAGGCGTTTCAAACGTACAGACTATCTTTTGCGAGCTGTTCATCTGTATTAGTAACCTGTGTCTTTACTCTTCAATGACAATGTTTGGGAGGCTGGGGGGACTTCTGTGTTTATTTTTGTTTGCCTGTGGTTTTGTTATGTTTTGTTTTTTCCCTCCTACCCTCATATTCAGGCGTCTTGCTGAGGCTCTTGAAATAGATGATAATTCAGATCCTTTTAACATCCGTTCTTCTGGACCAAAGTACAGTGACCTTTTAAAAGAAGATGCGAGGTATGTGTTCTAATGACGACAGGTATCATAGGGAAACAGTATTGAGAGCAAGATGAGAAATGCAGAACAGTTGTATTTACTCTTGTAAAAATGCCCATGTTTACTCTTCTCTCCAGCCTTGGCAATAGGCCATAATTGAGGCAAAGGAGGTGATCTGCACTTCTCAAGACCTCCAAAATGAGAACCTGAAAAATAAATAGTGCCGATGGGTGGCTTTGTTCTGTAACAGGACCAGATTTAGAATGGGAATGTAATTTTCCACCATTCTTCTCGCTACGAATCAGTACCCGTACTTCTAACATCTCCTCTGCTTTCGTACACAGCCAATCCCCATCTCGGTGCTCCTTGTAAACTTTTCAAGACAAAGACAAAAGTAATAGCTAAGTAATGAAATACACTCTCATAGCCTGACGTTATTTCCCTCTACCAGACTCATTTATTTTTTTGCCTTACTGCCTTTATTTTAAAAATAAAGAAGTGAAGTTAATAAAACTCTTGATGTAGAGCTAAGCCTATGCCAGTGGTGACTGCAAAGAGGGCTGCTAGACAGAAACATCTGAAAATGAGGCAATAGAAAACTGACGTAGTATCAAAAGCATCACACTAATAAATACTACGCAATCTGGAATGACAGGGAGGGATCAGACACATCAAGACACATCAGACACATTAAGAAGATGCTTAAACAGTAAGTGTCATCTAAGAAGTTTTTACTCTTGTGTTTGTAGGCATGATGTTATTTTTACCAGCTCTAAGTTTTTAGAACAGCTGCGTCTGTTTTGCTCTTGCTTCACTATCCCATGATACATAAAACATCCTCACACAAATATGAGATTTCTACTTGAAAATCCTTGTCCTGGTTTCGGCTGGGATAGAGTTAGTTTTCTTTCTAGTAGCTGGTACAGTGTGTTTTGGATTTAGTGTGAGAACAATGTTGGTAACACCCTGATGTTTTAGTTGTGGCTAAGTAGCGCTTACCTGAAGTCAGGGATTGTTCAGTTCCCCATGCTCTGCCAGCGAGCAGGTACACAGTCAAGGAGCTGGGAGGGAGCACGGCCAGGACAGCTGACCCCAACTAGCCAAGGGGATATTCCATGCCATAGACCATCATGCTCAGTATGTAGACTGGGCGGGGGTTGGCCGGGAGGGGCAGATCGCTGCTCAGTCATCGGTCAGCGGGTGGTGAGCAACTGCCCTGTGCATCACTTGTCTTTTCTTGGGTTTTATTTCTCTCTCTTTTTTTTATTTTATTATATTCCTTTTCACTACTATTATTATTGTATTTTATTAGTAGTAGTATTTTATTTTACTTTAGTTATAAAATCGTTCTTATCTCAGCCCACAAGTTTTACTTTTTTTCCCAATTCTCCTCCCCACCGCACTGGGAGGAAGGGGGAGTGAGCGAGTCGCTGCGTGGTGCCTATTTGCTGGGTGAGGTTAAACCATGACAGTCCTTTACTTAGTTTGCTGATGTGTTGAGACAAGTGAAAATTTTACATAAATAGCCACACAGAATTTAAGAGCAAATGACCTCTTGCTTTATTTCCAGTGGATTAGCCTACTGCAAGGTAAGAGCTGAATGTTTTCATTGTGGAGGCACTGTTTTATTAGTATTTGCACTTAAAAGTGGTATTTTATAAGGACTGTTCTCTTAAGTGTATATAGAATATGTTTTGCTCTACCTCCTTCAGAAAACAAAGCACACATTTTCACTTTCTTACTGTGTTGAATATCTTGTCATATGTGTAGTCCCCTCTTTTTTTTTTTTTGAGTATAATCCAGTTTCATCTCCCTGTCAGCCATTCTCTACCCATAGTGCAGTGTTCATCTTTCATGAACAGAACTGACTAGAATCATGCACTGTATTCCAGATGCTCTAACAGACACCTTGAAAAGTAGCCTTAATGCTTCCACACTTCTCTATGAAAACATCTCTTCTCAGTCATTCTGCGATTTTTCTTGTATTTCCTTTGTAGCCACTTTATATTGGTAACTCACAGTAAACTAATACACCCAGGCTATTCTTACTGATTCACAGCTTAAAGCAAAAGTTTTTGTTAGTCCTCAAGTCGATGACTTTGCACACTGAATTACTGGATTTCGTTCATCTAGTCCTCAAGATAAATGAGTTTCTCCCTGTATTAACATATCTCTCTTTACAAATTGCAGATTGCTGCTCATGTAAAGCTATGGCTTTATGAACTTCCTTGACTGCTCTTGATGATCTTTTATCTCAGCAGTCTTGCAAAAGATCTGGGTTTCCCTCATAATGGCAGGATCTACCAAGTGTATCTGTTACAGCATTTTTTTCAGGTAGCTCAGCATTCTGTATGTTTTGACAGATGCATTTAGTCTTGCTTGAGCAGGTCACACCAGTAATGCAAGAGTTCAGGGCTTGTGGTTTTCTGCAGAGCGTAAGTTACACATTTATGTATGGGATCTCAGAATGATGAGAAATACAACAGCCGCCTTCCTGTGCATTCAGGGTCGCCGCCTCAAGAAGGCGGCAGCTGCCAAAACCATGAGTAGAATGCTGTGATACTGCCTTGTTTAGGCAATCCATTGATCTGTGAAGCCGATACACTGTCAAGGACTGAAAAAAATGCACATCTTCAAATAAGAAAACTTGAGAAAGCTGTGAGAAAACTCCTGATTTTGAGCTGTAATCTTTAATTACAGAACCATAAAGCTCCAAGATGCAATACAACTCCAGGTAACAGGAAGAAGATGAGTAAGTGGAAGCATGCCAAGATAATGTCTCCTTTGTAGGAGAGTGACAGGAGAAAGGAGCACCAGGGATAGCATGGTAATGCTGCTGCGTGCTGATCTTGCTGATGTGTTTGTCAGAATCGGACAAGGAGTCAGAAGAAAAGTCTTTACGCCATACAGCTTTACATGAGGAAATGTCCAGCTGCCAAGGGGAATCCATCTGCTAGCATGGAGACGACTGTACCAGCAGAACTGAGCACAGATCAGGAGGTGCAGATCTATTGGGTGGACACTCAGCATTGACCTTTCTAGGAGGCTCCAGAAACAGACACAGAGAGCAAGCAAATGCTCAAGTTGGCCCATTGACATGAAGTTGGAGGGTAGACTGGCACAAGTATCAATGCCCAGTTTGACCAGGATAGTGCTAAGGCTGCTATTTGATGAATTAAGACTACTGGAGGAGGAGAGGAGGATATCTGGAATATCTGGCCACATGGAGCTACACAGAAGACAATTTTCTCATTTTGTCACTGCCTGTGAAAGACCCCACAGCAGCCGTATGGACCAGGGAAATCTCTGATCAAATGGTGAAGTCTAGAGAGACACAAAGAGAGATGGGTCCTTCGTAGGCATCTTAGCTACTCTTCCAAAGAGTTAACCCTCCATATGCTGCTGTGGACAAGGAAGGCAGAGCCAAGCAGTCCTACTTGTGATCTGGCAACAGGGGCAGCATAAGGTTTAGGGGTAGGAGACCTTTGTAGCTTTCTTGAACAAGAACTGAAGCCTGAAGGAAGGGGCAGTGAGGGCAGCTTCTCAAGCACGTGACTGGCAAACTGCAAGCCTGGAATGTCAGTCACTTAGAGGCAAAATCTTGCACTGGCAAGTGTTCCAAGAATAAGGAGATTTTTTGGCAAAGACAACAAAATCTGGGGAAAGCAAAAAAAAACCCAAACCACAAATCAGCAAGAACTACAGTGAAAAACCAAGCAATGAAGAACACCAAGCAATGAAGAACATTCTTATTAAGTAACGTGGCTGAGAGGAACTGAAATGGCAGTAGGCCTGCTTCTACTTATATGCAGTGCAAGGAGGTGAGAAGCCTAATGTACACCGTTTATAGACACTGCACAGAAAAAGAGACTTTAAAGTCCCACACTGCAGAATTTCAGTATACCCACTGTCAGTTCAGATGTGTTAATTCTAAGAACAGCTTCATTTTCTTACTGTACGTTATTTTCATTAATTGTCTGTTGCAGGTTAGAACATAGGAGCTCACAATGAGCAGTTAGCTGGTTGTTTGGCCATAACCAGTCAAATAACTTAATTGAAAGGATCGTGTGCAAATCATGATTTCTGTGCTAGTAAGTTGTAACAGTATTCCTTTTAAAATAAAACAACAACAAAACAACACACTTGGCAAAACCTGGTAAACTTATTGTAAGAGCTCAGATGAGTAACCCAAAAGAATTAAAAATACTTTAGAAAGTACTTCAGTCAGGTAATAGATACTCATCAATATTCTGGGAAATAGAGACACTCCATTTGGTTTTGGTAGGGCAGTATTAATTGTACATAGGTTAATTTGTAAATACACAAGCGAATTCCAGCTCAGAATGACCACAAATGAAATTCCCCAAACAAGATATGAGCAAGCTGATGAGGCACCGAAACAGGCAACCTAAAACTGCAAGACCAGAACCAGAGACAAGTACGGGTGAGAAATAAGCAGTAGCCAGTTCTCACTGTCCCTGCTTACCCAGGTATCGGGTCAGGATCATACAGAGAAGACTACTGAACCTGCAGGATTTTTTTTTCTTCTCATCTTGTGAAATGATTTACAACAGGCTTCAGTTCCTCATCTTAATGGATAGTTTCTGTTACCCTTGGCCTTTCAAGACCTTTGCTAACAGTCGAGCTTGGCAATGTTTTCTTGGCAATTGTAGGGGGTTTTTTGCCCTTCAGTGAAGTGTGGGTTCATGCTTCTGTACAGCTAGGAATAAAGAGTGTACTTCCTTGAATGTTGACCTGACACTCCCCTCCTCTTATGTCATGGCAGTCTAATGAGGTTTGCTCCCAAATGTGGGAAGGAGAGTCTGCACACTGTTGAAAAGAGACTTCATTTTTTCTTTACTGTTTTATCTGGTGATCTCAAAGGGAAATGTGATACTGTAAAGAAAATCTTACATGTGCTTTGCAAGCCTTAGTGCCGGAGGAGTAAACAGCCTGAAGTACTATTCTTCACTCTGAACATCTAGATACAGAAGGTGCACCTTCCTGTTGGCTTGCCTCAGCTGTTCACTGGTGCATCCAGAACTCTAGGGCAATCCAGATGTTTGAGGGTACCTCTTTCAAGGGAAGCTTTCAGATTAAGGAATACTGAAGTCCACCGTTTCCTTGAAGATTCCTCAACCCAAGTTATGCTCCCTCAGAATCTTCTTGATGATTTCAAAGAAAAAGCAATTGTTCAGTCCCTCCCACCATCTGCAATGGCCTGCCCTTTGTTGTTCCTCTCTGAACAGTCTGCAGGTTGAGGCTCACGTAGATCATCAGGTGGCTCAGGGTTGTTCTTCAATGAAATTCTTCTATATGAAAGACTCTGGAGGTACAATGTGCGCATAAAACACTTGCCTCACCTTTGAGCGAACACACGTATGGGTAGTTGCAATTTTGCCATTGTGTGGTTTGTTACGAGCAAAAGGGAATAAGGTCCTGCTTCTACTCTTTAGAGTCACTGGAACTAGGGATGTTCAACGTTGCCCATGAAACTGGTTTCAGTGCAGTTCATCTACTCCAATATGTCTCACCTTTTCCTACAGGGAAATAACATTCTCTTAATCAGTTGATTTCTGCTGCCACCAGCACACCCCCAGCCCTGTCCCCAGCATAGTATGCTTTCTGGTTTGTCCTCTTGTTGGAGTACTTCAGTCTCGATTATCTTGGGATTTCTTGCAGCTGAGAGACATTCTAAGTATTTCTGAAAGAACTCCCACCTGGTTGATTTCACTGGTGACTTCCAGCTGATAACTGTGGTTTTATAGGCTCCTGAAGGGTTGGTTTTTTTGACCATATCCCCCAGTCTGTGAGCTGGTTCCTCAGCAGGTTTTTAAATATTACACATCAGGTGCTTGTGGACCCTCTCATTGGATTGTTGGTTCTATTTTTTTCCATTTTTTTCCTTACCTCCTGTGATCGCTTCACCTTGAAATGTGGGTGTTTATGGTTTGCTTTCCATGTAGTATTTGCTTTCTGACTCTGGAGTTGAGCTCATCCGGAAAGGATCAGTGGGGTTTTGAGGGTTGTTGTTGTTGTTGAGGGGTTTTGTTGTTGTTGTTCGGTTTTGGGGTTTTTTTGTTTGGTTGGTTTTTTTTGAACCTGAGATTATTGCTGTAATATTCTTTTCAAAGCCATGTGTATAGCCTAGGTGTCTGGATGCCCCTTTCTTTTTATGTGTACAAGTCCAGGTCCTTTTTGCAATTCTCCCAACGTAATACATTTCTCCACTGAAGATCCAGCAGTTCTGATAACTACATGCAATGTCCTTCCACTGTTACAAAACCTTGAAGATTTTCTAGTGATGGATGGGCTGAGTCTGTCATACCAGTGATCAAATGATGTTGGTAGCCGAGCTACTCAGTGTTGCCGTTTTGCTTGAGACCACTTGCTCTTTTGATGATACTTCACTTCAGCATCCAGAACTTTGGTAGGGTGTCTACTAAAGGTGGTAGTGCCGGCTTTGGTAGGCACTTCTTGACGGATGAAATTCCGACATCATTCACAAAGTGGTGTTCCGTTGGTATAGAATGGTGCCTATTTTTGAAGAAATAAGGTTATTTTCTACTAACCAGCTTTCAGAGATGAAATCTTCAGGTAGCCTTTTTCCCCATGGGGATGGTGCCCTAACAAATAACCACCTTACTTTTGGAGTTAGTTTACCTGCTTATTTAAGAACAGAGTGCAAAGTTCACCCTTATGTAAAAGACTTGACCTACTGTGATTAAGCAAAGTAAAAAAAAAAAAAAAAATTTAAAAACAATCCTTAGTATCTCATATCAAGCACATTTTGTTTTCTTGCAAGTAGCCTTATGCTGCTTCTTTTGTACTTACTAATTTGTTACGCAGTTGAAGACCAAAGTCTGCACTTTTCCTCTGTCTTGGAAAAGAACTCCACTCTTTACCCAATCCTTTTTTTTGTGTTTAATCATGTATTCTAATTAAGTGAATTGCCTTGATGACAAGTAATTTAAAAACACTGAAATGGCAACTTTAAAATCTGCATTATCCATCTGAAAAACGTGGGATTGTATTGTCAGACAGTAGAATTGTATAATAGAATTTTATGCTGGATTCCAAGGGTTGAAGGGAAAATGATTCATGATTTTTGTAATACTGATGACATACTTTTTTTTAATGTATATAGGGTAATACATAAATCAAAACGTGTTCTCACTTCTGCTTCAGTCAACTGAGTTCTTTAACTTTGTTCTGGTTGAAATAATGTTACAAAAGATGAAGATACTGTATCTTTGTATACTCTCTTGCCTTATTTACCTAGAATGCTGTTCTTGCAGGAAGGATTTAAAATTTGTCAGTGACATTGAGAAGGAAATGAGAATGCTTGTGGAAGCTGTGAATAAGGTCAGTATTTCTCTATGACTTACGGAGACCAGTTTTATTTAGTTTGGGGGGAGTTTGATGTTATTAAACTTTACTAATAGCAATAGTTATGAGTTGACACTAGATGTATTTGGGCTCCAATAGAGTGCACAATTTAATTATAAATAGAACAAAATTTTTAGGAGACATGGTAGTTCAGGATCACTTTGGTGACAGCTAAGCTTTGTTTTAAATATTCAACCAGTGCTGGGCTTTAATGCATCAATGGATTATCATTAATTTTTGGATCTCCATTAATAATGGAGATTAATTAATGTCTCCATTAATTGTCAAAGATGGTGTTTAAAGGTTCGGCCTTTGAGGAGGAAAGCCTAGGCTCTTCTGAACCATGTAGTGTAACTTGCTCACAAATTCGTGGATACCTTCCTGCATTTGCCAGGGTGTGAAGTAGTCCTCCTCCTTCTATGAGGAGACTCGGATTCAGCCACATTTGTTTGGCAGACTCCAGCATACCTAGAGAGGTTGATACCACAGACACAACCCTAGGTTTTTCAGTGAGAGCAGAATTCTGCCTTCTGGCCTGTCAGGTTACCATACTCCCGGCTTGCTGCTGCAGCGTGCCTGACCCAGTGGATGTGGTTCAAAGGACAGTGTGAACCATACTGTCCTCAGTTGCCCTTAGCTCAAGAGTTAACCTTCTGTAGAAAGCATTAATTTCCTTCCCTCTACCCCCTGAGGACCATTACTTTATTCCTTCTTTCTTAGGTATGACGTTTCTTAAGGAATCTTTGTGCTTGTCCTTTGTGACACAATGTTCTTGCCCATTGTTTTCAGCATTCAATGGAAGTCTAAAACGGGCCGTCTGTGTCTAATTGTGTTCAGGCCCCTCCAACCTCAGACACCTGGTAATAGATGCATAGAACAGTTGTTGTCACCTAAAAATAATTTGCCCCATGTTGTGCTGCCTGTGGTTATCCTGTTTTTACGTATACCTTTATATACTGCCTTTATTATACACATACATGTACACAAGTATGTACACGCATGTATATATAACCACGTATACCAATGTATATGCCTATGCTAATATAAACCAAGATATGTAATAAATCTTAAAAGAAAAAAAAAGGGCAACTACAGGTCTTGAACTTGCAATATACGATGAATTAGTGACATCAAATATGACAGAACAAGAGAACCAGAGAGCTCAAGAGCATCTCCAGTGCTATACTTCTCAGCAGTAACCAACTATTTGTTAAATAATGATCTTACAAAGCAGACAAATGGTGTCTGTTAAAGAGCATCTACATTGCAGAAGAGAATGAAAAAATGAAAACAAACCAGATGTGACAATCTTTTCCCTGTCTGACCTATAGGGAGAATTACCCAGTGCTTACTTAAGCTTTTATCATGATCAGGATGAACCAGTTAAGGCCACATGACAATTCAGTATCTCAGGGATCAGTTCTGCACCATCCTGCCCCTCAGGCTGTTTGGAATTGCTATTCCATAAGGTACAAGAAGTCCCCAGAAGTCAAATTATATTTCAGAGGGGAAGAGATTTCTTTCTGAACACCAAAGACAAGGGATACAAGCCTTGAAGCTTAGTATCCATATACTATAATGCAAATGCAGGTAAGAAATCATTCTTCTTTCATGAAGTTTTCAGTAGGCAAACCCAACAGTTACCTGAGGAGTTCCAAGACAATCTCAATGTTCTGTCCCTAAAAATTCTGTAGTTACATTCTAACTTTCACAAGGCTGTCAAATTCCTTCTCAAAATGTTTAGATTCTTGATTGCCAGTTTTCTGTCTAGGTGCCCATTCTAGATCTGCATTGTTCAGATCGCTTACAGACTTCCTTTGGTTCTGCACATGAGCCCATTTGGTAATGGTAGATTGACTTGTGCCCTGCTACACGAGGCTGTACTTGTTTCACAGAATCGTGGAAAGTTTGAGGTTCGAAGGGTCCTCTGGGATCATCTTGTACAAGCCCCGGGCTGAAGCAGGGCCACCTGGAGCCAGTTGCCCAGGACTGTGTCCAGATGGCTTCTGAAGATCTCCAAGGACAGAGAGGCCACAACCTCCTGGGACAACCTGTCCCAGTGCTCAGCCATCCTCACAGTGAAAAAGTGTTTCCGGATGTTCAGAGGGAACCTCCCGTGTTTCAGGTTGTGCCCGTTGCCTCTGGTCCTGGCACTGGGCACCGCTGAAAAGAGCCTGGCTCCGTCCTCTTTGCCCCTTCCCTTCAGGTGTTTATAGACATTGATAATATCACCCCCGAGCCTTCTCTTTTTCAGGCTGAACAGTCCCAGCTCTCTCAGCCTTTCCTTAATCATCTCTGTGGCCCTTCTCTGGACTCTCTTCAGTATGCCCATGGAGACGTGGGCTTGTACTGGGGAGCCCAGAACTGGACACAGTACTCCTGGGGTGGCCTCACCAGAGGGTTAGGCTCACCTCCCTCAGCCTGCTGGCAATACTTTGCCTAATGCAGACCAGGATAGCAGTAGCCGCCTTTGCCGCAAGTGCGCATCACTGGCTCATGTCTGACTTGGTGTCCACCAGGACCCCCAGGTTCTTTTCTGCCAAGCTGCTTTCCCACTGGGTGGCCGTCTTGAAGATGGGAGTGACAGCATGCGTGTAGGCCGTGCTCTGACTTTCTTTTCCTTCAAAATGGTGGCATGTATGGTGGTAAAAGGGAACAACATATCCCTTGCGCTGTGAAGTTAACCTGCTCTTCTATGCAATTCTTCTTCTTGCATATCTTTTTTTTTTATATTTCTGGAAGTCTCAGAGGCTTTTTCTCCCTGGTAAGAGTCATGTTTCATCTTGTAACCCACAGGTGTTTATGTTGTCTTGGGCATGTCTCTGTACCTGGTAGGTGTTATCAGTGTTGCTCATTCAGGCCTGTGTCCAACCTGACCAAGTCAACTTCCCCTTTTTATGTAACCAAAGATTGGAGCAATATGTTTGACATGGCATTATGCAAGGAGACTGTTTTTAGTTGTTCTTCTGCTATGATCCCCAAGTCCTCCTTATGCTTAAGTCTGTGTTCAGTTGTTTATCATGACTTCTAAATCCTTTCTGACTAAAGATGTGGCTTATTTTCTTTGTTTCTAGGTGTAGAGCTTTACTTACTTGTATTAGAAGTATTTTGCATGCTAGTCTTATCAGGCATTCAGGTAGCTCTGCCCTGTACCGGTACTATGTCTTTCATACCGATTACTGTTACTTACGCTTACATGTTTCACTTTGACTATTTTTATTTTTTTGCGCTGTGCCTTTGGAGATACCAACTTTAGCTTAACTGAATAAATGAGTAATAAAAAGGGTTTTGATACTTAGAAGTGTTAGCATTAACACGGTTCAGCTGTATCTGTCATTATATGACTTTGCTTGCCTCATGAACATCTGTTCCCCTAGACTCATCCATATGTACTCATCTAGCATAGCAGAGTTGTCATCGTTGATAGATGTAAGCAGCCAAGACAGGAAACACTTACATCATCCAGCTCTGTCTGCATGCGGACAGAAATTCTGATGTTTTTCTGAGTGTGGAACCATCACCACTTTTTTAAAGCAAGCGTTACTAGTCATCATAAATAGGTACAGAATCTGTAGAGTTTTCTTCATTCACATGCTTGTCTGTATGCTAGAAGTGGTGTAATAGGTGGGAGGTTTATTACTGTTTAAGTGAAGTTTATATCCTGATGGGGTGTGGTTACCCTGAAGACTTAGGGAAATGATTGACCACAGTTTCTGGTCCAGTTACTATTTGTAACTTAGCTGTTTTACAATCTAAGAGGAGACAGATATTAACCCTCTATTTACAGGGTAGCTACAATGTATCTCCAATGCACCTCTGGCTCTATTACATGTGGTGGTCTTTAGGTTAATTTAGGTGACTGACCTTTTGTAAATCCACATTGACTACTCCCAGGGACCTTCTCCTTCACGTACCTAAAAATGACTTCTAAAAGGACTTGCTCTATGATTTCCCCCCCACCCCCGGCTTTGAAGTGCAGCTGATCAACCCATAGTCCTCGGATTGTTTCTTTTTTCTTTTTTTTTTTTTTTTTTTTTTTTTTAATAGTTGCAACAATTCCTTTTCTCTGGTCATTGGATTTCTACCCCATTCTGTACAGTCTTTCAGAGATGACAGAGTTGGGACACAGTCCTGGTCTCTCAGGGCCCTTAAATGCGCTGCCAGCAGTCCCAGGAACTTACTCTACTACTGGTAGTTTGTCTTCCCCTTGAACCCTGTCTGTAGACCCAAAGACCTAGAAGAGACTTTCTCAGTGACAACCCAGGCAAAAGCTGAAGCAGTGTCTTGAGTCCCTGGAGCAGACCGATGCACTGAGTGTCTTGTACTTATCTGCATTTACAGAGTCGCCCAAACCGTTAGTGCAGGGCTCATAGGGCCCTCCTTTTTTTGTTTGTTCTTTTACTGTTTATGTAGCAATCAGCGTTGAACCAAGCATTATCAGTCTTTGTTAACTGAAATTAAAACTACAATTTTGTTTTCATTTAATAAAAAGTCTGTTGATGCCATTACATGGCAGATTTTGCAGATAAATAGCTTCTCTGGTAAAGGGAAGTGATAAATAAATCTGACACCTTCGTAGCTGTCTGCAATATGTGCATTTCAAAGCCAGTCTGAAAAATAAAATTAGATCTGATTCAAAATTGGCATATTAAAACGGTGAAAAAATTAAAATGCTTCTTTGGGATGTAAGTAGACTAGATATGTTCAGGATTTGTATTTCAAACTTAAGATACGTGTGTGTGTGTGTGTATACTTTGAGGTGATGGAAACAATAGAGAATTTAATTTGGGGGAGATAAATGGACATTTTTAGATGAGTTTTCAGTCAATACTGAGGTAGTAGCAATTTGCGGTCCTAACTTTTTCATAGCAGCAAAATTTTAGAGGTAGAAGCACTTTCTTTTTTCTTGTTTTTTCTTCCCCTGCCCCCCTGAAGGAAAACTTTACCTTTTTTCTTTTTTTTTTTTTTTTAACCTTTTCTCTTGAAATCAGGGCAAGCATACAAAGAAGAGCCATTGTTACCCACCAATGAACAGAGATCACCGCAGAATCATCCATGAATTAGCTCAGGTTTATGGCATTGAAAGTGTGAGCTATGACAACGAACCAAAGCGTAATGTTGTTATCACTGCAGTGAAGTACGTAAGTCATTATTGTTTTCAAATCTATTAACTATAGTTTAAATAATTGGATGTTTTTATCACTTACTTGAATGAGTTTATTTACAGTGCAATTTGCAGCATGCGGTAACTTCCGGTAGAAAATTTTTTAAAGCAGTTTTTAAATTGATAATTGCATAGGCTTCTATTTCCACTAGTCAAGTAAATCTTCAGAGAAGAAAACCCAATTAGAAACAAAAAAGCTAAGTAAAGATTTTGCAAGGCAGTTTTCCGTTCATCTTAGCAGTAACTTTTTTGTCTTTTTGCCATCAGCTAAATTTGATAGAGGTATCAAAGATAATAAATGCCATAAAATTGTATGAAAACTAATTGCTGGATTGAGAAGTCATACTAAATCTGCACCTTTGAAAAAATCTGGTATTGGAACTTATTTGTTCTCTACCTAACTGAAACTGCCGCAGAGTATACTCCCTCTTTAGTTAATGGACAAAGAGGGAGCTGGAATTACAGCAAATTGAAGATACTAAGCAAAACTGGAAATACTTGGAGGAGACCCACAGAAGGCAGCTCATATTAGAGAAGGAAATGAAGGGAATATAGCTGGGGGAAAAGCAAGGTGGAGACATAGTATGGGAAGGCTTCCCAAATCAGCTATCAACGCTTCCTTGATTCTGCTGCTCACTGGGCAGCTTATTTAGTTTAGCACTGTCAAATTGTGATTCTTTGACAACCAGTTGTTTTTAACTGTATATATTGACTGTAGTTATTAAAAACCTGTCACCTTCTGTGCTACTATCATGCCATGAGCTACTCCTGAGCCTGTTCGTGGGTGGGTAGCTTAGCTACAATCTTGATTTCTTCTAAGACGGACGGAACACCACTTTGATACCCCTTTCTGTTTCCATGAAAGGATTTGAGATACTCTCTTTGTTTCTAGTAAAGGAAGGTGAGAAAAGAGATCATATTTGAAAAAGCTTATTTGTGAAAAAGAAGTAGATGGGGGGCAGGGGGTAAGAAATTAGTGAAGAGGATCAAGTGTCAGAGAAAGGAGCAGGACAGATGACTATGCTTTAAAAACAAAGACGGGAGGCCTTCCTCTGTGGTTTTGGGAAAGATTGCACACTTGCTCCTTCCTTTGTGTTGTTCAGGAAACAGTGTACCGTGTAGAACGCACATGCTGCTATTTCGCCTCTGCCGCTCTTACAGACAGTCAGTGGTCTACTAAGAATATTCTTCAGCTGCATAGCAATGTTTTGTATTTCAGTGGATTCATCCAAAGCTTCTTTTCGTTGTCTTTTTATTTGCCACTTCTTCCAGACATATAAACCCACTGAAGCCTCAGACAAGAGAGAGCTCAATTTCCAGGATGGTATTTTTGAGTATTTCACAACAGCTTCTTCAAGTCCGCATGCTAGTAGTCACCAGAAAGTCCAAATGGTTTGATTCATTTTTTTTTCATCCTGTTCTCAGCATTCCCCATGGATTTCTAGTATGGTCTCCTCTGAGTATAGATAATTCAAAATGATGTTAGGCAAAGAGGCCGTTCTTCCTCTTCACACTCCCCCATTGTGTCATTGAAATGGTAACATGGCCATACAGGTTGGTCAGAGGAGAAAATCTCCTTGGTGCTAAGAAAGCTTCCTCCAACCAGACTTCTTCCTCTTCCAGATATCCAGGAGCAAACACCACAAATCTGCTTTGCCCTCAGCCCCTGCCCCCATCGTCATTCCACCACATCAGTAAGAGTTGTTCATATTAGCGCATTAGAATCACTGACATACCGCATTGCCAACGTCTAACCACATAGAGAGCGTTCCCAGTATTGACTGTCAAGGTTGATCTGAATGACAGTTCCGGTGTCGTCTGAAGTGTAAGACCCCGAGTGAATCCTTGCAAGTGCCCTTCTCTGTGCTTCCCTGTTGGTCATCTTTGCAGTCACCATCTTCTGAGCAGTTGCAATACCAGCTTCTTGCTGAACCAGCTTCAAAGGTAATGTCGAGACTGGTGTGGTAAAAAGAGGGAGGCTTTCTTCTCCAAGTTGACACATGCGCTTCACTGTACCTGCCAGTGGTTTTTTGAAGTCTTTTCCTCATATGTATTTCTGCCTCTTACGAATAACTCTGGATGCCAGAGCCTGTTAAGGGGTGTCTGCTTGTTGTTATGTAGTGACCAGTGTTTAAGCAGCTTGTATGGACTTGAGACACCCTGTAAGTGTTTTTTAGAACAGTTATCCCTGTAAGACTCATCCTTTTCCTGTTCCTTCCAGGAAGAACAAAAGGGTCAGTCTCCCTTCACAAACAAGGGGACTTTTCAGGAAAGTGACAGGGTCCCTGCACATCGTTCTCACTGAGAAAACCACATCATGCCACAGTCTCATCGACGTGTTCTCTGTTATTCTTCTTCACCCGGGATTTTGTTTCCTTTCAGTGAGGTCAGTCTGGAGACAGTTCAGGGTGGTTACCTAGCTATGCAGGCTGCACAGGACCAGCAGGAACAAAGACCTAAAGAAATTAAAACCCCTGTAACTACATGGAACAGGTCATGGCAGTTGGATCACGGACGGCAAAAACTATACATCCCAGTAGCAGGGTTGAAAGGAAATAGTGTTCTGAGGCAACAGAATTATTCTTTGGCTTCTTTTAAGTTTTTCTGGGCACATTTCAGTACTTGATCTCAGGTACAAGTTCATTTTACTTAACTGTCTCTCCAGCCTTTCTGGTATCTGGAATAACTTCACTTCCAATCTGACAGAAGTTCTGCTGACTTCCTGGAAGGCACTCTATCGCTTTAAGGACTTTCAGTTTACTCTTCACTCTCTAGGAATTTTCTCCTCGGCCGTGAGGAAAAAGCTAACTTTCTCCCCACCCCCTCTGCAATCACAAAGGCCTTTTCCAATGACTGCATCTCAACACCTCGAAATTCTGAGGCTTTTGGAGCAATTTTAGCACAAATAACGCTACAGCTTACCAGCCAAGGTGGTTTTAACTGCAGTCCTGCTCCAGAAAAGAGCTACATCTCTTTCTTACTATTTTTCCTTCAATCTTGACATCGTTTGCTCTGAGAATAGTATGTGTTACCTCTTGACAGCTTATGACATGGATATGTGAAGTCTAGACAATCAGGAGATTGTCTGAGACCCACTTTGTTATTCCACCCAAACTGTATCAGCTTTTGGAGGCGCTTCTCACAAAAACCTGCTCTGTCTGAAAGCTGATGGATCATTATTGCAAGGCTACATGGAGTCAGTTCTGGACAGATTAAGCGGGCAAAGAGTTTTGTAGTAGTTCATACCAAAGCCGTTCAATGCTGATCCATCCTGGAGTTACAAAAATTGAACTTCCAGTCTTGAAGGAGAAGATAAGTTTGAGTCCTGATTTCCACAGTTTGGTTTTATACAACCGGCCATCCTGTCAGCGCTACCGGTGCCCTACAGTCAGCAGATACTTACTTGGGTTCTCCTTGCTTTTCCCTGGAGTGCTGCTAAAAATTTGTCATCTCACCTTTGTTGCCTGGGGCAAGTTAAGAGTAAGTTAACAGAATGAAAAATGCAACTTTCGTGTCAAAATGTCCACAGTACTTGCAGGGCCTTTTGGTTCCGTCTCCGCAGTTCGATTACAACTGATGACAGATAACCATCATTTACATTAGCAGGAAGGGAGGGTATACCAAGGTATACAGGAAGTGCCGTAGGTTTTGCTTGAGTGCGAGTTGATAGATTTTTGTGTCTCAAGCCTCTCTGGTTTCGTGGCTGCAGTCTGCTGTATCTCTCTTCTGCTTTTTTTTGGAGGGACACTAAATCTTGTCAAAGCAAAACCAGGGCTAGGCCTTGATGTGACCAAAGCAAATTGGGTTCCAGGATCTCCTCTAACTGTTGACAAGGCTCTGATCCCTCCTTGTTTTAAAAGGTTTGATACATTAACCCTCTACATCCTGGGGATATTTAACTTCAGAGCAGAGCTGCTGTGTTTATTTTCTTGGAATGCGGGAACATTCTCTTTTCTTATAAGATTTTTTTTTTTTTCCTTTAGCTAATTGTAGAAATAAGTGCACATGTATGCTTCCAAGTGTTCTGTTTTCCTGCATTCTAGAACTCATTTATTTTTTTTTTTTAGGATGATGTTTTAGCCTGATGTTTTAAAGACAGACACTTTACTTGGTAAAGGCCTTTCTAGCGTTTCTTTTCTTGCCTGTTTACCTCCAGTCAATAGGGTTTCCATGTTTTTTGCACACCAGTTTATAAAAATGAAAGAAGACAACAAAATAGTCTCCCATCTACCTTTGTCCTCTTTTAAGTCTTTTCAGGTAGAGCTCTACAGCTGAGAGGTAACTGACATGGTAGTGGGAGCATTCGGCTTTATGTGCCCTGCTTGGAGCTAAAGGAGAGGAAGAGTTTTTACCCATTCTATCCAAGAGGGGAAAATCAGCTGTTCTCAACTGATAGGACAGTGATGTATTTGCTGTTAGAACGTACATGTAGACATAATAAATCTTGAAAAAATTATGGTCAGTGGCAAGTAACTTTTTTTTTTTTTTTTTTTTCAAATAATGAACACTTTCACTGTTGGGGAGATGGGGACACTTTTTGAATTGGTGACATATGTTTGCAAGATTTTTGCAGTTCAGTTGAACAGACCATCAGTTCTCAGTTTAAAACAATACTGAAACGGGGTCAGGGATCATCACTTTGTATTTTAGTGGACTTCTGACTTACCTTGAGAATGTTGTGGAGTTTTTCATCTGTGTTGCCACAATATCAGGAATTGGCCATTATATTTTCAGAGCTGATGGAAACAAGAAATGAGGGAAGTAAGATGAATACTTTTTTTTTTTAGGCTCTGAAATAGAACTAGTGTTCATCTGTGTACTGATGTGAGATCTGAACTGCTTAGAGCTCTGAGGGAGGTGGGATAAAAATATGAATTACCAAGTATGTGACAAAGCATGGAGCTCTTAACATGTGCATTTCTGGAATTATATCAATACACAAACCATCATTTTGCAGCATTTTTTGTTCTTCAAAATGTAAATTTAAAAGGAACAAGATGAACTTGAAAGTAGGAATTTAATGTGATGAGTAAACGCAGAGAATCTCATGGTCTAGAAGACTCTGCTCTTGGAGGAGTTTATTTAAAAATTCATGAATAAAATAAAGGATGAAACGCTATTTAGTGATTGATGGAGAATCATAGAATCATTTAGTCTGGAAAAGACTCTTAGATCATCGAGTCCAACCAAAAACCTAACGCTTCCAAGTCCACCGCTAAACCATGTCCCTCCGTGCCACGTCTACATGTCTTTTAAATACCTCCAGGGACGGTGACTCAACCACTTCCCTGGGCAGCCGGTTCCAGTGCCTGACAACCCTCTTGGTGAAGAATTTTTTTCTAATATCCAATCTAAACCGTTCAAACAGAAATAGGAAAGCAGTCCAGTTTAGTGTACCAGGAGTAGTTCGGTCTTAAAATAGCAATAGCGTGGGTTTAGAGGAAAGTGGAAGAGGGGTAAGACATTGACTTTGACAAGGTTTAAAAATTTTAATTTATTCAGCTTATTCACCCCCAGAAAAGATAAAAAGAAACTGTTAATGGAAAAGATGTTGAAAATAGAAGTTTTTTTCAGTCTTGCAGTTAAATTGTAACAGTGACTAGAAGTTAAAATAAAGCAAGCTCAGTCTTGAAAGTGGCTCATGAATTTATAGGAAAATTTAAGACATCTCCACAGCCTGTGAGAGATATAGTGTGTTTTGTAATTACTTGCATTTATTTTTTAATTAGATGCCTTTTTGGAACAGTTTTTCTAGGTTTTTTTTCTGGGTGTTGGTTGGTTGGTTTTGGTGGTTTGGGTTTTTTTTGTTAGTTTTTTTTTTGTTTTTGTTTTTGTTTTTTTTAATATCCCTCCGCTTTGTCCAGCCAATGCAGCCTTTGGGCATGGACGGCCGTACTGAAGTTGAGCATGATTCACAGCCAATATATGCCTAAAGGATATAAATATACATGCTGAAGTACACTGTTCTGCACTGGAGAAAATACTGCCCTGCGTCACAGCCACGGGGTGGGCCTGGCATTGCAGATAGGACAAGCATAAGTAGGACGCTTCACTGTGTGGTTGTGATCACATGATAGATTGTAACCAGTGTGGAGGGCAGGAAGAGCTCATTTTTTTTAAATTTTTTTTTAATTTCCCCCCACCCCTAATGCATAACGTTATTTTTCTGATCTTGTTCACCTGGGCTAGCTGACAAGGAGGCGGCAGTGGTGTGCTGCATTGTTCCTGGGAGAGTGCTGCTTAGCAGGGCTACTTTGGGTGCAGAGTGATAAACAAGTTTAACGTGACTTACTGCCAGAGTTTGAGAACATGCTTCCAAAGCATTAGAATAACACGCTGTGAAGATGCAGTGAACTGTGTTCACGTGATGCTGAGTTAAGCTATTAAGCTGTTGCTTCTGACCTTCTATCCGTTCTGTGAAAAAACGAATCTGTGTTGCCCTAGAATGCACGTATTGCATTTTTGGTATTTTAGCAGTGGGTCATGTTGTGCACTTCACATGCAGAAAGGAAGGAGTCTGGGCACCGGCACTCAAATCTAGTAAGCTGCTTCTGCATCTTTTATAGACAGCGATCAAGAGACATTTAGAATACTGGCTATCTTGTTCTTGGTAATGAAAATGGACTTTGCACACGATTGGTCTCCATGGTTGGAAAATTAAATATTTGAAAAGATGATTTAAGTATACAAGTATGAACTCTGACACCAGAACTGCTACTTACAAATGTAACTCTCTTGCCTTAACTTCTTAATGAATATAATCTCTTATTGAATGAAATAACCTTTCTTTTATTTCTCTAGAGGGAAATCCATTTGTCCAAGCAATACCTTAACTTCTGTGCTAGATAAAGAAATGCAGAGCAGGCCTCCACCTCCTATTCCTCATTACAAACAAACAGATAAGTAAGGAATTTGTTTTTAAAACAGTATTCTTCAATTTTGTGCTGAGTTACCTCAGGAGAGTGTTCTGAGCTTCAACTTTATACTCCCTGTTTCTTTGTTTTCCCAATCCACACACAGCCTTGGAACTTACAGCCTGCACTGAGATTTTCTTTCCACAGAAGTAAACCTGAAATGAAGTGCTAAGAAAATGTAGGATTGACTGTGTGGTATAGGAGTACTAATATAACAAATATCATGGGCTTTTTTAAATAAAGATTAGGTAGTTGGGAAGAAGTGGCTGTTCTGGAGGTTTTGGGATGTTTTTTACCTTTAACTGTTCTGTGTAAAAGAGTAATGTCTTACTGGCATAAAATGATTTATTTGGACACATAGTAAGTGTATTTTTCTTGTGCAGATAAATGACTACACAGTTGGCTAAAGGTGAACTACCATTTTTCTCACACAGTGAAAACGACTGAAGATGGGACATATAAGGCTTCTTGGTGAATAGTCTAATAGAAGTCCTTACTTTGTATGACCTGCCAGCTTCATCTGCCTGTAGTCATCTCATAGTTTTGAATTTTTTTTAATGGATGGCTTATTCTTTGTTCAGGTTTACCTTTCAGAACTTTTTTCCCCCCAAGTTATTTCCAAATTAGCATTTGAAATCATGTTCTGTGAAGTACCATTTGCAGAAAGGGACAGCTTAATTTTGCAGTAACTATTGCAGTAGCTATTGGGTGTTTAAGGTGCTGCTGGAAGACAAAGTAGGCTGTTCTGAGAAAATTTAAATTGTTTCCGAATTAAGCGTCAAAAGCAAAACATATGTTTAAAATGACTGCTTACGGTGTAACTCAATGTGAATTTTAAAAAGGTTGTTACTCTTTATTTCCAGTTACTTCTGTGGGGATTCCTGTCTTCAGTGACCCTAATGAACAGGGGTTATGTGGCAAAATTAAATAAAAAAAAAAAGGGCTTTAGCCATTTATTTTTAATCACTAGAAGTGAAATTTCTTTAGAAGTGCTTAATTCTACAAAATCTTCTGGAAGATCTCATACTGTCTTATGGAAACAATCTTTACAGTGTTTGGATTTTGTATTACCATATATTTTTTGTTACTCTTACTTTTAAAAGCGAGCAGATTTGATCATCAGCTCACTTCAAGAGTATTTATTGTGCTCTTTCTTTTAAAAAGGCATGTTGAACATTTTAGTCTTCAGTACTGTATTGTTTTTGTAATAAATATTACCCGGAAATGGTATTTTCTGGTAAAACCCCAAACCAAATTTTATCAATTCAGCCACACATTGACGTACGTTAATTTAATAAAGCGTATGTTTTTTTCCAAAAATTATTTAACAAAGGCTTTCTGGAGCATTAAGGTACTTCCATTAAAACATAATGCGGAAATGCGTGCCATTTACCGGTGCAGTGTGCCTGTGCGCACTGAAAGGTTAGGGGAGCTTGTGATTTCAGTTTACTTTGTGTCTTGTTGTTCGTGCAGGTGAGTAACATCCAATATTCTTGTAATTTCAGGAGTAGTGGAAACAGTGGTTTATCCAAACCGTTAAAAGAAGAGCCGATAATTGACTACTTTGATGTCCAGGACTGAAGTGATTGACGTAGAATTATGATATGGAAGCTTAGAGGTGAAGATACTAAATTATTGTGTGAGGTGCATTTGGTTATCTGTCAAATGACCAGTTGTTCAGCTTATCCATGATTTAACACCTAGTTAGATTGATTATGATACTTTTTAAAGTTATGTGTTTTTACAGTTTACGTAACTGCATAATACCTAACAGTAGTACAGCTTTTTAAACCTGGGTTTGGTGCAATTTTTTATCTAATGTGCTGTCAGAATGATGTAGATTTCCATTGATGCCTTTAAAGTGAGAGAAATGGTAATCAAATATATTTTTGGGAGTAGTAAGAACAACAGTAAATCTCAAAGATTTATTTTGACATATCTCAACTTAAAATGGACCAGAAATAATCTGTGTTAAAAACACTGATGGGAATATTCTTAGTGTTTTCATATTTTATTAATTCACTTTTGTGTTAATGTGGTAAATTTGGGAATTCGAGTTACTCTTCTACATGGAAGGAAATACCAAATTTAGTCTAAGTATAAATATATACAGTAAATGCCCATTAAGAGCACAGACTTCCTTCAGTATCTGAAGAACCAGGATTTGGGGAAGGTGGGGAATTCAGACTTTTTTTGCTTTATCTCAAATCTGATGTGTTTAAAAAAAACAAAACAAACAAACCCAACCCCAAAACAACCCCCACTCCCCCCAAACCCAACACAGAATTATTAATACTTTGTTATTCAAGACCTTGAACAAAATCAGACTTTATATATTATTTTGGTGTTCTATTTGGTTTAATTTGTGTTTAGATATGTTAGCTTGATGGTCTTCTGGGGCTTGTTTTTGCATGGTTTTATTGGGGGTTTATAATCTTTTTCTGTACTGTGCTTAAGGTGAACGTGTGAAGTTTGGTTTAAGTTTGTTATGAATTTGGAACAATATTTGTAAAATTTGTCAGACCATCTGTCTAAACTGTTTGACAACGGAAGATCTCTGTTTTATGGGAAAAACCATGAACAGAACGGGATGATGGTTTGAACTGTGAAAGGCACCAAAGTGGTCTCAGATGGCAAATTGTTTCGAGGTGATGAGCTAAGGCAGGTGAGTAGCTCTCTGGGAGAGGAGAGTGTAGCTCTGATCAGACAAGGTGGCACAGCTCTGAATCTGTTCACTTGAGGACAAGGTTTTTTGAATAGCTTTAGTAACTCTGGCACTGATGTGCTCTGTTTCTGTTCCTTGTGGCTGGCTACATGTAGCACTAGAGGTGTGTCCCCTGTACAGCACCAGAGGCTGCTGCTAAAAGGGGCTGAGCATAATGGAGAAACAGACCTAGCAGAAGACTTGTCATCTGTTGGTGATTTATTTTTCAACCAGCTCACTACGGTGTAGTGTGAGATTTGTTGCCAAGAAAATGGAAGGCGGTTATCCATGCTTAGATTCACTTACAGTTATCACACGACCCTGAGCCTTGACGGTGAAGCCTTCTGTGGCTACGTTTCATCTTGAACAGCTTGTAAAACCTGAAAGAATAAGCAGCAAACTCGCAGACCTTATCTGTCCCCAAAAATGTTTTGAAAATTAAAATGCATGCGATTATTGCCTTTTTCTGTAGGAGTAAAAAAAAAATGCAGTCTTGAACGTTTCTAAACATTTGAAATGCGTATGCTTCAGGTAAAACAGTTACCAGGAGGATTCTCAACCCTCAGGAGTGCTCAGGCTTTTAATTTGCATGTAGTGGTTTAAATTGGTTTTACCTTTTTTTTGTCCAATATTTTGTGAACAGAACTGAAAAATAAATTAACATAGCTTATATTGCCCTTAATGTCTTAAGCAAATTAGCGTTTGATTCTACAAGGTGTACTGCTTTGCAAAGTTCAGCTGAAGAAATAAGTTGCTCGGCATCTTTCCAGGAATGTATTTCTTCAATCCCTTCGTTGTGAGGAGTGCATCTGTTCCAGTGCTGGCAGACAAGGGGCGGCTCGATGTGGCCAGACAAAGGCTAATGCTGGTTTTGCAACTCAGAGCTACATTAATACAGCATTGCTTTCAAGTTAGTAACACCCGTTAGGGAGAAGGTACGTAGTTACGCTGCAAAGGTGGGCTCTGGGCAGGAGCTGGCACACACGTCTGGTGAGCCGAGAGTGTAAAGTTAGATGTGCGTACACTGGAGCACACGCAGTTGCTATACTGTCGGCAGGCCTAACATTACAGAAAACCAAAGTGATTTAGTTGGTAATAAACAGAATAAAGCTGAAGCCTATTAACTTTTCGCACAGTTTCACACGAATATAGCTAAAACTTCACATTTGCACCTCTGATTTGAAATTTAAAACTTAAAAGGTTTTAATAGCGTATGTAGCTCTGCTGTTTGGAATTTTTATCAGATTATGGCTTTAACGTAAAAGTGTGAACCTTGGTGAGATGCACTTCAGCAGTCAAGTATTCTACCGCTGCTTTTAATACAAAAACCCAAGTAATCTTCAGCTTCTCAAGATGAGACTAGTAATTATGACTGCAGCTGTTCATGCTGAGAAGTCGTAATTCTCATCACTAAACCTCTTAACTACATGACTATTAAAACATTTTTATAGATCTGTGCGTTACACATCTCTAAATCGTGGCTCTCGGAGCATATCTGTAGTTACAAAGCAGGTCACATGTACAGAAACATTTCTTTTGAAATGCATTTTAATAACTTGGTTAAAAACATGATACCGGTACGTTTACCTGGGAAAGTAATACCACACAGAAAGTACCGATGTCTTTCTTCCCAGGACACAGTTACACAGCCTTAAGAAGGAACTCAGCAAAGTTTAACAGTGGTGCTCTCCTCTCTGTTCTGGTTTGCTTTTGCTGCAATGTGTCTGTGACTTTCATAGGGAATAGTACTAAAGGCTTTAGTTTTGATATCTGTGATAACTCATCTTCATATTGCACGTGTGCCTCATGGAAATATTTTTCAAATAGCTATTTTGTAAATCTGAGCTGGCCTTTACACCTTTTATCTAATAGAAAAGTGAGTGAATAAAAGAAATCCTTGCATCAGTGAAGTCAGTGGCAAAAATCCTGTTGACATCACTGGAACCAAGACTTACGCTTTGACATGCTAGTCGTTTTCCACAGCCCGAAGAATAATATTGTTTCTTGTAAGTTTATTTGAAAAAAGTACTCTGCAATAAGCATCTTTGGAAATAAATTATGTGATGTCAGTTGGAATTCATGCAACTTCATGAAGTGCTTTTGAAACTGTGTATAAACTAGGCAGATACTTTGACATTTGGGCTGTGCTATTACCTGTCTGTATTGTTTAACATGTTTAAAGTGCTCTGAATATTCAGTGCTTGGGTTTAACCTAAAATTGTGTAAGATGCGTAAGTAGACTTCGATACCACTGTTTCTGTGGCAGTTTTGTACAGTATCTGCCGCATAATGAAATGAGCAAAGTAAAATTGTTCTAGAACATTTATTCTTAAGTTATTTGTTGGAAGTTTGATATTTTACTTGATTTTTTTCAAGTTACTGGTATAAAATTACTTCCTTTATAAACCTGAAATAAATCTGAGTTGAGAGTTCAGTGCTTTGGAATTCTTTGCAAGCTTTGTCTTGGTACTCCAAAGTTGGAAAACTGAGATATCACAGAGAAACAATAAAGATTTAAATGGAGGTTTGGGGAGTCCCTTTCCTCAAATTTTGAAATACGGGGTGTGATTTCCTGGACTTGATTTTAAATGAATGCTGTAAGGAGAATGAAGCAAGTACAGAGGGACTCCCCAGGAAATTGAGAGTAAGGATTATCTGCTGCCTTCTTGGGATTCAGAAGTACAGGAGAAATGATGATCTGAATAGAAATGTACATTTTGGTTATCTGAAAAACCCTTCACTATGTCAGCCTAAATGCTACTTGGCAATAAAATGTATGATTTTAGCTCATTGTCCCTTCATTGTTGTTTGCCCACCGTTCAATTGCAGTGGTGACTGTAAAGAAGAGTGGTATTGGGCGGGGGGGGGAAGTGAGGACTAATGTCACTTAAAAGTCCCTGTGGGCATTAGATTTGAGAAATACAGGATGACAAATGTTGGGGGGGGCGCTGGTGAAAACTTCGCCAGCTCAGCTCGGTAGATGGCAGGGAGTCTCAAAAAGCAAAGCATCTGGAAATCAGAAGTTGGCAATGATTTGAAAAGCTTCCTCCTGAAATTTTTGTACTACCGAGTAATCCATCTCCTAATGGCAAAAGCCACAGAAATGAAGAATAGCAGCAAAAAATTACAGTGGCCTGACCTGATATTTCAGATGGAGTGCAAGATGGCTCACAGAAGTTCAAGAAATGATCTGAGATTGAAGAGTTCTTGAAAGACAGCTGAAAACCTGTTGTCTTACTACCTCAACTGCCAGTAAGTTTGGACTTTATTTTCAGGATGTTTTGGAGGATGAAGATGGCATGTTGCAGGTATACAAGCACTGCAAAACAGATCTTAATTGGAAATCTCTGCCCGAAAAAAATACTTGCACTTCAGTTCAGGACTGTCACTGACTAGGAGGTGACCAAACATGTCATCGTTACTGCTGTGTGCAAGCGGCAGCAGAAGAGACAAATCAGTTTTGCTCTCTGTTCACTTACCTTGTTCGTGTTTGGAAATATTCAAGTCATGACATGGTCACAACAGTCCCCGACTAGGTTAAAAAAAAAAAAAATGCTTATATAGATCCTGCTGTTCAAATAATGTTGGTTTTTGAGTATTTTAGACTTCGTAGATGCTGAATTCCCAGTAGAAGCCTTGCTACTTAACAGATGCTGCTCTCGTCCTTTACTAAGGTGCTGAATTCATAAGGTGGTTGGTGTGCAAATTTTTATGTCTAGACACTTGTTATTTAACCGTGAACCCAAATGCCAGAGGCATTAGAAAGGGTATCTTTAGAAGGGCTGTATTTTGGAGGCTCCTGATCTCTAGATCAGATTTCTTAGTCTTTGTCATCCCCGGATTTTTGAAGGAAGTAGTGCAGCTTCTGGAGCAGAGGAAAGGAGACCATGTTTTTGCTGTCCTGGGAGAAGCCAGGTCCCAGAAGGACCCTGGGAACCCTTTGGTGTTAACGGGACCCTTTCAGCTTCCAGCCAAAGGATGGGTGAGTGTGCCTTTATGTTCAGCAGGTGAAATCTGCTGCTGAATATGCTTTGCTTCGTTCTAGAGTAGGGCTGTGGTGCCCTTCTACAGCCTAGAGTTATGCCTTGTTTTGACACCCCATGAGCTACTGTTTCCAGCACAGTTTATCTTTTTTATGTCCAATTTTACGCTTCTGTGGAAAATGCAGGTGTCCTTCACAATAGAAGATGGGTTTTGCCACTGAAAGAATCTTTTCCAGAGCGCAGACCAAGGCATAGCACCTTTCTGGTGTTTCGGGTGATCCTCTGTAAATGGGTTTAGGCTCTGTTGTTGTATGACCTACTGTTGCCTGCTCTGGAGCTCTTTCCAGTGAGAGGAAGGAGGGGCAAAACGTGTCTGTTGTGTGGAGATCTGCTTTCCTTGCCCCTCACAACTTTACTCTCTGAAATCATGTCCAGGAACTGCCACCTAGTAAATGAGTCAGCTTTCTACTGGATTCAATGTGTGCTTATTCCAGTGTCCAGACTTCTTGCTACATCCACATTTATTCCCTTGAAGTGCAGGAAATTTATTCTGGTCAGAGGACTAGAGGGCTTCATTTGTAAGGAGCTGTAAGAAACTAAACTAAAAGTCATGATCACTGTAAGGAAAAACTGATCTTAAGAGAACACTTTTTATATAGTAGGTAGGAACCAAAAGGCTGTCTCTTTCAAAACTGTGTATATGGGGTAAGCCCATGCATTTTACTAGGGAGCATTTTTTACAAATCTTAAGTTCTAGGAAATAAACGCTGTGGTGAAAACGGAGTAGTGGGCTGTGTTGGGTAGTTGCCAGTCAACCAGTGCAGTCAGGAAGGTACATTCTGTCCATTCAAGGCACCTAGAGAGCTTATCTAGTTTTTAACAAGCAATTTAAGGTATTTCAGAATTTACTGCTTACGCAGTAAGTTAGATACCTCTTAATAGTTGCTAACAAATGCTGTTTCTGGAAGCATTGAAATCCTCAGTCACTGCAGTAACTCCTGGGGTAAGTACTGATTTAGGCTGGTGTTCAAATTCGGTATGTTGGCATCAAATAAATAAGCGCCAAAGTTTCTAATTAAGTATGTGTCTGTGTGACTGCTTAGGAAGGACAGTTCAGCAGCTTCAGTCAAAGGCTTACGCAATTCTAATTATATTCTATTGAAGCAGGCAGTGATCAAACAGGTATTGGGTTGATGCTACTGAAATATCAATGAAATAACGCATTAATGAATTATTATTTAAAGTGTACATCTGGTAACTTTATTAGGCATTTAAGGAATGCTACATCTTACCTGTTACCTGGCATCTAAGTACTTACTAAGCATGTAAGTAATGTATTTACTGAGAAATAGCTGATAAAGCCCCATATTGTTACCATAAAAGTCAGTCATAAAGAACCCCCTAAGACTTGTCTTTAAGTTTTAGCCGGCAGGTATACTTCATTGCAGCGCTGGATGCATGGGGGTAATTCTTCCTATCGTGCAAACCAAAACTTAAACCAGTACCTGATTATATAGATCAGTTATTTACATATTCATCATAATTCCTGGAATAATCATGCATATTCATTCTGTTTCCTGGAACTAATTATAATATATGCATCTTCATTACGCATGCTTAATAAAATCAGTCTGGGGTCTTTCAAGGGTCTCTAGTGGCAGTCCATAGTCTTCCTCACAGTGTCCACTAAATGAACTCCCAACTTCACGCATGTTCAGTCCTTATGGAAGCCCCTTTATCAACCATCAATTAGTTCTGACCAACTCGAGTCTACAAGTCCTCATTACTTAGACAATAACTTCACGCTTATCTGTCGCTAGTCCACCTGTTTTCTTCTGCTTCGCCTTCAAGCACTAACTCCCGTCTCCATAAGTGCAACAGCTAGTGACTCCTGTCTTTTGCTTATCTTACTTGAGGAATGAAAGGTCCCGCATTCCTTTTTGTATTTACAATTTTGCTTACACTATGAAATCAATGAAATTTTTATCCCATGGTTCTCCCATTTCTCCCTGTCCTGACTGTGAGAAATTATTTCAGTCTTCAGCCTAAACGTACACAAAGCCGTGCACCTGGAATGGAGTAACCCCATGCAGCTGTACAGGTTCTCTAGACAGCAGTTTTGCGTAAAAAGGCCCGGGGGGGGCGGGGGGTGCTGGTGGGCAGCAGGTTGAAGGTGAGTCAGCAGTGCACCCGGCGGAAAGGCAGTCGGGCGCGTACTGTGCCGCGTTAGTAAGGACGAAGAGAGCAGGCCCAGGGAAGGGGTTACTCCCCTCTATCCAGCACTTGTGAGATGACTCCGGTAGTGCTGGGTCCAGCTGCAGGCTCCCCAGGACAGGAAGGACCTGAGTGGACTGAGTCAAACAGAGGAGCACCAAGCTGGTCAGGAGGCAGGAGCACATGACGTGTGGAGAGGTTGAAGGCACTGGATTTGTTCAGCCTCAGAGAGATGCCTAAGAAGAGACCTTACTGCTGCCCCCAGCTGCCTCGGGGGAGGCTATGGAGAAGACAGCCAGAGCGCACTGTCAGAGGATGAGATGAAACAGAAGTTGAAACATGAGGAACTGTGACTTGATACATGCAAAATAACTTTTACCATGAGGATGGTAAAATACAGGATGAGTTTTCTCAGAAGTGTTACAGAATCTTCTTCCCTGAAGACATTAACAACTCAACTAGATGAGGTCCTGAGCAACCTTCTCTAGCCATGCTTGGAGCAGGTAATTGGACTAGATCACCTCCCTGAGGTCCCTTCCAACCAATATGATCCTACAATTCGCAGTCAGCTTAAGCTATGCTCTTGGCTTAGTTTTGTCCTTGAGCTTTAACAGTTCTTTTTCTACATACAATGTTAGCTGTCAAAAGTGTTTACAGAGATCAGTGAATCAAATTATCTCCATGTCTTTGCTTTGCTGGGCAAAGACATCTCGGCTGTCTTGGCCTCCCTGAGTTTCCTTTTGAACAGGCTGTTGATTCTTATTAACATCTTACTCTGTTTTATTCATCTTTCTGAATGTTGCACACGGTCTCCAGAAGTCATTAGCAATTCTAGTAACACGCTAACATCTGTGCTATATTTAGTCTTTTTCAAAAAGACCATGATTGGTTAATTGAGAAAAGAGGTAATTCTGCAGTCACACTGAAGTGTTTGATGCTTATGGCTTCTGATGCTTGTTTTGTTCCAGATGTGATAGTTGTTAACCTTCTGTTGCTGTTGTTTGTTCTGATACAGCTTTTGTGCTTTTCTAATGTCTACCATTCAGTAGGTTTTTTACACATTTATGGGTAGAATATCTTCCGATAGAACAGAATGGATTGAATGAGAGGAAATAAAATTTTCATGGTTTCCTAGGACCCCATAAGCTGTATATGCAATTTTTTAACTCTCTTATTATAAGGCTGTAATCCTTCAGTTACTACAGTGTTTGCAGATTCAAAGACTAATTTGGGGGATAAAAATGTTAAGAGCAGCAGATTTTTAACGAGATTTATTTTAAGTGAATGAAGAAAACCTATTTATTTCAGTGCTGCATGACAAGGAGTGGGGCAATCAAGGAGTGTCTAAAATTAAAATAATTTAGAAAGGCATTGGCTTTTTCTTGCCACCCTTGAAGAGAGAGCTCTCTTTTCAGAAGCAAAAGGATTTGCAAAAAATACCTGAAAGAACCAGCTGAGAAGTGGCAGATGTGTTACTCTTCAAGTGAATATAAGCTAAAAACAGTCACCCTGTAAACTATTCCTCAAAACACTATCCAGGTCTACAAACTGAAAATATTAATGTGAAAGAAATTGGTATCAATAAAAACTACTTGAGAATTAGGCACGTGTAGAGCTAAGACTTGCCCTTTTTCCCACCAAGGTCACAGCTGAAGAGTGCAGTTTTGGATTTACCCCACGACCCACTGGCTCCAATCAGTTACCGATCCCTGTTTGGTTGTCCAGTTCAAATTCAGTCCTGCAGCCAAGTCAGTAATGATCTTTCCCCTCTCTAGGTACTAACCCCCAATTTGTTACTAGATGGGAGGTTTGGCCATTCCAGGTGCAGAGTGGGAGTGTGGCCCCGTATGAATCCATGACAGGAGGAGTTTTAGGAAAAGCAGATCGGGCAGGAGAGAGAAAAAGGCATGGACTCGGGTAACGACTGGGGATTTTCATTCCAGAGTTCCTAGAAGATTGTATTGTAGCTGGCAGTCTTTTGTCGTAAGGGTGCCAAACAGATGGAGAACACTGGAAGGGTACGGGGAGGATTTCTTTCTTTATGCTTGAGGCTACGAAGGCAGCAAGGAAGGTAGCGTACATCTACCGCTGTAGATGAATGACACTGGAAACTGGGCTGTTACGCTCCGTGAGATGCTGTTTCTCTGGCTCAGCATCTTCAGTGATACGTTCCTGTGGTTGTAGACCATGGCTTACAAAAGATATTAACATTTTGACTACTACTGGTAAACCCCATGTGATTTTAATCTATTGAGATTCAAGTTCTAAGGCCAGGCACAGTGGTTACTCAACAGCTTGGGCAGTCTTCAAAGCAGATGAGCCCAATGCTAGAATGAACAAATGCAAAAGACTGCTCGTGCCACACATTGTCCTAATGATTTTCTATTTGTAGCGCAGCATAGGATTGTGGCTGGACTTCTGACATTTACAGGGCAGCAGATTCCCGCTAGCAGAAAAGATGACAGCTGTATTGTTTGAAGACACAGGGAGCCCCAAGACAAATTCCTCACTCTGTGTACTGGAATGAGACAAGAGAGGCAGTTGCGCTCAACTAGCAGTCCCGCGAAATGCTTTAGTTTTGCTGCCAAGGGTAGTAGCACTAGGTGGAGTACATGCTCCTACAGTGGTGTGGGCCTTCTCAGGGCTGAAAAAGCCAGATTGTCGCAGGAGAGCCCTATGTTGTACAGAAGTCCTTATGAGATGCTGGTGGGCAGTCAGAGCCCGAAGGGCTTCTGGTAAAAGACCACATGAGCCGGGGCTGTGGACTGAATTTCAAGGTAGGTTTTGCTCAGAGAATGTGGGTTGTGGGGAAGCATCCCTCACCCACAGCTGTGGGGGAGCTCATGGCAACTTGTAAGACTAATAATAGTTGGTATGGAAGCTTGTGTTTCCTTATTCTTAGGTTGATGTTGTAAATGAAAAGCAGAAGACTAAGAATGAAATAAAGACTGTACTATTAGACCGTGATTACTGTGGAAGCAGCAAGACCCAGGCTTTGGGATGCAGCCTAAAGACACATGGTCTTAAGAGACCACGGCTATGGCTGAAAGACCAAGGGTACCAAAAAAACGCAAGACAGGGTTTTGCAGAGCTGAAGACCATGGTTATTATTGGGTACAGAGGAGCAGCAGGCAAGGTGGAGGGCACAGAATTGCTGGTGCTGCAGATAATTCTTGGCCTGGCAGAACAGAAAACGTTGTTACAACAAAGACTGCACATTAGTAAAGCTAAACGATTTCTGCATTATTACGAGCATCTTGCTAGAGAGTGTTTCTGGCAACCACAAGTCCCACAAGTGCGAACTGATTTTCTGAGCCTGCTGGGCCGCAGACGTGTCCTGCTGGGGCAGAAGAGGATCTCCTGAAAGGGACATCCTTGACACTGCACTGCACTCGCCCGATAGAACAAGGGGCTATGCCCATTGTGAACAAGCTGCCACTGGCAGCACACCCGAGTTCTGAGGGGGCATTTGAAAGCGCAGTGTTACCTCTGCACTCAAATGGGGCAGAGGAGGTAGAGTGCGAGGCATCCGTGGAGGATGTGCAGCAACGGTAGTGGCACATCCGAGGTTTGGAGCTAGGCAATACACAGAAGAATATAGATTTGTTAATTTAGGCCAGGTATCGCTACACAAACTGTATGAAATGTTTTAACCACTCATGCCAACTATTTGAACCTGGTGATTATGCTCAGCTCCATCTTGAAACCATTAGCATGCACAATCCTTTATATTCTCCTACTATTAATTTAAGCAATATGAAAGCAGAGAGAACTTTAGACTGCATCAGTACTCTCCTACAGAGTAAACGAGAGCTGTGGTTTTGATCAGACTTTCCTCTTGGCTGTTGTTACACAAGCAGCTGGGAGCATAGGACACAGAACCTTATAGTCTATCTGCCATTCTAAAATCGTAGATGAAAAATGGTACTATTTAACTGATCTAAATAACGGTAACAATAACCTCTGTTTCGCTGGGAGTCTGGCAGGACTTAGAGCGGTGAGGGATCTGACGGATGTACAGTTGTTAATTGGTGCAAAAGAGCTGCCTCACAAACTGGGGTGGTTTGTGTGCAGGAAGGTCATACTGGGTGAGATCGCCTGCCTGAAGACATGCTGCATGTTGCATATGCATCATCTTCCTATCTGAGGGAAAAAAATTGGGTGTATTTTTAAGCCAAACGATGACCAGAGCTATCCCAAGACGACCTTCCTCCTTTCACATGATCAAACTTATCACAGTGTTAAGGATGTCAGAAAGTTATTTAGGGCAAGGAACTTCGGTGCTGTGTTTGTGTTTGTCACAGGCGGTGTAACCATGTCCATAACTGTACGTGTTGCCAGCTCTGCTTGTCACACGACGCTGCAGTTAACGCGGATGCGAGAGTAAGGTGCCCCAGCTGCAGACTGATGGGCAGGTCTGGGAATGTTTGCAGAAGCACAAGGCCCTGGCTATTAAAAACCCAATTGTTTATTTTGCTATGGGTTTTTGTGAGAAGTGCAAAGCCTGCGTGGAAAGCATTACAGATGTAAAGGCCGGAGGGGTGGAATGTGCTATGCGTACATTTGTAATCTAAACAAGCACCTGTGCTTCATGCCCACATTCAAAAATCCAGAGGCAGGGAAGGGCTATATTTCTGATGACGTAAAGCGTATGCAGAGAAGAGAGGGACGTGTCCCAAATGACATTTTTGCCACGGAGTTAGCAGCAGAAGCACAGTAGGGTGCTGCCCACCTCCCCACTCCTCCAGCTTCTAGTCTGTTAAGAAGCTTGCAGGCTTCTTAGCCAGCACCATCTTGCCCACGCTTGTGGTCCCCACCTATGTATTCTCCCAAAGTTGGTATTTTTGTTCTATTTTTCCATTTGAGTGTGCAATGTTGCCTCTATCTTGCAGCACAGGGCAAATGCTGCTCCAGGACCTGCCACAGCCATCGTGGCAGCGTGGGTCAGGGTGCACGGGCCTCTTGGTCAGACTCCCGGGATTAGCCTCTCTGCGTGGGGCAGGGCTCGCTTGGGGATTTCTTGGCGGGCTTTGAAGACTGGGGCATAGCCCTCCTGCATGTTCAAACTTGTTGGTGTTCCCCTATGCTTCTAAGGTTGGGGGGACCACCCTTCTAGATGGCTATTACTGCTGCAATATTACATCAACTGAACAGTGTAAAATGTGTGGGCAGTCTATAATACAGTGGTCTTCCAACAGTGTCACACAGTGATCGGTAAGGAAGAACGAGAAAGGTGTACACAGTTCATTGGTTTAGGAAGGAAGAGGACGGCAGCGTACGGACTTGCTCCAGCAGCTAGAATGAGGCCAGATATGTGGATAAGGCCCAGCCAGAGGAGACAAACGAAACCAACATGGACAGAGATAAGATTTTTCAGCTACAGCCAAGATCACATTTGGTGAGGCTGGCATGTTCCAATGGAATTAACCCGGTATCACCTGGTAAAGGAGCAGGGTTTTGACTGTGGGAAAGTTAAATAGAAACAGCAAAGACCGTACAGGGCTGGCCTGGCAGACTACATACAAAGAGAGAGGGATATGTCTGTGTTGAGTTGTTATGGAACAAAGGCATGCAGCAGACTCGTACAGAAACAGATACGAATAGAGAATATGCTAGAAGCAAGAAGTGGCAGGTCACCCCCGCGGATGTGGGCAGCGAACTCCTCTGGTTGCAGCCATGCTCTATGGACCACCTCTACCGTTTCGGTTTGATCAAAATGAGCCGTGTGAAGAAGTCATAGAAAGAAACAAGTTCCAGAGCTTGAGCAGTGACTAAGGGTTGAATGACAGTGAGGAGAGCTGAAAAAGAGCTTTTAGCCTTGCAAAAAAATTGTGGAAGCTACATGTTTCGGGAATACCAGAGGAAGGGCACAGGTGTAACCCTGCACTGAACTCCGGAGGGACCGTGTGCTAGTCATGGCTGCAACTCTTCTCTCTCTCTTCCCTGCCCTCACTGATCAAGGCCGCATCTATTCCCTGGCTTTTCCAGGTTTCCCATTCTCTCCACTAGACAGGAAGACACCCATTTCTGTCCATCCAAGCCCGAACACAGTGTACACAATTATGACAATTGGTTCCTCCCAATCTCTTCCTATGTTATCTTTCTCCTGGGCAGTTTCTTCAACCTATCTTCCATTTTTCTCTGGTCCAATTGTGAGGACAGGTGTTCTTCACAAAGTCTGTTTAAAGGGGGATCTTGCAGCAGTTTCTGAGCTAATTGAGCAATTTCTGACTCCCTCCTCTGATACGAATTGCTGCTGCCTCTTCCCCTGGCTTTGACAGGATGAACAATCAACTCTGGCTAAGGAGGTATTCAGTCTATTCGGTCTCCTTGTTCTAATCTTACAGGAATTATAATGAGATTCATATCTCAAGGTATATATATATACAGATATATGTCTATATACACACTTTATACAGTCTACACACTTTATATACATATATATATCTGGTAATAAATCCTACAGTAACAGTCATATTATATATTTACGCCCTTAATATTAAAAGGAAAAATGTATTCTTACAGGCAGCAGAATCTCTAGAGTGGGAGTGACTGAAGACATTTATTCTCTCCAGATAAATGCTTTGTACGTAGCAGAGTGATGAGCCGAAATAGTGGGAAGTGCACTTTACAAGAACACTGTACAGCTCTACAGAATTCTAAGATTTTAACATTAAAGTTTTAGCTACATTATCTATACCTTTAAATTTTGACACCGTTTGTCAGAGATGTGATTCCCCCCACCACATTCCTCCATAAAGGTATAACCAGCTAAAAGAAAGTATATTCTTCAAGTATGACTTGTACTATTGAGGATGTTGTCCTACACAATTGCCAGCCAAAGTATTCTTTTGCCAGCGTAGGCTGTATCTCCCCCAGGAAGACCTGACTGAGATCGCTCTCCGGACATATATATGAGATTAGAAAAAATCAAATCTGAAGTCCCTTTCACTATCCTCCCCCTGCATCTCTCCAGATTACATAAAATGAATCTGGTTCCAGACATTTTAAAATAATTGGTAAAGAAACTATTCCCAAATAAAATAAAAAAATGATCAGTAGGTAGATGGAAGCATAAATCAAGATGATAGCTACTTGTTAGGTGCAAAAATGGCTGCAGACTTCAAAGAAAAGGAAAAGTAGTAGGAATAAGGATGGTTGTACAGATTTTTAAATCCATGAAGTTTAAGCTTACAGGGGAAGTTACTGGATTTTGCCCAGACTGATGTACTTCAGAGGCCTTTAATTTCCCCCAGGATTGAGCCAATAGCTCTTTATCTGGTTCTGGCATCCAGTCAGTGATTTTTTACTAGATTAATTGCTGTTTAGTACCCTATAATATTTACCTGCAAACCTAGTCTTGTACTGTAATCCGGTCACTTCATGCTCGTATTAACAGAAAATAGTCTAACTGTCTTACTCTGAGCCATTTTCCTAATTTCCTGTAACAGACACTTTTGTGAGTCTTTTCTGCACTTCTTCAAATATGCAGGCATCAATTCCTGCATTTTGAATTCCGGTTCCAATACTGCTTTGTCTTCTGTCACACGCCATTATTGCCACATCAAAAACTTATTTTTAAGCCCCACCACAACTTGATGTAACACTTCCTCTAAATCACTGTGCTCGCCTGAGAAATTTCACTTGTTACTCATTCTGCCCATTGGAATGCCTTTACTTTTTAATAACTTGCTTTTTTTTTTTTACAATCCTGGCAAACAAGTGTTTGCTTTGCTGTGTGACAGGAAGCAGATAGCATTTCTGCTGATCACATTTTCTGATGAGAACAGTGTTGATAACGCAGGGATGTTTTCGTTACTGCTGAGCAGTGCTTGCACAGAGCCAAGCCCGCCTCTCCCACAGCAAATAGGCTGGGGGGGGCACAAGGAGTCGGGAGGGGACCCAGCCGGGACAGCTGACCCAAGGGATATCCCAGACCATATGGCATCATGCTCAGCATATAAAGCTGGGGGAAGAAGAAGGAAGGGGGGAACGTTCAGAGAGATGGCGTTTGTCTTCCCAAGTAGCCATGACCTGTGATGGAGCCCAGCTTTCCTGCAGATGGCTAAGCACCTGCCTGCCCATGGGAAGTGGTGAAGAAGTTCCAAAAGAAACCCCTTTGCCTTGGTGACAGAATGACAGTTTTCATCAGTTTTCTCAAAATATAAGGACAGTAGAGTTGCGTAAGAGATGGCAGCTTGATCATAACACCTGCCTTTACTGGAAAGAAAGATGTTGGCCTGGATGAAGAAAGATACTCAGGGATGAGAGAGACAAAGCAAGGCTGTCCAGGTGGTGACTGTATGGTCCCAGTCTTAACAGATGCAAAAAATATGGGTGCCCACTAATAGCTTTAAGATTGTTTTATATAGTTATTTAATACAATAAGGATAACTTCATTAGGTGCGGTGGATTCAAAACCATTCAGTTGACACAAGTATTCTGAAGCTTGTTCTTTCCTAATTCTGGCCAATGTTGTCATAGGTGTTTAACTTTGCTAGGCATTAGCAGACCCTTTCATTTCAAATGAAAGATGAAGTACACAAGTACCGAATACTTAATTTTCGGTACTGACCATTGGTTGGGCTTCCTTTTACTGCTAGTAGACTATTTTCTTGTTACTACTTAACTCCTCTGCTAGCATTGTCCATTTTCGCACTGGCCTTAATTGAATCCTGTTTCTAGGAGCAAGCTGGTGGGCAGCACATACGACTTTCTCATAATTTTGTTCATAGATTACAGTTGATTTCACTTATATCAAGTTTGGCCGATTTATTTCCAGTTCCATATTCCTTACAACTCTTAAGTTATATTTTAAACAAAATGTGCACTAATTTTATTTTTTCTTTTCTTCACCCTTTCTCTATAGTCTTACTCCTTCTATTAACATTCATTGATTTATTCTGTTGAAACCCCCAGTTTGTCACTGCTGAAATCAATGATAATATACCTTAGCAGCTCAGATGTATCAATATGGCAGTATCATCTATCTTTTCTACCAGTGTCAGTCCTGAAAAGCTCTTCTAAGAATCCACATTTGCTATGACTTTCAGACTAAAACTAGTAAGCTACAGAAAACTATACAGTTTTCCTTTCAAGGCCAATTATTTTTAAGGTATCACCACCAAGTAAAGACATAAAATAATTTTGTTTATTGGTTTCATTGTAGCACACTCTTAGGAATAGTGGAGAAGGTGGAGACCAGCCTAGCCCCTGTGTAGGAGAAGATTACCAGCCAAAATAATAGTTGCTTTCTACTTAGCTACATTAAAAAAAAAATAAAAAAAAAAAAAAGAAGATAAAAACATAAGCATTCTAGTTCCCAGTTGAGAACTAATGACCTGGAACTCTCCTGGCTGTATGCGCTGAGGGACCAGACTCTTCCTATCCATGGCTTACTCAGTCTGACTTCAGAAAACTGCTGCCACATGAGCTGCCTAGCTCGGGAAAACAATGCTCTTCTGTTTATGCTGTAAAAGTTCAAAACGTAAAAAAGGTAAAAAACTTGAAAGTTCAAAGTTAAGCATGACTTCCTTGCCTGAGGCCATCTTCTTGGCTGCAAACCAGGTGATATTTCATGAAGAGTTACAAGGCTTTGCCCAGCCCCCAGCCCTTTCATACAGTTTCCTGAACTTGCATTTAGAAAACAGTCCAAGGTGTAATGTCCTAAAGGATGGTGCAACTCAAATCAGGACTTGCCTTTGCATTACAGCATAGGCATTTATTCCTCTAAGGCAAGACTGGCTGATGTTGAGAGCTTATCTCTAAAGAAAAGCCATGAGAACAGGTGGTTGTAGAGATGTAGACAGCTTTTCTAAAAGCAACTAGCATCTCTTCGTTAGCTTGCAGCACACAGTCTCTAGATAAGTGTGATCAAAGTCCATATAGCAGGCACAACCTAGCCTGTTTTCCTGGAATCCACCATGGCTGTGTTTGTCGCTGAATTACAGGTAAATTTGGGGGAAAAAAAATCTCTTCTAAAGCCTGTCACTTGTTTCCATGCTCTTTGGTCACCAGAAGATGCCATTTCAGTACCAGTTGTCTCCCTGCTTCAAACTTGGGTGAAAAATTCTATTTGCTTCTTGGTTGGAAAGGTGCTGTTTAATCATGTTTTACTTCCTCAGGCTATTCCGATAGCCACTGTCCAACTGGCCCCACTGGATGATACTATACAACAATATGGGGACACTGAGTCATGATAAACAAAAAGAAATAATCCTTAGAGACTACGTATTCTAAACTATAGTGAAAATGATGATTTTTAAAAAACAGATCTAATACAAATACGAGTTTTTACATTTATTTAGTTGAACACAGTTACACAAAGGGAATAAAATTATGTTCATTAGTATTTCAGCATGACAAGATGTATTATAATTTTAGGCAATAATCAAATTTGAAGCTGTAATTGTAGCCACTGCAATAGGTTATAGAAAGGCCTCATTTAGATTAGCAGTTTTCTATCAGTTTGCAAGCTCATTAAGTTGGCTATCTTTCCTCGTACATAAAAGATATTTGCTCTGTTTATTGAGAAATAATTGGGCAGTTTGTTATTACAGCTCATAGAACTTCTGTTTCCATCTTTGATTTAGAACCCTTCAAAGATAGCACCTGAGGAAAAACACTAGGAAACTCTGCCTGTAGTTGGAACGCAAAAAGGTGAACCTAGCAGAATCCCCTTATAAGCAGAGAGATGGATTTACAGTTATGTTTGTGTCTGTTTTCAACTTGACTTTATCACAGGTGGTAGCAGAGAAGTATAGGAGAATTAAAAGGAAGAAAGGTAAACTATAACTAACATCTGGGGGTTTTAATTTCAGCACTTTGGAAGCAATTTGTATATATTTTTTTAATCCTCCAGTCATTATCATCTACAGAAGATGTAAAATGGATAGATTTACTGCGTCACTCCTAACCATGCCTGTGAAGTCTCTATATAGGTGAAATATGCTCAGTTGATGTTGATGGACAAGTTACAAGATCAAGTAACGTTCAACCGAGATGAATCCTTGATATTATTCTAAAAAAAAAAGTAAATTAGCATAATTTATGGAGGGAGAAGGAAAATTGCCACCAGCTGATTCTAACAAATGCTCCAGTCTTTTAAAGAGCCAATTATAAACAATAATGAACTACATTAAGGCCATGTTCCTTGGCATTTAATACAACATATGGGAGGAATTCGGTTGCCTGTGTCCAGGATGGCAATAGAGAAGTAATACTTCCCTGCTAACCCTGTAAGCGCCTTGCTTGATTCAATCAATACCTGATTTTCAATTTGCAAAATTTCCTTAATGCTGATATTTGAGCACCTTCACACATAAAGAATCAGCCTGTTTTCATAGGTTCACTGCAATTCAGACAAAGCAGAGAAACACCTGATTTTGCCCACGTCCTCTGAGGGGCCTCATCCAGCAGACATGTACTGAAGAATATGGTGTGTAACAGTCAGAAGTTAGTTTTAAAAACAGAAGAAGTGCCTACTTCTAGCATGATAACCTGTTATTTAGAGTACTCCTCCAGGTGGATTCTAAACATTTCTTGCCTGAGGCGATTCAACTGTGCTATTCCTGTATCCCAAAATAGCATCTTTAACAAGTATGCAAGAAGCTACTCCCTACCCTTTCTACTGAAACCATAGTACTGTCCAGCAGAGAACTCACTCTTCGGAGGGCGTGCGTATCAGGGAACCACAGTGCTGTTGCTCAGCGATGAGGGGTTCTCACTGGGCAGAAGGGACTCCCAGCGTTAAGCACAGTTTCCCTTCAGGAGAAAAGCAATGCAATTGGATTATGCAGGGTTTTTATCTGCCAAGTACTCTGTGTCAGCAGAATAATAAAGCAGCTAAATTAAAGTAGTATTAAAGCAAAGGAAATATTAACTTCTATTGTATTATCTTAATGTTTTTACCTGCCATTCATTTGACAAGGTATTGCTCTTTAAAGAGCTCTTTACATTTTTCTAATATGCTTCTATGTGCTCCTCACTGATTGGGTGTTATGAAACTTGTTTCACAATTCATTTAATCCTTGGCAATAATTAACCTGCAATGCTAATGTTGCAAGTCAGTATCACTGTCTGCTAACAGATGCCATTGGGAGGGCGGAGAGGCTATTCATTTCGGCAGAGGATGAGTTCACGAGGCACAAGTGCTTTAAATGCTTCCATGATGAGTGAAGTTTTCCCTCTCCTGGTGCAGTGGTTTAGCAATGACAAAGAGGAACAGGTAGATGTGAAAGGTATGCTAGTGTACTAAGCAAACATGTTGGTGTTCCTACCTTCATCCTGCAGAGAGGTTTGCACTGCAGTTTTTTTAGTCAGTAAGAGGAGTTTATTTCACAACTTCTGTAACTAACAAAACTAGCTCCAGCTGGCACATACTGTGCAGTCAGAAAAATCTATTATGCATATTCTAAGGGTGCATCTCCACAGTTTTAGCATCTTTTCCACACCACAATCTCTCAGCTCAAGGTATACGTGAAACACTACGTCAAGTGGTCAAGGAACAAAATCATCCTAGTGCTATAATGAGTTGAACTGCTGTCTTTTACAAGAACAAGCCCTATGTGGATGGATTAATATTTAATGCAGAGGCCAAAGAAAACCAACTTTCCATTAGGAATTTTGGCATTGTCTCAAAAACACTATCTGTAGCTGCTGGCAAACACGTCAAAGTGGCATGCCAAACAAGCTAGATGCAAAACCATAGCTTTGTGTCTTTCATTTCTGAAATTAAATAAAACCAAACAAACCCAACAAATTATACCTTTGCACATTAATGGTTACAGGACCTTAACTCTCCAAGGAGGCATCAGTGTCCCAGCCCACTGAGCCATGCAAGCTAAGCATGACTCAACGACTGTTAACAACTTCAGTGTTGTGGCAAAGAGATTAAAAATTTCAAGATGCACTGCATGCACTCGCTTCTCTTAAGAAGAAAAGCTACCTAGAGAATAGATAGAAGTACAAACAATAGTATGAAAAGAGCAATGAGACAGGCTGAGAAACACTGTGTTTGTTCTAACATGTTGTTAAAGAAAGCACAGAGAGGAAAAGGATGGGAAAGTTAATTCTGCAAGTGACTGAACAATGCAACAAGAATGAACAGAAACTAGATCTCACAGAGCTCTAAGACAGCAGGGCTGATCTGTGCACCAGAACACAGGCTTGGCCTTTTTCACACGGGGAGATGGCTCTCATTCTGTTTTATCACCAGAAAAGATGGGACCTGCCTCTTGCATTAAGGGCAAACTTCAAGAGTAGGTCAAGTTATTCAGGGCCTCATCCAGACAAGCATCAAGGAACAGTTGGAACTGGCTGCTCCCTTTGGGAGGGAAGCAAAGGACGGTAACAAGGCTAGCAGGGCAGGAGCTTCACCAGCCGGGGACTGGTTCCACAGTACCCACACGATGCAAACAGGCCAGGCTCTGGATCAGCAAAGCCCATGGTGAAGCATAGCTGTGATGTAACTGGAGGCAAGTACACCTATGGCACAGATCTGACAGAGACAGAAGGCCCGGGCCTGAACTTAAATGAAGACCCTAGGCCCAGGGGCAGTGGGTGTGCAGGTGGATGTGTCTCAGGTGAGTCTGGTTGGTGCAATTAAGGCCTATTAGTGCACTCAGAGTCCCGACAGCAAGTTTTAGATATCACGAAGGATGGAGGAGGATGGAAGCAAAAGCTTTCTTTGCTAGGTTTCTTCATAAATGAGGATACTAAGCTAGGATAAGATCACTCTCCAAATAGAGGAATTTCAGCTCTGCCAGTTGGAACAAATTAATCTGAAGTCTCAAAAGAAATTTGCCTAGTGTGGCCTTTACAACAATCCTGCCGGACAATTCAGCAACTTTATATGGCATTCCTGGAGTTAAAACTCATCATGTAGTTTCTTTGCATCTATTTCTTCCATAGCTTCTACTCATTACCTATTAGTTCTGGGTCCTTGGGATAATCAGATCCCTTTATCTTTTTAGGAGTTTCTCATCTAACTGCTTCTCCTTGCCTGCCTGCTATGTCTTGCACTTTGGAAACTTTCTCTGTTGACCCGTCTCAGTTACTGTCTAGAAAGGCAGAATCCCTATTCCAGGCTCCAGTGTCAGAGAGGTCCATGTGAAAAACACTGCATTGGCAAAGCCAGGTAAACCCACACCTTTTCACTTTGCTGCTTATCCATCTGATCTTTTCAACAAAATAGACAAAACACAGGTTTTCATACAGTAAACTGAAGCCACAAATTTAAGAAATGCTGCCATATGTCATAGCATCTTAGGTGTCTACCCAGCCTCATGGACTAAAAAGGACCATGAACTATCACCACGTAAACTAATGACAGGATAAAGTGGCCCAGCTCAGACTGAGGGTTTCTACAAAGCTCAGCCATGGAAAGCTTTATCAAACCGATAGAATGCTTGAGTTTTGCTCTTATTACAGAAGTCACAGAAGTTTACTGAAAGATAAGATCATGTCATGCAAAGCCTGCCCATGAGCCAACAGCACTGCTCTGCTAACAGCTCAAGCAGAATCACGACATGTATGTGCATTTAATGCACTGAGACTCATTAAAGGATTACAAAGCAAATCTCAGTCTTGTTAGAAACGTGTGTTGTGATACCAGCACATGCTCTGGCATATCATTACTCAGTAAGCATGCCGGCATGGTAGCCATATGTGACACCCCTAATTTCCCCAACCTTCAGTCAGCTAAGATTCATATACCTTCTGAATGGAGGAATAGTTGTTGAATCCAGTTGTGTTCTGAGCCTTTTAAATACACTAGTTTTGCAAATACTATTCAATAATTACACATACCCAGTTTATTGTGATGGTATGTGGTGGATACAGCTTCCTAAATCATTCCAGGAAAGGATCCTCCAGAATGTTGTCCATCAATGATTTTGTTATCTAGAAAGAATGAGGAATCAACCGTGCTGCCAGATGCCATATTTCAGTAGCATTCCACCCTCATACCAGTATATGCTCTTCTATCAGCGTGCTGTGATCCTGGAAGACGGCAGCCAACTTCTTTCATAATGGAGAGGTCATACAGGATTTCTAGAGCTGCTACTGGGTATTCCATATCCACAAAACACAGTGATTACACCACTGTGGTCTTGTCCAGCCTGCCTAAAAAGTGCCAGTTCACTGCTTGCATTGACTGTGTTGGCAATGACTCATCAGGTTTTCAGAGGCTTCCATTTCCATGTGCTGTGAATGCAACAGACACACAATCTGACACTTTGCTTCAGGTGTGCCTTAACGATCACCATAGGTATGAAAAGCTACTGCAGCCTCTCTGCGGAAATGCCCTAGGCATGAGCACTTGGGCAATGGAAACTCTCTGGCTCTCACAAACTTGAAGTCCATTGCGATGTGCTAACCTGAACTGCGTTCTAGGTGACAGTGATAACAGACTGTAAGGAATCAGGTGATGGCAGGTTGTGATGCCCCTCTCCTCTCATCGAGGACAAGTAGTCAACGAAATAAGACTTAGAACAGTACCACTTGGCATGGTGCCTGGGACTCTGGGAGATGCTTGTTTCTACCCAGGAAATAAAAAACACAGCGTAGCCGGCTTGCATTTTGGTCACAGTGTGACAGAGAAATATTAGAAGAGTCAGGAAGGTTTGGCAAAGGTCAGACCAGGAAGGTGTCACACTCAACTTGGGTTACACTGCATCCTTTTTGGAGTTACTGCTTCCCAAGATAAATGTTCACTTCCTGCAGTCCTTATCCTCAGATGTATTTATGGCTGCATTATAATGCCTTTATCTGTGCGATTCAGATTACAAGCATTTCCCCCCATTACTTGTTATTGCGTCTTTGTCACCCACAGACTTTACTGGAAAAATCTAAATGGCTGATGAAAAAAGTGTCAGAGCAAATCCTAATTTTCCTTGCTCCCTGTCTGATGTTTCCTTATCTTTCTGCCCCTAACACCTTGAGATCTGTCAGGAAGCAGTTTTGAAACATATGGAAGGTATATGGAGTTAATTCCATAGAAATTTCCAACCAAATTTTGGCTGGTACCAAATCAAATTCCTTGGCTATTTTCATGTGGGCTGTAACACTAGAACAATTTGAACTGTTCAGACATGTTACCTTGTGCCCCAAAATTTATATATCACAATCATCTTTCCTCAGAATAAAATTATCATTGAGCCAGTTAGCTCAACTTTCCTGAGTCACTCTTCTTCCTCTTTTTAGGTATTGATGACTCAATATTGATAAGGACAATCATTCACTCTTTTGGAATTTTCCCAGTTTTTCAAGACTTCTAAAGATTAAACATTCCCAACTCCAAGAAGTCACTAGCTAGCTTATTTTCAGTTTCATTTGCACAAACTGCATGAGTCCTGATGACTTGAAAACACGTAATTTTAGTAACATTTTTATTGTCAGTCACATAGACTATGATCTAGATGTATTAAGTGTTTTTCTTTCCTTCTTTGCTATTTCTGATTTTACTTTTTTTTCCTGTGACAACTGTATTTCTTTTTATTTCTAGTGATTTATTTCTAATATCTCAATAACATCAAAGAGAATACAAGTTTTTAAGGTATTGGTATCTTAGTGACATCATTCATTTCCTTAGGCAGTTGTCTTGTTTTAAATTATAACATATTCATTGTTAGCATTAATTTAATACTTTTTCTATTCTCAGTATTTAAACAAGCTTCATTATACTTTCAGATCTCTTCATGTGTTCTGGTGGGGTTTTCTTGGGGGGCAGGGGGTGTGCTGAACACTCAGTAGAATATTCACCCCTCAAATCCATTTTTGTTAACAAAAGGAATGTCTTTTAAAGGTCCATCTGGATATACCTGGTTGAATTGGTGGTGTACCTCCTGCATTCCTGTCTTGCCAAAGAGAAAGATGGTGACGGTCCAGAGCTCCGTGTTTTCAGTGAATGTCACAAACTGAAAGCTTTTTCTTTTTTTTTTAGCAAAATACTCATAAAATGTTATGATTCCAGCACTGTGCTTTTTAGACACAGATCTATACAATGTCTTAATCTTATTCTACTTTTGCTCTTTTGTTTTGTAGTGTGTTGTTAAACCTGGCACATATCACACCACCACTTATCTCATGCTATTTGAAGGGAAATGACAATAAATCACTGTAAGAAGTGAGTTACTTTTCCCAGTCCCAGGTCCTCATTGTGCAAAAACTTTTAGGAGGCTCACAAATCACAGCTCTCAAATTACAAGGTGTCCCTGTAACTGGGGACAACCCACAGCCCTGTGTGAACTTACCATCCTTGCTCCACAGAACTGCACCTATTTGTCATCAGATGGCTCTCCATGGTTAGGACAGAGGAAACAGAAGACAGTTGGCAGAGGAAGTGCTGCCTCTGTTCATTTAAAAGTTGTTTGGTCCAAAGCTCCTCTTTCTTTGGCTCTTAGCTATTTAAGACAAAATAATTGTACTAGTTTGAAGTAAAATTAAAGGCTGCAGTTCTAATTTCTTCCTACTCAACCTTCTGTGTATGCAGCATGATACTGTATAACAGTTTTCGTCTTTATTGTACATGAGTTTCTTTCAACAGACTTCTCAACACACCAGATGGATGGTACTTAAAAGAATGATCAGCTATTTAAAATTTTCTTCTCAATGCTCATATATGATCCCATGCCTTATACATTGCGTGCTGTTCAGTCCTTGTTTTGAAGAGGCAATTGTTATTTTTTGTATATGTTTTAGAATTACATTTACTATTCTAATTTATCATTGTATCTAGTTCCTCAGTACCACTAATTTTGTTTTCTCTACTTTTGGAGTGGAGATGCTACAGCCTCCTCTGGGAAGGAAGTTTAAGGTAACCACTAGTGCTAGATGATTAATATTTAATTTGATACACTGCCCATCCACTGAATCACGGATCAGCTTACATGCTGACTCCAGCCTGAATCACAGGGCCTTCAGCTGTCCCCTGCAACCCCTGGCTGCTGTGTGGGAGAGCAGATTTCTGGGAACCATCTTCACCTCCTGGTAGTCCCAAGGCACACAGTGGACTTTCTCCTCCGCTTGTCCAAAAGGTGACCTGCCAAGCTCCTGCTTGGGCTTTCTGCATGCCGCCATCCCTTTAGAGACCTGGAGGATCAGGGCCCTACCGTCCGGCTCTGGTTTCCTCTGGAATCCAGTTTCTGTCTGTGGGGATCCGAGGAGCAGGAGCCTGGTGCTGCAAGGACACAAGGCCTGAGAAAGAGAGGAAACGGTTTGTGTGCCCAACAGCCATAGCTGAAAGCCAGTAAAACCACCCAGGGCGGCTCTCACACACTCAGACACAGGCGCACGCCCTTCGGGAGCTGCTTCCCCGATGGCACCGGCTCTCCTCACGGCAGGCAGACACTTCTGCCCGCCAACGCCCCGGCGCTCCTCTCCCCCTCGGCGGGAGAGCAAAACCTCCCACCGACCTGCCTCGGTTCCGAGCTGGCAAGTTGCGTGTGTGTGAATCAGAGCTAGTCATAGCACCCCTTTCCTTCTTCTTCTTCTTCTTTCTTTTTCTTCTTCTTCTTTCTTTTTCTTCTCCTTCTTCTTCTCCTTCTTCTTCTTCCTCTTCCTCCTCCTCCTCGCCCCCAGGCCCCTGCCTCTCAGGGCCCTTGCGGCGCCGCCAGTCAGGCGCTGAGGGGGCGGGGGCCGGCACCGAGCCACCGCCCCCCGCTGCGTGAGGAAATGGCTCTCACGTGAGGGAAGGCGGCAGCACCGGGCTTACCCTGCCCGCTGCCCGGGGAGGAGGCGCCAGCGGGTCCCGGGGCCGTCTGCGCCATGCCGACCAGCTTCACGGTGGTGCCGGTGGAGGCGCAGGGCGAGGAGCGGGGCCCGGCGGAGCGGGATGGGCAGCGGCAGGAGGAGGAGGAGGAGGGGGCCGACGACGACGCGCGGGAGCGGGGCTCCGGTGCGAGCCGGGAGGTGGCGGGGGGGCGGCGGACGACAGCGCCGGTGCTTTGTGCGCGGAGGAGCGGGGCTGCCGCGTGGGGCGGCCCCCCCCGCCCCCCGGCGGGGCCGCATCGCCGCTCGGCAGCGGGCGGTGCCGGGGCTACCTGCCCAGGTGGAGCGGCGCGCCTCGGGAGAGGGCGAAAGTCCGGCGCCCGGGGTGGCTGAGAGCTTGTTTCCCTCTCTTTCCCGCAGCCGTCGCCGCCGGCCGAGAGGAGGAAGTGCTGCCGGGCGGCTGCGGCCGGGGGAGCGGAGCGGCCCGGGGGCGGGCGCGGCGCCGTCGGTCTGCCTGCCTGCCGCTAGTGAGGGGGAGCGGGAGTTCCCAGTGCCGCGGGCAGTTCAACGGGCGGGCGTGAAAGTCGTAGAGTCCTGGGTTAGGCGGGGAAAGACCTTCGCGGTCACCAAGTGCAACCGTTAAGCTCGGTTTAAAAGCCGAGTCCTGCCGGAGCTCCCCTAGAGAGGGAGGCGGGAGGGAAGGCTCAGAGGGCGGAGAAGGGCACAGTCCTACCTGCCTCGCTCCGGGTGTTTGTCCAGCGGCCGCGTCTTGTGTTGAGGAGGTGTTCGCTGCCTGACGGCGCGGCGTTGGGAGCCTTCCCGCCTGCTAGGCCTCGCCCCTGGAGCCGCCCGGGGGAGCAGAACCAAGGCTGAGGTGGAGCTGGGGCATCTCCAGCAAGGGTCGGGGCCGGGCGGCGCCCCCCCCGCAGCGGTCTGGGCGTTTGTCTGCTGCGAGCGGTGGTGGGGAAATGAGTGCTTTTCTCCCTGGGGTGGTAGGGCACTGCTGGGGAAGCAGTAACTCTTTCTGCCTTTGGCTCAGAAGCCCTTAACGCTTCCTCTTTCCCAAGCGTGTTGCAGCAGCAGCAGCACACTGCTAGCACTGTGAGAGCTAGCTGGATCTTGCGCGCTATTTTGGACGCTGTGTTACAGTCAATACTCGTTCTTAATGTTTTGGTTGGTTTGGGTTTTTTCTTTTTTTAGATGTTAGGTGATCCCAGGTGAAAAGGTGGGGTTTTGTAAAAGGCAATTCCTCGTAATGGCGACTTCTCCTTTTTGTGGTTTAGATCATGGGTAAATAAGGTTAATACCCTGGGATGTGAATGCAGAGAGATGAAAACAGATATTTGACAAACTTAATATGTTTACATTATTTTAATTTCTTTTTGCATAAAGATTCTTTAGGAAGGTGATCCGGTAAAACACCGAGCTGACAAAGTTGGGTTGTCTTCTCCCAGAGCTTTCTCCCCTCAAACCCCTACCTACCCGTAAAAGACACATACTACATGTAGTCGCATTTTCTTTGGTATATTCAAGTGATGAGCAAGTGCTCTAAGAACTGCCACTTTTTTTTCCAAACTGAATGGAACAGAAAAACCAAAATAGTATAAACTGTAGCAACAGGTTTCTTTCCTGTACTGGGTGGATGACAGCAGTACAGCATTAATCTGTTTGGGCAGTTTTCCTTATGGTCGAAGAGCTAGTCAGAAGGGCAGGGAGTGTAGTGTTTGGTCAGATGGCATCTCAAAATACTGAACATACATACAGGCATAATTAGACAGGAGTTGTTAGACCATGCGTGTATATGAAACATCTGGAAGGCTTGGAACATTTGGAAATCTTGGGAGGGTGAGGGGAAGAGTGGAACTGGCACTCTAGTAGTGGCTTATTTCTAACCTTTAGGGTTGTGATTTAAAAAAAAAAATCTTCATGCAGTTAAGTAGAATTTGTGTGGACTAGCAGTTACATTTGCAAAATATGTTTAAATTAGTCTACTGTTCTGGATCTGTATTGCTTGAGTGGATGAATTTATGTATGACTTTTCCTGTTAGTGTGCCTGTAAAATAGGGAGTAGAGGGAAAAACACTGAAAAGAGAAGGCATTGACTTGTAAATAAGATATAGTCAGAGAGCTCCGATTTCATTAAGAGATTAAATGCTATACTTGGATACAGAGGTTTGGGAAGTGAACGACATACTTAATGTTGCCTCGGGTATTATATGGATGTTTGTGGTATGTAAAACTATAGTGCTTAAAATTGGTAAGTTAATGCTGTGTAATCAAATAATTCTCCTTGACTCATTCTTCTGAAAACTTTAAAGAATTCTAAAACATTAGTATCGCTAAAAACTGTTGTAGTTAAGCCCATCTGAAAGCCTGCTGCTCGGAGAAGTAGTGCTTGCCTTTCTCCCCGCTCCAGCCTTGAGAAAAAGGCTAGGGAGTAAAACATTTCCTTCCCTGCCCTCCTCCGCATCCCTGGGTTCCCTTCCTTTTTCCTGCACTTGACCTTGGTGCTCATCAGACACTTCACTGGGCTGGTTCAACGTGCTAAACTGGCAGAAAACTAAACTCCTGCAGAGGGAAAAACATGCTTCCCCTGTTTTGGAGTTGAGGTGCGTGAGTGCTGCAGAAAGTCTGAGAATGGCTAGAGTTGTGTCAAGGTGGGCAGCGGGGTAAAGCTGAGAGCAGAGATGGAAGTAAAAAAAAGAGAGAGATGGGAACTTCCCCTTTGGCTCACCCTTAGCCTATATAGCTCAGGATATAATTTTGTTCCAATTTTTCAGGAATCTAGAATTTTATCAAGTTTGATTGAATTGTCTGGCTTAAATACCAAGTAGTTCTGGAATTTCCTTGACTGCACTAGTACCTTGTTTAAAAAAAACAAAAACAAAAAAACACCAAAACAAAAAAAACAAAAAAAAACCCCAAAAACAAACCAAAACAAAAAACCAAAACAAACCAAAAACAACCTACAGCCCCCCCCCAAAAACCCCAGCCAACCAAACAAAACACCACCCCCCCACAACCCCACCTGCCAACCCCACAACACTGTTTAGCCATTAGACCCACCAGTAAAGTAGTTCTGGTATCTTAGTAGCAAGGCACTTACCAATTATTCTGTGCATTTATCCCCTTTGACACATTCTTAACCTGACACTCACCGATGTGATGATGGGTTAAGCTGGGATGTTGTGACTCTATGCTCTTCGCTCCTTCATAATCATCTGAAATTCTGTAGCCTTGTATTTTCTGGTGATGTGACACCCTCAGATGCGTGAAGGAAGGAAAGACTTGGGTGGGTGGCTATTTGGCTGGATTATAGCACTGGCCAAAGCGGAACTTGGAAAGAGTAGGGGGGCAGAGTGGAAATTAATGCTTGGCTTGAACACTATGGTTGAGAGTCGGAGCCTGCTGACTCAAATATGCACAAAGTAGCAGAAAGCATATGTGCCTGTGCAGAAACATATGTGCCTGTGTCTTTTTTAATGTGTTTATAATGCACTACAAGGGAAGGGTAGTCAGGAAATAGTAACTGGTTGAAGAAGAGAAGGAAACGGGAGTCTGTTGTAGGCAGTAATGCATGAAGTTTTATGAGAAATTCTGACTTTGATTTGTGTTGGGTTTTTTTGTTTTCTTCATGCATATCAATAGGTCTATTTGATAGACCTGTCAAAACTTTTACAAAGTTGATCAAATCTCTGTTTCATTACAGCTCTGCAAGTCAGGTGTTTCAAAGCATAACTAGTATTTTTAGCATCCCAAAGTAGTATTTACCTAGTCACAGCACTGTCTTATTTAGAAACCAATGTGAGGACTAACTCCTACCAAATCTTTTTAAATTCAAGACCCTCAAATACAAGGAATATCAATGACAAACCTGGTCATCTACCAAGACGTCATCACATAAGTAATGAAGCACAAATGCTGTGAATTTCTGTAAAATGCTGGTTCCTGGAAAACCAGAAAACAGTTGAGGCAGGTGTCTATGTATGCAACGGAGGGAAGACGGGCTAATCTCAGATGTCTAGTATATTTTCAGTCAGCTTATGCTCAAACACAGAACCAGTCTGTAGTTCAGAACTTACTGTAGAGATAAATATCAAGTATTGCATGTTCCCCTTCATCCTATTGCAGTTTGTCCGGTTTTCTGTACCCTGAAAAAATGTGAACTGATGTCTTCACTTTTTTTTAATCTCCACAGGTTAGTTATCCCTCTCTGCCCTGTTCATGTGCTTAGCCAGTAGCGGGCACGGCGTTTCCAGTACTGGCTAAAGGCTCAGGTCTAGGGATATGCATGGGAGCATGGGTTGGCAAATATGATACTGTTTTCCACATGCTCTTCTAGGCTCCAACAACTTGTGGGCCAGAAAAAGATGAGCCTTCTATGAAACTGGATTCATTTCTCATTTTTTTTGGTGAGTTTAGAGTTTTAGATTAAGTTCTAAATTTGTTTGTATTCTAAGTACACTCAGCGAGTTTCTCTTCCATTCTCTTATACAGTCAGGAATTAATGTATGTTTTTGGCACTTCAGAAACTGTGGCAGTAAGATCTGCTGCTCAAAGGCAAATTACCTTTTGTTTGTTTGTTTTCTGATCCAGTCATCAGATTAAAGGCATCAAATCATGCTAATACTTGTCAAGTCCCTCTCCAGATTACTCAAGATTTTTATAAACCTTGTCCCATCTTAACCTCATCACCTTTTTTCCAAACTGAAGACTCTTATTTAGTCATTCTTTACACAGAAGCTGTTTGGTACTTACTGTTTTACTTTATCTTTCTCTGAACTTTTTCCTCTTCTGTTCATTTTGAAGTGGGGGAAGTTCTAGAATTGTGCATGATAATCAAGTTATGAACAAACAGTGGTTCCCCCCCACCCCACCCCCCACCCCTTGTCTAACGTGGACTTCTTTCCCTTCTTGTTCATGGTGCTCAGGCTGTGGCTTGAAAAGTGATTACTGCACTGGTGTTTTTATGAAACAGTCATAACCAAAGTATCTCGTTCATGAGAGGCAACGATCAGTTGGAGCCCAACTGGTTTAGGGTTGTTTTCCTTCATGTATGTATATATCTACTCTTAAATTTCTACATCAAATTTTGCCTGTTGGTTTAATATTCATTTAGTCTTGGGAGACCAGCAGCTCTCTGCAGTTGGCCTGTGCCTTGACTGTTCTAAATAACTTGAAACAGTTTCAAACTGCCACATCTCTGGTCACCTGATGTTTTTTATTTTTGTTGCTGTTTTTTATTAATGTGCAGAACAGCATGTGTGCCAGTAGAACTTCAATGACCGTCTCCATCTCTGAGACTAGACCGTATTTGTTTTCTATTTTCTTACTCTGTTATTTACCTATGGCTTATCTAATATCTTTTCTTTTATTCTATGGCTGCTTTATTTCCTTAAGTATGTTCAGAGAAGGACTTCATCAGAAGTCTTTCAGAGATCTTGGCAGACTGTATAAATTAGGTTTCCATTATCCATATGCTTGTTGATCCTTTTGAAGAGCTCTTTTAGGCATGTGAGGCAGAATCTCCCTTTACAGAAGCCACATAGGTTGTTCTCCCCCGCCATCCCAATGTCATATTGTATAATACCACGTTGGAATGGAAAATATTCCTGTTGCAGATAAACGCGTATCTGACATTTGATCACAGGCACTGGAGTTAGACACAGGGGTTGTCTTTGCTCTGAGGGGCATTGGCTGTCCTGACATGTGCCCAGCTCTGTCAAGGTGCTCTAATTGATCCTTTTGGTGTTCAATATAGCTACATTTATCATTGTGAATATAAGTGTTTCTGTTAGCTATTGATAGCTCCAAGGGAAATGTGGGCAAATAAAGGAGGCAGAATTAAGGAACATAAACTGAATAACTTCACTGTGGAGTAAGTGGTCACTTAGCATTTCATAACTGTTTAACCATTTCTTTTAGACCGTTGCGGTTTTGACCTTTTTTGTGAAGGAGAGGACCTTAATGCTTGAAATGGGCAGCAAATTATTATTTTTACTCCATTGCGTTCATTTCAGGTGAATGAAATGCTTACATTCTTTTACTGTACTTATTGCCTAAGAGTGTAAAAAATTCTAGTCATAAAACAACTGTAAAGTACACTATTCCAGGAGAAAGTAACATCAAATATAGTGATATCAGCCCTCATAATTTTAAATTCTCTGATCCTGTAATGAAAATACTATTACTGAGAGTTTTTTCATCTGTTACTGCTGATCTTTCTTTTGGTGATAATACTTTTGCAGCCATTAGAATATGATGAGTAAAGATCTTCTAGTGTAACTGTTTTTTACTGTTTTTCATAACAGAACTTTGCTTGTAATATTTGGTTATCTTACAATTTTAAGATGACTGTTATTGTGTTAAAAGCTCACAGGTAAGCATTGTAGAGGCTGCCTTTGGTAAGGGATATAGTTTGTTACCGCATAGCAGATCTTATTAGCTGCTGCTGTGGAAAAAAAGTATTTCTATTCTTTCCAGTGCTGCTGCTTGTGAATTGTTTTAGGGAGCCAAATCTGCAGGAAACTAGCTATGACAGAAAAACAGTTGTTTTTAAAACGTTGTTTTAAGAGGCTTTATTTCCTTGAATCAGCTCATTGCAGAACAACAGTGTTGTTCCACCCCCACCCCAACACAGAAACCCACCCCTTTTGGCAGCACTGACTTGATTAATTTTTCCTGCATCTGTGAACTCTGTTGTTGCTTTACATAAAAATAGATACTAAAGCAGGGGGAATGAAACAATTAGCGCTATTTTTATTTGCTCTCTAGTCTGATTAACTATAGCAGAACATATGAATGTTATCACAGGGAACTTACTTTCTGAATCTGACTAGAAATATTAAAGCTTGAGTGTTCCCCCCCTTAATAAAATGTGTTCCCTCTTAACAAAATGTGTTGCTTGGTTTAAATGATTTTTTCCTACCGATTTTTTTTTTTTTTTTTTTCCCCTACACAATCCTTTTGTGGCTTATGTGGTGGTATTTGCATTTTTTACTTGATTTAATGTACCAGCTGAACAAGGAGCATTTCTGGTACACACTATAATTTGTATAACTGCAATTATTTGTATGCCATGGCTTTGTAAACTGTCCAGACATTAACTAGCAGAATTAAAATTCTACTAATAATGTAGCTTATCCTGTCAGGTTTCTATTTACCTTCCCCTGCCCCAAGCTAATAAGAGTACTTCAGGTTTGGAGTATGTTTTCCTTGGCTCTTTGCACCTTTGACGCAGCAGTGACAGTGTCATGGTTTAACCCCAGCCGGCAGCTCAGCCCCACGCAGCCACTCGCTCACTTCCCCACAGTGCGGTGGGGGAGAGAATCAGAAGCGTAAAAGAGAGGAGATTCGCGGGTTTAGATAAAGACAGTTTAACAGGTACAGCAAAGCCACACAAGCAAAGCAGAACGAGGAATTCCTTCACCATTTCCCATGGGCAGGCAGGTGCTCAGCCATCTCCAGGAAAGCTGGGCTCCATCACGCCTAACGGTGACTTGGGAAGACAAACGCCATTGCTCCCAACGTCCCCCCCTTCCTCCTTCTCCCCCCAGCTTTATATGCTGAGCATGACACCATATGGTCTGGGATATCCCTTGGGTCAGCTGTCCCGGCTGGGTCCCCTCCTGACTCCCTTGTGCCGCCCCCAGGCTCCTCGCTGGTGGAGTGGGGTGAGGAGCAGAAAAGGCCTTGGCTCTGTGCAGGTGCTGCTCAGCGATAATGAAAACATCCCTGTGTTATCAGCGCTGTTTGCAGCACAAATACAAAATGTAGCCCCATATGAGCTACTATGAAGAAAATTAACTCTATCCCAGCCAAACCCAGCACAGACAGTGGAGACAAATTAGCTGGAGAAGGTGTCATCACTCTTGGCAGTGGTGGTGAACATTTTTTTCCTCCCCTGATGAAAGAAAAATACATGCTGAAGTGCATTGGGTGTATGTGGCAGAGTTTTGGTAGTGAGGGGGCTGCAGGGATGGCCTTTGTGAGAGGAGACTAGAAGCTGCCCCCATGTCAGACAGAGCCAGTTCCAGCCAGCTCCAAGACGGACCCGCTGCTGGCCAAAGCTGAGCCCAGCAGTGATGCTGGTAAGAAAGGGTGTTAAAAAAAAAAAAAAAAAATCTCTGCAACAGCAGCTAAGAGAGAGGAGTGAGAACATGTGAGAGAGACAACCCTGCAGACACCCAGGTCGGTGAAGGGGGAGGAGGTGCTCCAGGTGCCTGCAGCCCATGGAGGAGATACCCATCCTGCAGCTCATGAAGAACCCCACGCCAGAGCAGGTGGATGTGCCCTGAAGGAAGCTGTGATCCATAAAGAGCCCACACTGGAGCAGGCTCCTGGCAGGACCTGTGACCCCATGAGGAGACCCACACTGGAGCAGTCTATTCCTGAAGGATTGCACCCCATGGAAAGTACTTGTGCTGCAGCAGTACTTGAAGAACTGCAGCCCATAGGAAGGACCCTATGTTGGAGAAGGTCACGAAGGGCTGTCTTCTGTGGGTGGGACCCCACGCTGGAGCAGGGGAAGAGCATGAGGGGCCCTCCTCCTGAGGAGGAAGGAGTGGCAGAGATAACACGTGATGAACTGGCCTGAAGCCCCATTCCCTGTCCCCCTGTGCTGCTCAGCAGGGAGGAGGTAGAGAAATTGGGAGTGAAGTTGAGCCTGGGAAGAAGGGATGGGTGGGGGGAAGTTGTCTCTAGATTTGTTCTTATTTCTTATTACCCTACTCTTTTATTAATTGGCAAGAAATTAAATTAATTTCCGCACGTCGAGTCTGTTTTGCCCATGAAGGTAATTGCTGAGTGATCTCCTTGTCCTTCTCTTGACCCACGAGCTTTTTAATCTTATTTCCCACCCTCCCCCTCCCTCCCTGTCCTGTTGAGGAGCGGGAGTGATAGAGTGGCTTGGTGGGTACCTGGTGACTAGCCAAGGTCAACCCACCACATGAAGTCTATGAAAGCCACAGTCTGTCTGACTTCATACGCAAATTTTCAAGTAGTTGCAAAATTGTATGAAGTTTTGACGTACTAGGTTGTGCAACACTAGTTTCTTGCTATGCTGCCCTGACCCTGCTTTACAAAAAGTGTAACTGTTTCTTTGGCAGCTTCTCAACCCTCAGAATTGCAATCCTTGAGTTTTAGGGCATCAAAAGTGTTACCTACTTATTTTTCGGGGTCTGACGGTGATCTTCAGAAATGGATTCATGAGGAGTTAGCAGTACACAAACTTGAAGATGGTCCCTGAATAACTTTTTCTTGAATCACAGCTGCGGGAAAGCATGGCTTAATAATGTCTGTGTCAGTTGGACAGTATTTATTATCTGCTTCCTGACTTCAACAGTTAGCATTCTTAATTAGGTACCTTAATTAGCTGTATCCTTTAGCTAACTCATAGCAACCAAAAATAAGCAGCATTCAACCTGTTTAGGAAATAATTCTGGGAGCCTTTGGGAGGCGAGATGTTGAGTGGTAACTGCTTTGAAAAATGAGTATTATTTTTTTTTTTAAACTTGTGTATCTTCTGAAGAAAAATTCTCTCTAGAAGAAGAAATGAGAAACTTGTTCTGTTTGTTGCCTTCTGACAAGGGGTGCACAAGTTTGAAACTCTTTAAAATTAAAAGCATCTTCCCACAAGCCTTTCTTGCTTTGTAGAACATCTGCTGAGGACTTGCACAAGCAGCTTTGTTTTGCTAGTGAGGAGCAAGAAGTGGTCGCGGGGTGGGGGGTGGAGAAAATGGGGAGGTACAAGAGGCAGGCTTTTTGCAGCGTCGGTGGGTTAAAGCAGCTCTTCTGGGGCCTAATAGGCACCAGAGGCTGGTCCTAGGAAGAAGGAACTTTGGGAAACGGGCTTGGAAGGAGCCTTCAATCCTTTCAGCCCTTCCACGGTTGATCATGCTTGTGGCATAGGTGTTAGGATTACAGAGAAAAGTAGATTTTGGATGTGATTCAAAGATTTGACCACAGGAACTAGCCTGTTCTAAGCAATAACATCCATTTAATAGAATTGAAACAGTTTGTATGAAGTTGTTTAAGGCTGGTATGGAATGTGTGAAACAGATTAATGCATAAACTAGAAAAAAGCGATATATCTAATTTGAAAGAGAATTAACAAGTTACGCAGCCAGTCTTAAAGACGACCCCTCTATAATTTCAAAATATTTCTTTTTAAAAAGAGTGCTTGCAAAGTTACTAGAACTATGTTTTAAGGTGTGTTTTATCTGCTGCATCTTAAGTACAATTAATGCAATAAAATCGATGTTTAGCAACTGTACTTATGGTTATCTTGCTTAAGATCTGCTAATATGTACTTGATGCATAAAATTGGCTTTTTTAATAGTCGATAGATCTTTGGAATAGGTTAATACTACTTATTGCTAATGTATACTGATCTGCTTAATGGAAGTATTTTAAAGTGAATTTATTTGATGGAAGAAAACTTTAAATGTATTTATTATTAGGCCAAGACGTGGGATGTTTTAGTGACTTGATCCTGCCCATTTCACTAAGCATGGTGTTTATTGCTGACGGAAATCCTCCAGCTTAATTCTCTTTAGAGAGTTCTGTGACTGTCATGTAGTTTGGCTGTGTCATGTGCGTGCTTCATGCTGCATGAAGCCTTAATGACTTGTTTCAGGATTAATCCAATACTAGTAAGAAACAGGATTTGAGGTCTTACACAAAGCTGGGAGGAAGCAACTGTCAGTTTCCCGTTTCAATTCTTGATACGTGAAGAATCGGCAGATGGGAATGACTTGATTTTTCTTAACCATGAGTGAACAAGATTATGAAGAAAGTGGGCCAAATCCAAGTGAGTCTCTTTAAAAGACAATACCATTGTTCTAACGACTCTTTTACTGAAATAGCAGGCTCTGTGTTTCCAGCTGTATTATAAAGAATTTAGAGAGCTTTTGCAGTGTGTTTTCATTAGAAGTACATTATGCTTGATTATAATAGTAGCCTAAGTAAAGGAAAACTAAAATGTAGTTATGTTGATAAGGTAAGTGATGGATGTAGTATTAGAATCCTCAATTATGTAAAGGGGTTTACAAGGAGCTTAAATACACTTTGTTCTGCTTTTCAAGATAACTTACATAAATTATGCTAGTGACTGATAAAAATAATGCAAGAAATTGGTGATATAGTACATATATTTAGACATTTCTTTACCAAAAAGACCAATAACCTGCAACTTTGAAGTAGATTGCACTGAATTCTTAAACCCATCTGATGCAAAAATTCAGAGACAAGATGTGTTCAAGCAAGGTTATTGATGCCTTTTCATAATTTGAATTAAAGCAAGGTAGTGGCTTTTGAAAACTTGAGTTTGTGTTAGAGCTTTAAAGAATACTTGTGTATATTTTTGGGTTAGGAGTGGTAAGAAATTAAATTTTTAAGATTGAATTTTCTTTAATTGCCTGCCAATCAAAAATTTTGACATACGGGAAGTAAATGTGCATGATAGAGAAGACAGAATTACAGTTTTTGCCACAGGCGGCTTTCTTGGATGTAAAAATTCTATACGTCAGTCTTGGTGATGTTTAAACTTTATGTATTTTTACCTAAAAATGTTTATTTACATTAACAGTTAGTGCTTGTTTACCCTTGTGCATAAAGGATCTTATCTTCATGTTCTTGGTTTGTAGTGGTTTGTTCTTAATGTGACTGAATACTAACTTAATGAAAATGTTACCATAGTTTTTAATAAAAACTTTTTTTTTCACCTGTATCTGGCTAATTGAAACCCACTTCAAGGTACATGGTACATCGACAGTTGCCCTTTGGAAACTATGAAAGGTTAAGACTTTTCTGTGAAGTATTATTCTTCAGCTGCGTTCTGCTTTAGACAGCAGCGTATAAAGTTAGAAATTTCTAGTGGGAAGCAAAACTGTCTAGTTTTACACATGTACTTGTTTAGAGAACAGCTATACCTTATCATAGCCAAGCTATCTTATTTGAGGCCATGTGGTTCAAAAGTTTTAGATCATTCTCACTTCTTTGAACACCACCTGTATTCTTTTGCCATATAAAAAGAATCTGCTTTTATTTTTCAGATAGATGTTAAACTCTTACAGCGTGACAGGAGACATAGATGCTTGCTTGTTTGGAGAAAAATGTGGTTGAATACAAATGCAAATAGGAACATTTCTTGAATGTGAACAATAATGACACATATAGTGTGGGACAGCGAGGAAGCAGTGAATCGGGAAAGGATTTAGGGGTCAGACTGGAATAGAATAGTATGAGCTTGGTTTAATGCTGTGGTAAAGAGGGCTAGCCTGATCCTTGGAGTGGAGAGGTAATGATTATACTTCTGTAAATAGCATGCTTGAGGCTGGTGTTAAAGGCTGTATTTAATTTTTTAAAGTTTGAAAATTTTTTTTTTTTGCATAACTTAAACTGGAGAGAATGTTGCCATGAAAATGATTAAAGGTTAGGAAAATGTTTTATGAACTTAACTGTTTCAGTTTTTCAAAAGGAAGCTTGAGATTATTTGGTAAGTATAGTTACCTTCACAGATAGAAGATACTAAGTGCGAGTGGTTAAATTTGGAAGGTGTACTAGAATGTTATAGCCAGAAGTTTGAAAAGAGCCAAATTTAAAAAGAAGTGAGGAACAACTTGTTTGAGATTTTTTTCCAGTAATTAAAAAAAACCCTTAATCTTTATACAGATAAATTGATAGGCTTTTTTCTTATTTCAGTTATGAAAACATCAAGAGATGTTTTTTCAGAGTTACAGAGCCTAATGCAGAAATGAAATTCTGCAGCCAGTGGAAAGACAGGAAATCAGATTAGATGGTCTAATATTTTTGTCCTTAATCTCTTGAACAGGCATCCTAATACAAATTTAGGGTCACTTAAGTGATCGTTTCCTCCTACCCCAAGCCCTGCTCTGCCACTGTCCCCAAGACAAGACATCTAAACCACAATTTTTTCATACTCTGCTTCTTTTTATTTGGGGTGGCAGGGGCGGGGGGCAGGAAAACCACCCACTATAGTTCTGTGATGTAGTAATATTGGCATCAATGCTAAGGAAATGGTTTTGCTTACACTGATTGCTCATTCCTGCACTGGTGCTGCTGTCTCTAGTGACAGCACAAGCATTTGTGTAGTGAACATACACACTCATCCGGATTAAAGGTAGCAGGAAGAACAAAACCAAATGCAAGACAACCCTCTCCCAACTCAGCATTAAGCACACGCCACTGTTGCCTTCACAGTAAATAGTTCTGTTTGTGTGAGGAACAGTGTGATACAGGGACGCAAATGGGTGAGTAGTAAGTGTGAGAGGGCCGCTTCTTCAGTGGCAAAGGTGGCTTCTGCCTGTTTAAGCTATGCCGTTGGGTTCTGTCTTACACTGTATAAAATGGACCAGCCTGGATCAGCTTAGAAATTTTTAACTGGTAACATACCTTAAAGTATTCTACCTGTCAGTGTTTGTGAGGATCACTGCTCTGAAACCTGTGAGGAATATGAATTTGAACAAAGTGCTGTCTCTTGGCTCTATGACCAACACTTTGAATTGTGATACGCAGACATATTTCTGATCTAAGTTTTGTTCGGTGTGTGGAAATGTTAATGAGAAATCATCTGATGGTATTGGCAGCTCTAAACTCGAGGGTAGCATGACTCTGGGATGGTTTGTGATAACTTGTGTGGATTACACTGCATCGGCAATTTGGGGGCTGGGGTATATGGGAGTGGACATTGTCATCATCTGCATGAATACTCTGAATATTACCTCCTAAACTTGAGACATGTCTCCTACCTTCTCTGCTTGCAGCTGTATATCTCATGTAGAAAAGATGTAATTTGTTGCAGCTAATTTCCATGTAAATATAGCTACACCCATCACAGTGCTTGAGTATCTGTAGAAATGGAGAGTAGGAATTGTTGCATGTCCTGTCAACACAGAAAATACCAGACAGGCTTCTGGGAAAGGTACATTAGTTATGGCTTTAGTTTGTCCACTGGTCCATCAGTAAGCACAGAGTTGTGCTATGGTATGTGAACATTCCATAGCAGATTAAATTATTGTTATTATTACTATTTTTAAAAAGCATATATGGGGGGGGACACGACAGATTTATTTCTAGAGCTTGGGCTTTGATCACCTTATATTGGGTGGAATGGAGTGTCACATCAACAGGTGGGGGGTTTTGTGTGTGTCAAGACAGAGGAAACACTATCCCATAATCAAGCCCGTAGAAGATTTTGGTTTTATTTTACCTTTCTTATGGATCTTCTAATACCAGTGGTGGTCCAAGATGAAACACTGGCTCAGGAGGACTACTAATCTAGTCCAGATTTAAGATTTTTGCCAGTAAACCCTCGTAACTTGAATTACTTCCAGAAATCGAGCAACAGTAAGCATAGATTTTTGGAGTGCTTTAATTGAGGAATTTTAATTGGATTCCAGAAGACGTGCAGCTTAGAGGAATGTCTAAAACTACATTGGAAGTTACCTTTTTTATTGTATGTTTAACTTGCCTCCACAACTGAGAGGAGTTTGAGTTGATGTCATTTCAAAGAAACCTGAGGGAGAGGTGGTCTGCTTGTCAAGCACTGGAACTGGCTGTCCAGGGAAGGGGTTGAGTCACCATCCCTGGAGGTATTTAAAAGACGTGTAGATGTGGTGCTTAGGGACATGGTTTAGTGTTGGACTTGGAAGTGTTAGGTTAATGGTTGGATTCTGGTCTTAAGGGTCTTTTCCAACCTAAATGATTCTATGATTTGATTATCTTTAAGCTTCCTTATAGAATTCAAGGGAATAGGGTTAAAACATAAAGCTGTATATAGCTTGAGACTTACTAGTGGAATGGAGTACCTACTTCAGTATTCCATGTTACCTCAGCAGAAGCAATTGAAATAGATTTTTTTTTTTTTCCTAATTGCATGAGAGGTGATATTTACAGCATTTGTGAAAAGCATAAATCCTGTCTTTTTTTTATTTCTGGTTTTCTAAAGAATCCTGTCTTTTGAAGAAGGGATGAGCTAAAGATTGGGATAGTAGCTTATTTCATTAACCTCACCATAGTTGTTGACTGTGTGTTGAGGTCCTAAAACTAGTTCTTTTTACTGGATGGTGTAGTACATCTCAAATTGAGTTACATGTTTGTAAGGCTCACTGTATTTCTAAGCATATTAAATAAGCATACTCCCAAAGGTGTTGGTTTTTAATTTACAGTCAATATGATTTTGTTGACAGCAATGCTGAAAACTCAAAAGGAGCTTGTTCAAAGCTTGTTCATAATTGTGGGATTAGTCAACAAAGTGCAGATGAGAGAGTACTTGTCAGTACATTTTTGTGGCCACTTTTTCAGCATTGATTGTCTTTCAAATAGAGCTAAAATAGATAATGCTGATCATGTCAAATACTATAAAAATGCTGTACCAAACATTCACAAAATAAGAAAACACAACTGCATTAAAGAAACAGGAGACTTCTATGGAGTCTGGTAGTGACAGGCTATTTTGAAGACTAGCATTAGAAAGCTTTAAGATAGGTAGAATATTGGTTGGAAACACTGAAAAAGGATTTGAAGGATAGGAAACTGAAGTTCTGTGTTTTTCAATTTGAAGTCTGTTAGGTGCATTTGGCAAGACTTGTTTGCTGGAGACGTGCTCTGAGCTTTTTCCTATTGGAGCAAAGCCAAGTAACTGTTTAGAATAAAGCATATGAAGGGAGACTTCACTATCCTCCTGGCTATGATTTAAAGTACTTAATGTACAGTGCTGAGATGCTGATTTTTACCTCCAGAATTCGTAAGACAAAACTATATTCTTTAACCTCAGATTGTAAATACTGATTCGCATTATTTGTTTGGCCACCCTTCTGATGTTTTGATTTTTGTTCATGATATCCACTGAAGTAGTAACACCAGTGACATTACACTCTGTATGAATGCAAAACAATACTTGAAATTCCCCAGCTTGCTTTTTGAAGAGTAATCCTTTCTGAAGGGATTGCAAGTACCCTGAAGAGTACTAACATTTAGTTAATAAGTACAGCTACCAGCTGTCAATAGGCGAGAAAGTCAATAGAAGTGTGGTCTTAGCAAGGCAAATACCAAGCAACCTTATTTTTATTTTAACTTTGGAATGTGCCTTTTAATGAATGCTTTGTAAAAACTTCAGCAAAAATAATGTGGTCATTTCAAGGAATGGAGCTAAAAAAAACAATGTTCCAAAAATCTTGGGAAGAACATGCAATGTTTTAAGAAGTTCTTGTGCTTGTACACTTTATCAAGATGATGAGAGGAATCGGCATGCATTTGCTTGGGGACAGATTTACTTTGTTATCTATGGAAAAGCTAGCTGAACCTTTCTTTAAGTATGATGGAGCCAACTAAAGGATAAATGGCAATTTCTCAGACAATTTTGTGCCGAACCAGCATGTTCCATGCACTGTGAAACACCTCAAGGTGCTGGTCCATGAGGGAGATTCTGTTCTGTTCATGGTCCTCCTTCTGCTGGTCTCACATTAAGCTTTGTTGGAGGAGGGGGACCTAGCCAGGCTGTAGGACTTGAAGCAATGGGGGACCAATTATAAACTGTAGAGAAATAGAAGAATGAAGGCTGGAGGATATGGCTAGAAGGAGATACATTGGATAAGAACAGTAGTTGTGGATGCATTCATCAACAGTTCTTTTCTGGGTCATGGAGTTAGTTCTAGAGGCCTCATGGACAGGAGCTATTTTCTGAGTCTCTTATGACAGTATGTGGCTTCTGTGTCATGATACCAGTAAGTACAGTGATGCTATGGTAAGTCTATTGGACAAGGGAGCTATGGACAGTGGTAGGAAATCTGTCAGGGATGTTGTCACGCATCTGCTTGAGGGACTGAGATCTATTTCTGTCTTTATTACAACCAAGATAATACTTTGTGCTGAGACTGATGTCCATGTTTGGAAGAGCTTTGTTCTGGGACTTCATGTGGGGAGAAACGTCCTGGAAGGGGCAGAGCAGACGTGTGACGGGTTGACCCTGGCTGGACGCCAGGTACCCACCAAAGCCGCTCCGTCACTCCCCCTCCTTGACTGGACAGGAGAGGGAGAATATAACGAAAGGCTTATGGGTCGAGATAAGGACAGGGAGAGATCACTTAACCAATT
>JAVKLA010000028.1:26341803-26354388 GCA_034782735.1 Sagittarius serpentarius | reverse complement strand
TCCCCAGGGGCTGCGGGGGAATCTCTGCTCCGGCGCCTGGAGCACCTCCTGCCCCTCCTGCTTCACTGACCTGGGGGCCTGCGGAGATGTTTCTCTTAGATGTTCTCACTCCTCTCCAGTTGCGGCTTCTGCGCCCCAACACTTTTTTTCTTCTCAAATCTGTTATCCCAGAGGCGCTACCACTGTTGCTGATGGGCTCAGCCTTGGCCAGCGGCGGGTCTGTCTTAAAGCCGGCTGCCATTGGCTGTATCGAACACAAGGGAAGCTTCTAGCAGCTTTTAAAGAAGCTGCCCCTGTGGCCACACCCACCCACACCCACCCCACCCCCGCTAACAAAACCTTGCCACGTAAACCCATTACAAGAGGACACAGGGAAAAGAGTACAGCTTGTTTTCCAACTGTTCCGTAATTCTGTAGAGAAGAGGCCGTGTAGGTGTTACTGCTGTAACTTGTGAATATAAGGGCAAAAGCGCAGACAGGCGAAGTGGCATAGGCAAGGGTTTGAGACTGGAAATGCCAGTGTTGTGACAGTATCGGCATGTAATACCTTTGTAGTGCCTTCCAGCCCACGCAAGGAAAGTGATGCTCTGTTTTTTGAGAGGTGTGTCAGAGCCAGTCAGGGAGCTACAGCTTAATGAGATCGATATTTCAATAAGGAAGAGAATAAATATAGCATGTCATGGAAGAGTCCCCTTTGCAAAATAATTCAGTTTACATTGTTTTTTCATAAATTCCTGCCTCAACTACTGGAGGTTTTTTTTTGAGGGAGTCAGTAAAGTAATGAACAGGTAGGTTGGGGTTTTTTTTTTTTGTTCTTGCCCAGAAAGTTTATATGAAGTTCTATTATCAACTGCTTTTAAGTAAACTAGAAAGAGAGGGAGAGATCGGTATATGTATTAAAGAATAAGAAGTCATAATTAAGTGACAGAACACTATACAAAGATTAGTCTGTTAAAGTAAACTTTATTTCCTTAAATGTGGACATTGAGTCCACATGTCTCTGATAAAGATACAGTGTTTCGCAGCTACCTCCAGTGTTATCTAGAACCAGTTCTTAAACCAGCATCTTCTGACTATTTTTTTTATGGTGTACCTTGTCTTTTTTCTTTTGTTTCTAATTGTTGCACTTTTCCACCAGGGGATGGGATTGCCAGGGAAAGTAGTCCATTTATTAACAGTGCGGAGATGGACAGAGGAAACATGTATGAAGGAAAGAATATGGCTCTGTTTGAGGTAAGTTAAATATCCCAAAAACCTATTTTACCTTCGATTGAGGCTCTGGTAGTAAGGCGAAAACAAGCAAACCCTGTTTTCTTTCTCCTATGAAATTTATGGGGGCGGGGGGGCACGCAGGGAAATCAATTTTAATAACTCTTCAGTAGTTTGGTTCCTGCTAACGTTCCATTTCAGTGGATTTGAATGATGTAATAAAAAAATTCTTAGGTTTTTTTTTTTTTTTTCCCCCTTCTATCTTTTAGTTTATCTGTGCAGGTGAGAACAGTAAATTTTGGTATGTGAAGATATGAAATAAGCCTTCTTGCATTTAAAACTTTTGGGCTAGAATCTAGAAATTGTTGTTAGAGAAGGCTGCTGAAAGTTAAATCTAGTGGTTTTAACAAAGCAGTATCCAGTTTTAAAAGGATTAGCAAATATATTATGTTGAACAGGGGAAATACAGATTTCTCTTAAAGCAGCAAAACTATAAAATAAACTGTGGTAGGCCATGACTGAGTTATATTGTCCAATTACAGTGTAAAGCATACCATAGCTATTTCTACTTTCTAATATAAATATCTACTTTATAATGCAAATTTAATACCCGTTTAATTCACTGATTGCAATCATTTACAGGAAAAAAAGTATATTGTTATGGTACATTTGAGTGCCACTTCTACAGTGAAATAGTAGTTTTAGTAAAGCTTAACCCAAGTCGTTCTGTTCTAGCAGCATCAACTGGTCTTGCTTTGATGCTTGCTATTAACAATAAACAAGGTCCTTCCAACATTGTTTGCTTAATCATCTTGCTGTTGCATTCTACCCGCTATTTTCTTGTCGTCCTCTTACACTCCTCTTCTTCCTTTCAAATATGTCTGCACAGAGGACATAATATTTCAGTTCCCTCTTTTTGCATGACCCAAATAATATATTTTTACTATTTGTCACTAAGTGTTAGAGAAGATTGTGCCAAGGATCAATGTAAAGTTGGTCATTAATTGTCTCTTTGTCATGTATGGAATTTATTACTGTTTTTTGACAGAAACCATGGTAGTGGAGTTTTATCACTGAATTTCTGTCCTTCAAGCTCTATTCCATAAAGCAATGTCTGAAACTCCCTGTTGTTCAGATTGGCTGTTTTATTCCTCAGTGTTGATAAATTGGCCATGGCTGCTTTTTGTCCCTAATCTCACTTCAATATATGCTTGCATCAGCTATTTTAAATAGTGGCTGACATTAAATCCTTTACTGATGGTATAATGATGACTATCTTTTACAAATCTCAGATTATAGACTATGCTGTTACAGTGTCACCTTGAAAGCCTTCTAGTGACATCATCACCATTGCTGTTGCAGTGGTGAATCTTTTTTTGGGAGTATCTATGTTTCCTAGTATGTTTCCTACAATCTTATTCTTCTCATGCTTTCAGATGACTTGTGTTTGAATTTTTGTATAAATGTTACAAAGAAGTTTGGCTATTATAACCATGACTATTAGGACCTAATGCCTCAGGCAGAGATGCCGTAGTTCTTGTCTTTCTGTGTGCAACCCCAATCTCTTGTCTTCCTTCCAATATTTGATTTTGCGTACTTGATTGAATTCTCTGGTTCTGCTTTTCTTGAAATCCTTTTATTGTATATGCTTCTCCTGGATTTTATTATTTGTTTTAGCATTTTTTTGTTTTGTAGCAGATATTTGGCTAAAGAAACATGGGTTCACTTCTGTGTCAAGTAATATCAGATGTGTGCAATTACATAGGATATGCAGCTGTACCTGTATTTTCAACAAATGAATACTTTGGAAGTGGTATGCATGGTTTAAGATAAAATATGTAAGCCTGCAGCAGTAGGCTTGAGAGTGATCCTTGCTTATCTTGGTGCTTGAGAGAATCATTTGAGGCCACTCTGGAGGCACAGGCAAGATGCTGGAAAAACAGCCTAATGATTCAACCCTGCCAGTACAGTCCTCTAAAAACTGTATTGTGATAGGAATAGATTTTTATAATTAACAACGGCCCTTCTCTAGGTTTCCCTTATATTCCAGCTGTACAAGCTGTATGTTGTAAGATAGAGTAAAAAAGTGAAAGAAATATTGCAAGATAGCTGTGTAGGGCTAAACTTCTAGAAAGATTTAGAACTCTTGTTGGTTGAAAGCTGACTGGTATTTTGTCACATTAATTTTTGGGTTTGGGTGAAGCAGGGCTGACCTGTTAAGTGTGTGTTTGATGTAGTACCATAAAATCATGACTTTTAAAATACTCTTTAGTAAATGCATTATTCTTAAAATCCCAACAGGAAGAAATGGATAGTAATCCCATGGTGTCATCTCTTCTTAATAAACTAGCAAACTACACTAACCTAACTCAAGGTGTGGTGGAACATGAAGCAGATGAAGACAGCAAGCGAAAGGAAGTCAAGGTATTTCAACTTCTAACAGGTTATTGAAACAAAGCTAGCCACAAAGAGGAGCATTTTGCAACCTAAAAAGAAAATATGTGGATGCCTAAAAACAAGAGCAAGATTTGTAATACTGTATTTAAAATCAAAGTGTTTGCAGTAGAACTTGTGTTAATTCAGTATTCTTGTTAGCATGTTTTAGCAAGACTTTTCTGTAAAAGCCCTTAGATAAAACGAGTGCAAAGCTGGGACCTGAAACAGGCAGTGCACCTAGTTTCCTCTTCCTTTCTTTTCTTCTTTCTGCCCTTGCATGAGCATCAGTACCTTTTGTCTACCTCTAGTGAGGATACAGTATGGTTGGTTTATTAATACATTTTAATTGGATGGGTTTTTACCTAAAGCTGAAATTTAAGGAGAAACTGAGATGAAAAAGGTCACTTCTAAATTCATAAACATATCTGCTCCTGTTAACATGGTAGCAGTTTTCCTGAGTAGCTCTTTTATTTCTGTGTGTTGGAGTAAGTATTTTTAAAACTTAATGGACACATTCCAAGAAAACATTTTGCTGCATACCTCAAAAATATGGTACTTATCAGGGGGAGGGAAAGGCAAAGACTTTGGCACATCCCGAAACACACTTGCTGCAAGACAGCAACTGAATTCTTCAAGGGCTGTCTACTGGATACCCAAAGTGCCTATCTAGACCGCTGTAGAAATGGAACATGTGCAACAGCTGGAGTCTGCAGTGAGAAGTTGGATTGATCCCTCTATAAGCAGGGAGCTGTTTCAGAAGAAAGTTTGGATCAAAAACGTGTGACCTGACAGAGTAAAAAAAAACTCACAGGCAAGGACGGATGGTGAGCTGCAACTGGCTGAGCACTGAGACTTTAAACTAAGAAATTTAGGGTAGATATGGGGAAAAGGAGAGTACTGGGAGTTAACCTGTCTTCGTGTGGGAGAAGGGGTGCTGCTACTGAGTTTGTATGCTGAGCTATGGAGAAAGGAGGAGAAACACCTAAGGATGAATAAAAGGAAATGAGCGCATAGCAGAAGAGACAAATATGAAAAGGTGCTTGAAAGAAAGGTTAGAACTGGAGCTCGTTTGACTGGAAGAGCGATTTATGGTCTGGTACCAGACTATTTGCAGTAGAACTGTTTGCATTAGGACTTGACTATTGTAGGCAGTTGGTACCAGTACAGTCGGTAAGGGTGAGGAATAAAGTCCAGCTGTTTGTTTCAGCTTTTTGCTTGTCCTGCATTTGTCTATGTGTGGAGTTTCTTTTTGTTTGTCTCATTGTGCTTGTTCTGTATTTGTTTCTACTCATCTGAAGGTACAGCTTGAGACATGAGAAAACCAACACTGAGCAACTCACACTTGCCTTGGTGTGATCCCTGTCCTCTGTCCAGCTGCTGTGCAGAGGTTTTTGTTAATGCAGCACAGTGTTAGTCCCTCTGGAACCGAGTAGCCAAAGGAACACCGCATCCTCTCCTGCGCTTAATCTCATTTGAGCACCATCTGGTGGCCTAAAGACATTATTTCTGTGCATGCGTCTCTCTTCAGTTCCATGTCTGAGGTTCAGCGATGGTTAAGTAGTAGCCTGCCAGAGTAGCATTTTCAGTGGCATAATTGAGACAGTAGCATTGATGTTGCACATGGATATTGCCCAAGATGCTAAAAATATAGACTATAGTCTAAATGGCATTCCATGGTTCTCTAAGTACTTGGAAACTTGTTTTCTTAATAATTTTGTTAACTTATAAAGCACCAATGCTTGTTTATTTAAATAAATTGATTGCCTTTTTTCACAGCCTGAGTTGTGATTTAAGAAGAGCTTCTGTATCTGGAAACCTACTGTGTATAACTACTGCTTCTAAGTTGCGTATTTCAGGGCCTGATTTCTTCGTAAGTGTAGAAGGCTGGAACTTTAATGATGAAGCCTGAATGCTTTTGTGTGTGTCGACCCATGATGATCACCAGCAAATAAAAAGTACAAACAAATATACTATGTTGTGGCAGGTTTTACAACTTTTGCACAAACAAATTGTAGTCAGTTCTGCATTTCTTCTGGCCTTGTCATAATACTCTTCTTAAAAATTGAAAACACTTACGGTTGAACATAATTTTTGTGGCCCAGCTGCAGGGCAATTGGTGATCAACTTTTTGCAAAATATATTTGCTATTTTGATTATGGCAGTAACTCCTCTTTAACAGTAGTCTGTTTACTGGTATTTCAGAAAGTTTGTAAAGCTTTGTAATAAACAGATAAAGGAGCATCCTGCCCCTACCAGGGTTTCATCCTAATTCCTATGGAACAAGAGGGTTTGCTATCACAAAGTTTTCTGTCTTTTCACTAGTCTTTCTGCATAAATAGCCTATGAATATTTGCGAAGCTGGACACTCTGAAGCTACCGATCAGTTTCACTTGACATTTGTTCATGGAGCATTTGTGATAAGTGTTTGTGGAAGAAAGTGCTTGTGGGCTTAAATAGTTTAGTGCGAAGGAATTAATGTTCCAACTTCGTTTCCAGGGCCCGCGTATGGGCACTTTTATTGGTGTGTACCTGCCCTGCTTGCAAAACATCTTGGGAGTCATCCTTTTCCTACGTTTAACATGGATTGTGGGGACAGCTGGAGTTCTCGAGTCTTTCATCATCGTGTTCATGTGTTGTGCTTGTGTAAGTTAGCCTTTTTCTTTACTATTGGCCCAATCTTCTGTGACAAGAGTACTGCTGCCTTCTAATATATGAGTAGTAAAGATTTCTCCATAGTGATTAAGTATCAGTGGAACTGAGGGACATGGGGTGTGTATATATATGTGTGTGTATATATATATATATATACACACACACCTGCAAGAGTGTCAGGTGTCATTCTAGCCTGTATGGAGTTTCTCTTGTGTACAGTAAGCTTTTGTTTGAAGTATTATATGGATTTTATTAAATCAGATTTTAGCAAATATTTCATGATTTCCATTGAGATCTGAGCTGTTCTGCTCTTCACAACTTCAGAACAAACTGAAATATAAACTACAAATCAATCCACAGCATTGGGTCCATAAATTAATATTTTGGAATGTGAGACCACTAGTAGATGATATTGTCATAAAAATGACACTTGATCAGTTTGTCACTACTATTTAATTAGAATAATGAACATCTCATTTTAAGTATATTCAGTGGTCTGTATTCTTCCAGTTCTTTTTAAAGACTGTCTGAAACATCTAAGTTAACTGAATCTTCTACTGAAAAATTTAGTACTTACTTTACATGGATATCTCTGACCAAAGATATGATCATTTTTGGTTGCTATAACATCTTATTTAAAAAAAAAATAATCCTAGTTTCAATGGATCACTTTTTTGAAAGATGGGGCAAGCCACTTTCAGTATTTTAAATTTCCTCTATTTCATCTCTCCACAGACTATGCTAACTGCAATTTCAATGAGTGCGATAGCAACAAATGGTGTAGTTCCAGGTAATGAAGAATTTTATCTTAAACCGTGAACGGTCAAATGATGGAAGTTTAAAGCTGGGATAAGAAATTACTGTAGCCTGAGATATCAGAACTAACACTCTTGTGTCAAGGGCATATTTTTTTTTAACTGCTTTATAAATGACTTTTTAAGGTGAGAGGCAATCTTTTAACTGGACCTTCTGGGAGTTATGAACTGTAGCACATTTTTGACATCAGTTGTTTGATTCTCTTTGAAAGATAAGATGTTATAATTTGAACTAATGGAGACTTGTCTTCATGTAAAGCAGCGTTCTTTACAAACTTACAAATAAGGCTGCTTTTTTTGTTTTCTCTCCTGAATTTGCCTAGGCTCCATTTCTAAACACTGGAGCTAGTTATGGTATTTTCTGCAAGAATAACAGCTAGTCTGCTGGCAGAAATCTTTTTATATATATGCACTCCAGGTTATGCTTATCTCCTTAAATTTTCAGTATAAATAGATGAACTTGTTCCTCTTCAGTTATGAATCTGATTTTTTTAGATGCAAAATCAGTTAGTCTTTGAAGCTCTTCTCTCTTTCAGTTTCTCAACACATTAATTGATAATACTGGTGTTCAGACATTGTTATGAACTCTGAACAGTTTACCTAATGAAGTTAAAATAATTCCTCACTTGCAGAGCTTCTCTAGCTTAGTAAAGGGTTCCAGAACTGATGCATAACTTGTTGGGCAAAAGGAAATGCTACAATTTGTGCAGGGTGTAGAATAATTTCATTTAATGGATACAATACCATATATGAAATATAAATACAACAGAAGATTTTGTTTCAAATACTTACATTTTATAAAGAAATGCAATTATTCTAATCAGTGTCCGGATAACTAAAATGTTCTGCTCTTTTCCCCCTCATATTTTAAAAGTTCATTGTAAAGGATTTGCTTAACATCTGAGCGTCACAGAAATCATTGAAGTTGGCAGTTCTTACACTAGGCAGGTCTTCATTTTTACCTTTTTTTTGTTAGTGTCAGTTTCTTAGAGAAACGCTTCTGCTGCTGGAATATACGGAGGAGGCAGAAAGCACAGACAGGAACCTAAGATTGAAAGAGTCCTTCTGAGCAGCAGGATCTTGTCTCTTGCCGTTACATGCAAAAGCATTGTATTTAGTAAAAGGGTTGGTGATGCATCATAAATTTTGTTAGTTTCTCATTTGTTCAGATTGAAAAGCAGTTCCAGACTCTGCCCTTTGATTAGAAGTGCATTTCTTAATTGCAGACTAATTTAATACAAGGCTGGTGTATGTTTATTTAAAATAAAGGGCTTCCTTTCTCTGTCTCCTCTTTCTTTCTCAGTTGTCCTAAGTGGGACAAACATCATGATTTCAAGAGAAGATGGAGAGGCAACCAGAGAGGAGCTTGCCTTGAGGGGGTTGGGGGGACGCCTAGATAAAGAACTTGAAACTTAGAGCCTTACTGAAAGGGATATGGTACAGTGGAAATGGGGTGGTGGGGGGAGCTTATGACTTAAAGGTACTTGTATATGACATATATGAGTGAGAATAACTGAAAAATTCAGGGGCAAAGTGAATAGTATATGAGTAGACAAGAAAAAGTAATCCCTACCTAACACTTTTAAATGGTACTGAAAAAAATGCCTGTAGTGAAAGTGGTAATGGTTTCATGTACAGAAAAGAAAAAGAATGCGTATCAGTGAGACAAATTCTATTTTGTCCCCATATCATAAAAAAAGTTATTCTGGAAGTTTGATTGTAAACAGCTTGAGGTTGGAAACTAAAGAGTGAATCACATCTGTTCATACTTGTATAACCTTTTCTTAATTTACTTTTAGATTGTTCAGCTTGTGGATTTTTTTCCTCTTTTTCCTTGGTATTTACTCTCTGTTCACCAGAAAATGCAAATGGGGCTATTCACTTTGAAACGTACATTCTAGCTGCCCAGTTGGTATAGACATTGTATACAGTTTTGGTATGAACAGGTCAATGGAGACACATGCAGTAGTTACCTTTATTATGTTGATTGAATGGTTTGCTTTTTTGTTCTCTACTGCTGTCCTTAATCTGAAGGGCTGGGGTCTTTTTTTTTTTTTTGTTTTGTTTTGTTAAATTCACAGCTGGTGGCTCTTACTACATGATTTCAAGATCTTTAGGGCCAGAGTTTGGTGGAGCAGTGGGACTTTGTTTCTACTTGGGTACAACCTTTGCAGGAGCAATGTACATTCTTGGTACCATTGAAATTTTATTGGTAAGTACTAGTTTCTGTTAAGATTAAATGTATTTGGGCTGGTTTTGGGAAATTGCTGAGGAATGCACTTGGCCTAAAATGCATTCAAGTTTGGTGATTTTTTTTTAATGTTTTGCTACTGTATTTCCAGTGTGTCAATATTTATTCTTACTCTGACTATTTGAAAAAGTTAAAAAAAAATTCTGATCAGCAATACAAAAATAAAACAAAGGCTGTTTGATGTAAGTTTGTCGTACTTAAAGTAGGAACAGAATTCGGTAACTGACATTTACTAATTTGTACCAGATGCAATGTATCTGTTGTCACCTTTTCATAACATGTTCTGAATGCCAAATGTCCCGTAAATTATGCCTGTGCTACTGTACACCTACAGAGCTGCAAGGAAAACTGTATTAATTTCAGTAAGTCATACCTAGAATTCCAAAACTAAAGGTATAGGACCAAACTGGAGAGAGGAACTGGAGATGAAAAATAAATAGGAAATATTTCAGTAGATTTTGCAAAAAAACCCCCATCAGATCAACAGGTGGACTTTGGAGATATGTTAAGACTTCAGCTGGTACAAAATTACTGAATTAAAACTACAACTTTTGTATCAGAAATGACAAAAGAATTTCACAAGAAATAGCGCAGTCCTTAGTGAAATGTCGCATTAGATTGCAGATTAAATCATAGCTGACAATGGCTGTTTTCAGGGCCTCTGAAATGTCATTTGGATTTAGTGATGCTAAGTTGGTTATTTTAGTTTAAAAAAAAGTTTATTTACAAATGTGAAGGAATTAATTTGTTCTTCAAGTGTTTGTCTGCATATGTTCATGGTGCACCACAGCAACCTTCTAAAAAGTTTGATCCGTATGTTATGCTGCTTTTGTGTTGTATGTCCTCCTATCCTTTTCCAAGCAAAAATGTGCAGATGCACGTAGCACTCCCTCTAGGTCACCTTAGACTTGGAATTGAAAAGCTGAAGATTGCATCCTGAGAGTCAGTTTCTCTTTTCCTTTGGAGTTTCCCTTTTCTTCAACTCCGAATGAAGTCTTACTCATCTTTTTTTTTTTTTTTCCTTTCATCTGACACAAGAGGGTTTTGGTTCCCTTCCTTGTAACTCTCAAGTTCTAACAAGGATGTGGATTTCATGGTATTACCCATCCATTGTCTTTTCAACTTTTTTTTTTTTCGTTGTTGTCTTCTTGCTGTAACTTCTCATTATATAGCTTGTTTCCTTTTTCCCAGGCTGTATGCCTTTAAGCCCTGAATCCTTTAGTGAGCTCTTCAGGGGAGCTTCCACTTACTTTGTATCTACTGGAATTAATTCTTCCGTTTTACTGTTCTAGTTTTGACACCACGACTATAGATATTTAAATCTGGCAACTACTTTATAGTAAGCAGTCAACACACCTGAGTGGCTTTACATTTCTGTAGGAAGAGCTGCTTACTCTAGGTAAATACGGCATGAGTCTTTCTAAGCTGTGTTTTCTTAAGCTGTGGGAGGACTCCTCTCGTCCTTCCAGATAAAAGTCTGTGGGCTTGGCATCAGACAAGCGTTCCCAGGATAACTCACAGAAACTTGTCAGCTTCTACAATGGCAGGAATTAAGAATCTATCCCACTTCCTCCTTTTCAGCCTACTGGCTTTGAAATTTCATATTCCTGTAAAGATGCTGTGGAAGACTGCCTGTATGGCAATGGCCCAGCTACTGCGGCTTTGCCTCATCTGGGAAGGGGTAAACGGTTTTTGGTCATCATACCAGAGACTCTGCAGATATGTGCAGGAGGTACTTCAGAATTTCTGTGTTACTTACTATGACCCGTGTCATAAATTAAAAAAAGCCTGGATTTGAAATTAGAGATAGTCCTCGCTCACTACTGCTAGCTTGTGAGATCTGATCTATATTACCAACATTAGCACCACGTCGCTTTGTGGATTGCATTTGCTGCACTGTTCTCCCTACTTAAGTCGTGCTACTTTTGTGTTGCTAATAAACACGTATGGAGTCCAGCTATGGAATTCAAAGTAAAAAGCCTCCAAGAATGTCATATCTGGCAGAAGACCTCAGAACAGAACTCTGTCATAGCCACAAGGCACAAGTATTGATTCCTACCACCCACCCACCCCTGCCCTCCACTGGGACATGGATTATTTGGAAGGGCAGAAATCGGTTGTCTGCCTGTGGCTTTCCCCAGCGACAGCTGTGAACAGCAGGGCAACAAAGTGCACCAGAAAACCTTCTGGAGTACCTCCATACAGAGCCTGATACTTCTGCAACATCACGATGTAGGATTTTCTGACAATATGTAAATACTTTATCTGTAATCAGTGTTTTGTTTTCTTCCATGGTGATGTGACAATTTTCATGTCTTCTAGCATTCTAATAAATATTAATTTACTAGATTAAAATTTATTTTAAAATTAATGTATTTAAATTAATTAAATTTTAAAAAAATCTAGTAAAGAATTGCCTATGTCTATTCTGGGATTTTGGTTCTGAATATACCAGGATAGCCTCCTGCTCAAAGTTTCTCCCTGCCTTTTAGAAGTTAGGTTATTTAAGGATGGTCGGTTCAGCAGTTGTTTTAAAGGAGTGGAGTTGCCTCAGGCCTTTATACTCCCCTAAGAGCTGAGCAGAGGTATTTTTGTAAAGGTGTTAGAAGAAGGAATAAAGATATTTTTAGCGTGTAGTACACAAATGTCTCAGAACTATAGGTCAGAGTTTGTCTTTTCATTTTCATTTATCAGTATAAATCCTATAAGCTGTGCTTCCAGCTTCTTTTCAGGTAGGACTCAGAACAAAATTACGTGAAACAGATCTGTGGGAGAATCGTGTTTGACAGTACAGTAGTTTAAATTGCCTGTTCTAGCACAGGACTAAGCTTTGTCACACTAGTCTTAAATTGTGCTGTTGCAAGTTCAGATAAAAAATTCAGGTAAACTCACCATAAAACGTTTCTCAAGGTTATGACATTTAAGGTATCTTTGCTTGAATTTTATGAAATATAGTGCAGGGACTATAGTACTTACTGAAAACATTTCTAGTTTTTTATTATGGTTGTGTTTGACTCTTCATATTTTGTTTCAATCAATGGAATTATTAATCAGCAAATGCTTCAAATGAATCTAAGGATATATCTAGTTTGAGCTAGTTTTTGGTTTGTTTGTTTTCTTTTAATTTTTGCCAATGGCCCCGTGCGTGCTGGGGGGGGGGGGGGGGGGGGGGGGGGGGGGGGGGGGGGGGGGGGGGGGGGGGGGGGGGGGGGGGGGGGGGGG
>JAVKLA010000028.1:26308690-26341703 GCA_034782735.1 Sagittarius serpentarius | reverse complement strand
TTTCGTGTCTAGCCAGAGACATGAATTTGAGGAGTGGGAACTCTTAAAGGGGAGAGAAGAAGTTGGATGAAAAGGAATAGCTCATTCTCAAAACTTGTTTTTCTTCATCCCCACCTCCCCCTTCCTTTTACCTCTACACTTTCTAAATGCCCATGTCATCTGGTTGAACTGGTTTGTGAAAGAATAAAACTGATACTGTAACAGAAGTTTAGGTTTTGAATTTCAAGTAAATGATTTCTTAATAAAATGTTTGTTATTACATGAATGATAGTTCGTCATATCTCTTGCAGACCTACATTTCTCCAAGTGCTGCTATATTTAAAGCAGAAGAGGTTGGTGAAGAAACAGAGGCTATGCTGAACAACATGAGAGTTTATGGAACATGTATTATCATTCTGATGGCCATAGTAGTTTTTGTAGGAGTAAAGTATGTCAACAAACTTGCACTGGTCTTCCTTGCGTGTGTGATTCTTTCCATTATTGCCATATATGCTGGAGTTATTAAGACTGCTTTTGACCCACCTGACTTTCCGTAAGTGCAATATCTTTAAGTAGTATGGGTTATTTAAAAAAAAAAAAAGTGGAGGGAGGGAATAGCTACTGTAACCATTTCATGTTTTAAGCTAAACTTCAAAAAACAAGCACCTTGGCTTCAATGGTAGGTTTTATGTGGTTTAGGCAATTATGCGCTCATACGTTATTCTGAGTTACCTATCTGAATCTTTCTGTCATCATTCATAAGACATGATACTCTGGAAAAATATTCTTTGGTACGTCAAGGTACTGGCCGTCATTCCATCCGCACCTAAAGAACAGGAAGGCGGTTTTTGTTGACAGTAAATATTGCTGCTTTGGCTAAAGAATTAAACTGAAAAAACCTATAGAATAAAGTAAAAACTTCAAGAAAATGTTGTAGCTATGAATGATACTTGTGAAAGAAACATGCTTTCAAACTTTCTTCATCATGAGGAAATTTCTGAAGCTTCCATTTCTCCCTACTTCAAATGGCAACATTGCAGTGTTAAATTCATTCATGTTTGTGAAGGTTTCTACCTTCTTGTTGGTAAAATAAAATTTTTATTGTTGTCAGATGTGGCATATTGCTTCTCAGCACCTTTAGCTTGTATCTCTTTTACCTCACTAAAAATTACTTCTTTTATCCAGTTATCAGTGTGTGAGTTGCATTTTTGTGCATCGTTTTCTGTTTGGAGAGAAAACAAAATGATAGTGCTTAACACGTTAGCAGAATAGCCTGATAGCTTTTGTTATGAAGTGCCATCTGGTATGCAGGACTGAAATTACCCTTTGCTGTATGATTGTTACAGATTCCGTTGTACTTTGAAATGTTGATGGTTGTGTTACGAATTGAGCATTAAAGCAGTGCTTGTGGACTGTAATGTAAAATGATAACGTCTTCGATTGAAAAAACAAAAGCGTTTTCAAAATTGACATTTTTCTGAAGAAAACTTGAATTTCGAAGAAACTGTAACTTCCAGTAGGGAAATACTTAACTCTTTTAGTTATCTATGAAAGAGGTAAAAGAGGGTTTATCTGGATATGTAGCATAGGAAAGTCTTATTACCATGTTCCTGGAAACCTTATCTGTGGCTGCTACTGTGATATGTTATTGGTTGGGGGAGGAGTAAAGGTTATCTTCCAATCTGCCTCAAAATGAGAAACTCAGGTGTGGTTTTATGTTATGGTAAAGCTGATCTGGTGGTGAGCTGGTCACCAAAAAGACCAGCTTCCACTTAGCTGGTTAGGCTGGCATCACTAACCTCCCTTAGGTTTGGCCGTTGTATAGATGGTAAAATGGCTTACCTCATGATCTCCCAGTTGAATCAAACTGGAAGTTTCCATGGGTTGAAACAACTCACCCAGCTAGAGGGTCACCATATCAATAGCAATTAAAAAGAAAAATGAGCAAGTGACAAGATGACCTTTTTAGCAGCAGCTTTGTGTTCAGTCTGCTCACCTTCCATGTGACGCCGTACCCTGAAGCTGTACTGGAGTCCTGTGCTCTTCAGCAGGCATCTGCTCTTAACTGCTGTCAGAAACAGGGTACTGCGCTTGGTCAGTGTTCTGCTTGGGCTCCTTCAGAAGTATTAGGTGTGTGCTGTGTGTTCTTTGACTTAAGTGCCTGACACAGACGTCTTATTTGATGTTCCTTCTTTTGTCTTCATAGATACTAGATATCATTTCATTATTAAGCAAACCTGGAATAGGTATTTCCTAAATGTCTTTTGTGTAGCTTAGCAAAGAAATGTTCCTAGATCCTTAATGTTCTTTGCTGTTAGGAATTTGCCTTTTGCGAACTGTTCCGAGTTTACTAATTTTCTTTCATTTCTGAGTGTTTTAATTGCTTCCTGCTACATGATTCTTTAATTTGTACTCCCATCAATGTTTTTAAATTTTGCTGTTTAACCCTCCTGGCTTATTTCCTGCCTTTCGGATTTTAATATTTTTGAGCACCATCTAAAATATTTATTTGCTAGAAAAGAGCATGATGTACTTGCTTAATCTTACTTTTGTATTTTCTTGTTCAGGCTCATCATTGTATTAAGTATATTAAATATTACTTAATTTCAATTCTTTCTTGTAGGACTGAATGACTCATGATCTGTTATTTACTGGCCAAGCTGCCCGAGTTCATTGTATTTTCCAAAGAATAAATCAGAAGGCGAAACAGCTATTGATCACTTAAAGTAGAAATGTTTGATCGGTGTTTTGAAGATTATTGTTGATAGTTTTATATGCAGAGACTGTGTCCTGTTTTAGTGGATGTAGTATAGGCCATAAGATAGGTACTATAAATAACAGGTTTCTGAAGAAGGCTAATGAACAAAAAATGGTTTAATGCACAACACTGTATTGAAGGATCATTGTTTTTATTTTTTTGTTCGTAGTATCTGTCTCCTTGGAAACCGTACATTGTCAAAACGCAGCTTTGATGTCTGTGCCAAATTTACTGAAAGCAATAATGAAACAAAGACGACAACTTTGTGGCGCCTGTTCTGTGATAGTTCTTTGCTTAATGCTACATGTGATGACTACTTCAGTCTCAATAATGTAACAGAAATTCAAGGGATTCCAGGAATAATGAGTGGAGTTCTAACTGGTAAGTTGGAAAGCACAATGATTTAAAAATTTTCGGACATTATTAATTTGGCCTGTAGCTGTTCGGTAATGTAGTGGTCTAGCCTGTCATTACTTCTTTAGCTCTAATCTGTTTGTGTGACAGATTGCTACCTGGAGCATGCTTTCTCCTATAAAGTTTCCATCTGGTTTTAGAAGCTTAGTATCAAATGCTTTAATTTGGGGTTACTGGAGTTTTGTAGGCACTCTATCAAAAAAAAAATGTACAAAAGTACAGCTCATTTTTTCTTTTTTAAAGTGTTTAGCTCTTTTGTATGCCAAATACACTTACTTCAATAAGCTGTTCATGAATACATTCTCAAACTCTCCTGAGGGAGAACTTGTTTCTAATTTACAGGTGATACGTTAAGGAACGAAGTCCTGTAGCTTGTCTGGTGCAATACAGCAAGTTAGTGATGGGTTTGGGGAAAAGCAGTCTTTCTAGCTTCCAGTCTAGAATTTGGACAGGAGATGTTCTACAAAGTGTATAGATTTTCTTCTGTTTACATTCCTCTACGGTTGTGGCAGCTTGGGATTCCAGCTGCACTGGGTCATAAGATTAATTTTGAACATGTAATGGATTGTATTGTATACAAGCGAAGAATGTTTCTGGGGATGAAATGGATGTTCTGATACCTCTCCCCTGCTTCCCCTTAAAATAAGATTTGACTTGCATAAATATGCAACTCTGCATAGGGACACTAGGCAATCACTACTGCCATAGTAATTCAGTTTAAAATATCAAATATAAAGTGTACAAGTAAATAAAAAGATATTAAATGAAGCATAGGCTTCTCTGAATCTAAATCTGTATGTTTAAAAGAATCACTCAATTTCCCCAATGAAAAATTAAATTCTTTTCAATTTGAAATGTTTGTTACAAGAAATGCGACCTAGGGTTTGTTCTATGCATTTTATAATTCACCACATGCACATCTACAATTTTTCCTGAATGTTTTTACATTTCCTGCCCCAGCTCAGAAGACAACTCCTGTGTTCTAATTTTTTGCTACAGCATAAGCTTTAAACTGCTGGTTTGCTTTTGGAGGTTTCCGGCTGAGTACTAATTTTGCTTCTTTTGGAAAAATGTACTTTGGTTCTGTTCACTGATTAACTTTTTCTTGAACTAGCACTACTGTATAAAAGTGCTTTTCACTATCCTAGTGTCATGTAATGCTAAGACTAAATTAAGTGGGCCGCCTGTCCTGCTTGCTGAGTGTGAGTACACATTGTGATACCTAATGTAAACTTGAACTTGAGTGGCAAAGATTCCTCAAGGAGGATTTTCCTCTGCTGAGGGCGTGTTGTGCTTTGTGTGAAGTCTTTGCAGCTGCAGACTTTGCACGTTTAAGTTTCTTGAGCTGTGGCTGGGAACGCTCAGTTATCATGCCTGGGTGTTTCAGGAAGCGTGTGCTAAGTCCTCACACCATTTACTGGGCACTTGCATACAGTAAGTATGCAACTCTTACACACTGCTGTGGATGTTGTCCTGACAATAATAAATCAGTCTACAAATAGCTCACCGAACATGCCCATGAATGTGGCCCAAACAATAGTGAAATAATTCTGGAAACAGCTTTCACCAACACTGTTCTGCTTCATGGTAGCATGTTGTTGGGTTAGATATATTGTTCCAGATCTTGTTTATGTGTCCCTAAATATTGCTAGAGGAGCCTCAGCCCCCTTTGAATGGTCTTAGAAGGGAAACGTACCTACCCACAAATCTCTGGACTCTTCTGAAAAGGGACCTTCTTCCCTCACCCTAACTTTCAAGTCCACTTGGATTATCACTTTTGAGAAAATGAGCATGGGTATTTAGTGTAACAAAGCCCTGTGTGACATCCTATGAAAGGAGAAAGTGATTTCTGTTTTACAAAATCTCTAAGCTGATTTTACCCACGCATGCTGGCATGCATACTTCCACAATTAAAGTTGTATGCATTGAAGTGCTCGGGCTGTTGTCACTTCTGTGTCATATTGAATAAAGGACAGAAGCTGTTCTGTCCTCATTCAGTATTTTGCGCCTTTGATTGGCAATGACAAACTGATTTTTGGACTTTCTTTTTATGCTGCATAGGGAGTGGATGCTAATTTAGAAATCTTGTCTTGTTTTTATGTCACTCCTCAAATCTTTGCTAAAATTCCTGAAATTTACAATTCTTGTGTTTCCTTAACTCTTCTTTTTATGGGTTTGGTCTTCTCTCTAGATCAGTTTGTTATTCCTCTTCATTTGAATGAACTGACACACGTAGCATTCTGTAGTAATTAATACTTTCCTTTTAATCTTTGTTCTGCTGTCTCTTATGTTTCTCATGTATGCTTCCGTATACGCTTACCAATTGTAATATTTCTGTTACAAATCTGGGTAGGAGTACCCTATCTTTTGGCCACTTATGGAGATTCAGAGTCAATCTACTATTGTGGTCAAGGTAACCTTTTGCTATTGTGAAGGCTTAGAATACTGTGTGTAATTCCCTGAAGTTGTACTGGGTGGCTGAAAATTGCCTATCAGATCCATCATCCTGGCAGTCCATGGGAATTGTTTATTTCTGTGGTGTAAAATCCTTTGGCTGTTTGACAAGGAGGGAGAGTATCTACTTTGTTTCCTCACGCATAAGACAACTTCTCTCATTTTAAAATAAGAATCAATGTTGGATGTTCTCACCATCTTGTCAAGGGGCACAACCAGTGTTTCCACAAATGTAAGCTCTCAAAAACTACTGGTTCTTTGACCTGTGAATCTCATCGAACAGAGATCCTTAGTTTTTTGGGGAATTTGAGCCACTTTCTGCTGGGTTTTGCTTGGTTTGTTTTGGGATTTTTGGGTTTGGGGTTTTTTTATTTGTTTTGTTTGGTTGGTTTGGTTTTGGTTGGTTTTTTTTGCTTATCAGTTCTCTTCTGGAGTCTGGTTACTCTGCTCTTATTACCCTGTGGAATACCTTCACCATGAACAGCTGAGTCCTGAACTGTTGTTCAGGGTTATTCTGTACAACAGGTCTCAAAGAACTCAAGTTACTGCTGAGTAGCATTTCTTTTTTGACTTGCTCCTCAAAATACAAGAACAAGAAATACGAATATATGCTAAGATTGCCTGAACCTGGAGATAATAGTTTCCTTATTTTTTCACAATACATCCTGATAATACATCCATATGTCTTTGCAATGTAAGTGGACATTCTACAAATATATTAGAATTTAAAATTCTTTAACTAAATCTTTCTTTACTAGAAGAGAAAATCTTGTATGACGCATCTCATGCACTACTGCGTTTCTACCGGCATACAGTGGGAATGTCCACCATTTACAATTGGCATTGATCATATTGCTGCTGCATTCTTGTCTTTATAAGGAAATGTTGGGAAACATCATGATTTTTGTGTAAGAAAAGCCATCTGATTCATAAAACTATTGCATTTTCACTGCTTAATATCCTGAAACAGAGAGATGACACTGGCTCTTGGTTTGGTTTTTTGTTTGTGTTTTTTTTTCTCCCCCTTGTAGATAATTTGTGGAGTACCTATTCAGAAAAAGGATCAATAGTAGAGAAAAAAGATCAGCCATCAATTGCTGGATCAGAAGAGACAAAAATGGGTGGACTCCCTTATGTTTTTACAGACATCATGACCTACTTCACAATGCTTGTAGGGATTTATTTCCCATCTGTGACAGGTAGATACAGCTATTTTTCTTGAGTGAGGATGTGTACTTATAGCTGAAAAAAGATGATTTTTTTGTGTGTGTGAATGTTTATTGATGAGACATGATATTGCTAGTCTGTGTATCCAAGTTTTTGTACCTAAAACTTTCTGGTGCTAGAGAGACATAGCTGCCAGCTGGTTATTTTAGGGGGCTATGGGACTTCAACAAGGAATCGGTTTAAGTGCTATTTTCTATGTCTGGAAAGAAAACAAAAGCTTCATGTGTTACTAAATGCTTTTTCAAAATAAGATGCATGCCTTTAATATTCTGATCTTCAAATGTGTGAGAGAACAGTTGAGTATTAAAATGATTGTTTCAAGTATTTGAGCCATGAACTACCTGTCACTTTTTTAAATGTCCAATATTTTTTTTGCAGCTGTAATTAGTAGAGACCTTTTTGTCAAGCTTAAAGGTTAGATTAGTTGTACATAATTTTCCTCAGGTCACATTTGACTGAAATAACCAGAGATACTTTTCTTAATTCCCAGCTCAAGCAATTGTAATATCAATTAATTTTTCCCTCCTGTCACAGCATGTGCTAGAAACTATTTTTGTTCTCGTGTTAGATTCAAACAGGGATGTGTACATGTGGTTTCCTAACCATTCTTCTTGTACTTCCTGCCCGCTCCTTTCTTTTTTGTTTCTATATTTTTATTATTTATTTTATTGATTTGCTTGTGTATCTTATTATGTATGGTCTGTTCAGTAGGAAGTTAGTGCATTTGGTCACACTGGCTAAAATTCCTAAATCCCATGAGTTTATAACATCCATCCCAACATTTTGCTACTCCTATATATTTCCCCATTTTAAAAATTATTCTGAAGTTATATTTGAAAAGTATTTTTTTTCACTTTTTTAATCCGTCTCCTTCCTGAGCTTTCTGGAATTTGTTCAGTCAACAATGGGTGGTAACACAAATTTCTGAATAAACTGAAGGTATAAATTGAGGATTTGTGCAGGATTATCATACATTTCTGTAGCCTGCTCCATTGGCAATGTGTTAAATCAGGCTTAAAGTTAAATGTTCCTATTCTGTTATTTACATGGAGTTAGTATTGATTGTTTTTATGACATATAAATTTGGTCTCTTTTTAAGGTATTATGGCAGGTTCAAACAGATCTGGAGATCTTAAGGATGCTCAGAAATCTATTCCTACTGGAACAATTTTGGCTATTTCAACTACGTCTTTTATTTGTATCCTTTATGCTGTGACTTTTTTTTCTAATGTGCGTTCTGTAGGTATAACGGTATAGTTTTTTCATTGAAACGTCATTAGAGCTGCCTAAGTATGAAATGAATGAAATCTAAACTGAAAAGGAAGACTTTATATTTGTCTAAAATATAAGTATTGTTAAAATACCTTGAATTTTATTTGTATATAAATATCTAAATATATATTCTATATTCTACTAGTGCTTCAAATTCCAAGATCTAATTGATGTTTTTAGTTAAGTGATGTAGAGGATTTTACCATTGTGCTTCAGCTGGCAGATTGCTTTGTTGTTATACTCAGCATAACCAGTGAAAATCTTAAAGCAAGCTAGCAGCAATAGAAATTGTTAGTCCTTCAATACCTAGAACACACAAATGCTTATTTGTATGAGAAAATATCTGTTCTGTTGCATGACGTATGAACTGGCCATTTCCAATACTTCACAAATCAAATTTGCATCAAATGTAGTCATAGAGACCATAAACAAAGAAGTTGTAGCAGGGAAGAATTAAAAACAAAAACAAAAAAACCAACCAACCAAAAAAGCCAGCCACAAAACAACCAGAACAAACAAAATTCCTCCCCCCCTTCATTGTCATGGGCATTTTGATTTCATCCCTAGGTGAAAAATGGTGGTTTTTTTCTCTGTGTATGATTATAGTGTAATCTTCCTTCAGTCTCAGTAATAGATCTCTCCTGTATAGTGTTGTTTGGTGCCTGTATAGAAGGTGTGATATTAAGAGATAAGTAAGTCGTATTCCTCTTCTGATTTTACAGGGAGTATGTGTGATAGTGGGCTGTGTTAACAGGACTTATTATATCTATGTGATATGTTTTTCTTCTGCTTAGGTTAAATCTGGAGGGAAAGTCTTATCTGTTAAACTGAGATGGCTGCAAAAACTGGTCAGGTTATCGGGCTGTATCCCTTCAAGAAGTAGAAGCAGAATCCAAGATAAATGTTTGAAGTAGAACTGTCCCTAATAAAATGTTCCTGAGAAAGAAAATCATAGTGTTTGTGGAGCTGGTGGGTGGGTGTAAGGGGAGTGGTATTACTTTGGGAGAAGTAATTTGCTCCTGAGGAACAAAGAGAGAAAAAGATTTTTGACAGTTACATGACAAGGAGAGTTCATGAGAGAGACTGCAGTGCGCTGTCAGGCCTATAATTTCCCCTGGATGTATGACTTATGTTTTGTTTTAAGACATTAGTTGTAGATCAGGAGTCGTGTGAGTTTTCACCCATGTAATTGCCTGAGGATATTTGAGGCGCAATATGAAGCATGAAGGGAAAAAATGTAATGGAGATAAGCATGAGCAGAATCTCCAGATTTTGCTAAGTTTCTCCCTTAGGAGAAGCTGACTAAGATGAATCTGTTGGCAGGTTTTACATTTGTTTCCTTGCTGGTGTCCGGTTCCCTTCTCTGCTAAGGTCCAAGTTTGCTTTTGGTGATGAAGCGGTGGCATTGGGATATTGTTTGGAAGGTGATGGAGATAGTGCTGGGACAATTTATTTCAAATCACTGTCTTTTAGTCTAGAAGGAAAACCATAAGTAAAAGCTGGATTCTAATCAAAGCTAATACAAGAAGCAGCAGGGGATCATTTTTACTTTAAAATGGTATTGCTGTATCAGTGAAAATCTTGGATTTCTTTTTCTTCAAAGTAAATATACAAACCAAATCAAGTTGATGCTTAAGAAATAGTAAACAAATTCTGAATTGTAAATTAATGCAGAGCCAATATCTATAAACTCACATTTTTGAAAGTAACATGTTTGGAATTTACTGGGGCGGGGTGTACGTGTGGTGGAATTTTGCAAGTTGTGAGTGCAGGTGATCTGTCATAAGAGTAGGATGCATTGTAGCAAGAGCACTGAATCCATGTGCTTTCATTTACACTGCTGCCAGGTCTTGTTTGGCTGAAATCCAGCATAACAGTAAAATGTATGGATTTTGGTCTGGTTTAAAGACTGTTTTGGGGTTTTTTTTTCATTAATGATTGTCATGTCTTCCATGGGGAAAAAGTAGGTTGTACATCTTTCAGTGTTCGTCTTTCATCTTTTCAAGTTGTTCCTACCCTGTGTTTAATTAAAACATAGGCATTAGAATTTGAATTAAGAATGAATGAATGTGCAGCTGTATAAATGTCATCATAGAAACATAATATGGTTTTTTAACTCCTATATTTTTAAAGGGTGTGGTTTCCCCTTTTTCCATCTGCTGAAAATAGCATGTAGCCATGCATCCAGGCTTGGGCATATGCAGGAGTTGGAACACTGGCTTATTACATTAACCTAATTACTATGTTTCTTGACCCTGTTTAAGAGCAGGTCTGAAAAAAGACAAAGCATTTAATTTTTCTTAGTCTGTAGCCTTTTCATTTCTCTGGTGTTTATTTTGAAAAACCTGAAAACATTGGGGAAGAAAATAAATTCTGCTATCACAGTGTAGATAGTCCCTAAAATTGATTTTTGCTCCTTACTAACAAAACTAAGATGAACTATAAGAAGTTTACTTGCTCTTAGAACAAAAATATCAGGCTGGGGGGTTGGGGGGAAGAACCTTTTTGTAGTTTACTCAAGATGTCTGTAAATGAACATAAAGTTAATTAACTTAAGGGGGGGGGGGGGGGAAGGCAAAAGCTGTGGCATTGGATGGGACACTCAGGACTGTAACGAAAGCACCTCTTCCTGACTTCTACCTGCTTCTTTGCCACAGTCATTTAAAAAATGCATCAGGTAGCACGATAGTCAGAAGGCATGTGGGTAACTTGTGATGGTTGTGTCTGGTAGTTTCTCTACTTACCTGTCCATATGTCAGTGTCACATTATTAAAAGGAAAGGCTAATACTTTGTTCTGCAAATCTCCTGCTTATGCCCCAAGGTATACCTGCATTACTTGTAGAACAGACTTCTGCAATCTAGTTCCTAGCAGTCACAAGGATCTGAAGGATGCATATGTAAATGCTTTTGCTGTTAATTCTGTAAAGTTTGCTGAGATACCTGACAATTGCTGCATGTCTGCTTAGAGGCAGTGCTTATGATGAATCAATTATAGTATGTTTTCTTTAAAACAGCAGAATAAAGAAAAGTTGGTTGGTTGGGAAATCCTATAGTGCGTACTGTGGCATGGTGTTTACTGTTGAAAAGTGCTGTTGTCCAAAAAGATTGAAATGTGGGTGTTGAAGGTATAGTAAAAGTTATTTTAATGCTTACTCTTTTTTTTTTTTTTTTCCCCCCTAAGGTTTGGAGAAGCAGTTAATGGAAATCTAGTGGTTGGTACGCTGGCCTGGCCTTCTCCATGGGTTATTGTGATTGGTTCATTCTTCTCAACGTGTGGTGCTGGTCTCCAGAGCCTCACTGGTGCACCCCGTCTGTTGCAGGCCATTGCAAGAGATGGCATTGTACCATTTATTCAAGTGAGGTTTTTTTTTCTTTACAGTAATTCAAATATGGCTTATGTTTTGACAAAAAAGAGGCATTAATTCTGCTATTCCCGTAGAACTGTGAGGAAAAGATTTGGAGCTCAGTTCTAATTGTGTACAATAATAGATCAAGCTATTGTAGGACAAAGCTTGAACGTGGGTATTTTTGTGCAATGCAATTTAATTATTTTTTTATTCTTACACATAAAAGTTAGTCGTTCAAAACTGAGAATGTAAGTTTCCTATAAATAGAAATAAATTAACTAAGAAGCAACTAACAACTGATCTTCTTGATTCCAGGCTGCGTTTACAGCTTGTATTTGTGAACGGAGTTGATTTAATCTCACTGTGGATCTGCATGATACTTCTTGTATCATAGAGATACAATTCTAATTTTTATTCATTTTTGTAACCTAAATGAAGTCAACAGAGATGTAACAATAGAATTCTGTCCCATGACTCTGAATATTAAGATTGTTCCGACATCCCTGTACATGTTTTTAAAAAATAAAAACCCCAAATTTTTCTCGAAGTAAGGGAGCTGGCAAACAGAAGAAGAAAAGAGAACTCTTGCTGGAAGATACTTAATACAACTTCTGGGCTGCATCTGCAAAATCTAGAAAACTAGACTTGAGTTAAAAGTAAATAAATAAAATTCCAAAAGATGCTAATGTCTAGAGAGCAAAGCTGTGATTTCTGGGGTGAAGTTTGGAGTTTGAAAGCTTGCCTCAAATTGCCAAGAATAGCCAACAGTTGCACAGCACAATGATAACCTACCAAGAACAGGTTCAAGTATAAAAAAAACAGGATTATGTCTGAGTAACTATGAATATTTTGGGAGCAGAGGTAGCGGACAGTTGTCAAATTTAGCTCACAGAAAGAAATTGCAGATAGCACTGACACTGAAGGTAGCTGGGGCTGAATTTAGGAGAATAGGCTGTACTGTACGGAGAGAGCCCTAAGGGTGATTTGGAGCACTTGTTTGTTTTTATATATCTCTCTGAGGGTGTTGTATCATTATTTTGATACCTAAGTTACGTGACCAAACTTAAGTTTGAGTATTCCCTTCTTTACCCATGCTTACCTCTGGTGTCGTCATCAGATGTATGCTCTAGGTCACTGTCTCACATCTGAGGTCAGTGTAGTACGTTATGTTAAAAATGGGCTACTATTCTTGGTGAATAACTCTGAATAGAGTCTTATCTTCAGTGAGGGCTAGGTATAGAACAGCTGCAGCAGCTTGGTTTGGTTCCTGAGTTTGGGCGAAGCCTACAATGAGTCAACACATTGATGTGTGACTTCAGGAGAAGATTCCCGAGCTAGGATGTGCCTAAGACTATTATGAAAGCTGGAGAATTTGAGCGGGGTTGTGGGGGGAAAACATCTGAGGAGGGAGATGTGTAGGGTATGTGAGAATGGGGAAAAAAAAGAGGGGAAAGGGTTTGTGTGAAGAGGGGGAAGGAGTACACAGGGAACGGGTTAGAGGAGATGGAAAAGCTGAGAAGCAAAGCAAAATCAAAGAGGTAATGCTAGTGGCTTTGGCGGGGTGAGTTGTCTTTTGTGTGTTGCGGGGATTTTTGTTATGGGTGTTTTTGTTGTGGGTTTGTTTTTTTTTTTAATGGCAGATTGTACTGCTGTTGCCAGCTTTTTTCTCAATCTTTAATCACTTGGTTCCATTCCATGGCTGCTGCTTCCCTGGTCTGTCTGCTAGTGCCTAGTCTCAGTAAAGCTATATCCTTATATTTTTCTCTTAGGTCCTTCTCTTGGGCTGGAGGGGTGAATGGTCACTGGTAGTGTACGCTAGTATTGCTGCTAGGAGTAGGAGACAGGTTAAAGAATCAAGAAGTACACAAGTTAAAAGACAGCAGCAGCAGCTGCTGCTCTTGCAGCCCCTCTGCTGCCCAAATGCTCTGCCAGCAGCCCTTGCAGCAGTGCTGCTGCTAGCAAGGATTGCAACTGCTGTATCTCTGATTCCGCTGGCTTGAGCAGCTCTGCACCTAGAGTATTGGCAGCTTGTTCACTGAGAGAGTTAAATCACCGTCCCCTTGATTCAGGAGCATCTTTTCTATTGGGGTGGAGAAAGATGATGAGGATGTGCAAGAATATCAAACATGCTGCTGCTTTATTTCACAGTTGAGAGCAGCGGCATGTTTCTTGACTTGCAAGACCTATACCTGTAACTGGAAGTAAACACACCAAGTGTGCTGGGGCGGGACAGAATCATGATGGAGTCTGACTTGTGAGTGGGAAGGGGTTGTAATGCAATAAATTGTGAACGCTGGGTTGTATTGAGAGAGGGAAACAAGAAATTTCACTTTTGTCTGAAGTAAAAATTTAGTACTTGGTGCGAGGGTGACATTATGATTCTGTCTTATCAGGGTTAGATTTGAAAGGAGTGAAGAACTGGAAGGAAAAAAATCTGCGTGGTTTGGGAAGTGAGGGAAAGGGAATCCAGGAGAAGAAGGATGTTTGAATTGGGATTTGAGACTTGAAAAGTGCTTGCAGTTCTGGAGCGATGCAACTGCTGCATGGAAAATCAAGGAAATGAATGCAAGGAGATGAATATAGGGGCAAGAATATGACATTAAGAAAAACCCAAAAAACTTGAAACATGAGCAGAAAAAATGGCATTTTAATATAAGGGAAGGAAGATTGATAGATGACAGAAATCTAAGGGAAGAAGACAGTATGGAGAATGAGTGAGGTGAAGAACCCAGACATTTGGTAAGGAAGCCATTATGGAAAATGGGAGTGAGGGTTTAGTCTTTATAAGTATATGGAGGAGAAAAAATACAGCTGGAACTCCAGGTGAGGCATTTTGCCATCTATCACCGGTATAGCTGGATAGAATTCTCCCCAAAGGAAATTACCACGTGCAGAATTATTTTTGGCCAGGCTCTGTGCAGGATACTAACTCATTTTTAAAGATCAATATTTATGTTTAAGTACTGAGTTGATGCTTATTTTTCATATGTTACAAAAAAATACTGCCCTCAACTATATTAGCTTTTTATAGACTAAGCATAAATCTCTGATGCATGTAGATTTTAAGTTACTTACCTGTTTCAACAGCAACTGCAATAGTACTTGAAAGTTATGTAGTCATTGCTTATTTTAGTAAACATTTTTCATATTGGAAATGTGTGTTTTTGCAATTTTGTTTGTGGCTTTTTGTAGTATAGATTGCTTCATTTTCCTTTGTAACTAATGACTGGGTTTGGTTCTGGTTAAAGTTAGTTCGTGATCTGCACGGTATTTCATAACTATATAATGAACAGCTTTCCCTGTTTACTGTTTTACTGTTTACTTGAATTGAACTAGGTATTTGGTCATGGAAAAGCAAATGGAGAACCAACTTGGGCTCTGCTCCTCACTGCTGGTATTTGTGAAATAGGAATTTTGATAGCCTCATTGGACAGTGTAGCACCAATTCTTTCAATGTAAGTATGAATGTGGTGTGTTGTGTTCTTAAGTTAAATGGTATTTATTTTTAAATTAACTAGGTAATTTTTTTTTTTTAAACAATACATGCTAGACTTTGCTTTCTAACAGGTTATATTCCTGTTTGATCCTGGAGATAATGGGGAACAACAGAATGTTTTGGCTGAAACTAATTTCTAGGCACAGAAAACTTTTTTCTTGACAGAGTTCTTGAATGCTAGTAAAAGTATGTTCAAATTCTAAAAATCTGGATTTTAAAATAAAAAATCATACTATTTTAGCTCCAGTGCATCTAATAGAGACAGACAAAACAATTTAATGCTTTAGGGTATGAACTGAACTTTATTTTACTGACTTTGTCCTGAAAGTTTATCCCACGTGTTGTGGGTTGACCCCGGTAGGCAGCTCAGCCCCACCCAGCTGCTCGCTCACTCCTCCCCCATGCAATGAGGGAGAGAATCAGAAACGTAAAAGTGGGAAAACTCATGGGTTGAGAGAGAGGCAGTTTAATAGGTAAGGCAGAACCTCTGCCCACAAGCAAAGCAAAATAAGGAATTCATTCACTATTGATAGGCAGATGTTTAGCCATTTCCAGGAAAGCAGGGCTTCACCATGTGTAACCGTTACTTGGGAAAACAAATACCACTAAGTCCAAACGTCCCCCCCTTCTTCCTCCTTTCCCTGAACTCTTACTGCTGAGGATGATGTCATACAGTACCAAATATCCCTTTGGTTGGCGGTGGTCAGCTGTGCCAGCTGTGTCCCCTCCCCAAGACTGTTTGCTGACAGGGCAGCAAAAAAACCAGAGGTGGCCTTGATGCTGTGTGAGCACTGCCCAGCAAGAGCTAGAACATCCCTGCGTTATCAACACTGTTTTGGTTACAAATCTAGAACATAGCCCCATGTGAGCTACTATGAAGAAAATTAACTCTATCCCAGCCAAAAGCAGTATACCATGATTGTCGGTTGTTTGCTACATTTCCTCTGAAATCTTTGTTTGAGGCTCTGTATTATGCTAATACCATGTTTTGAGGCCTCATGTCATGTTCTACAAGTACTAATTTAGTCTGTCTTGTGTTCTATTAGCTGCTGTGAACACAGTGTTACGAGTTCCTACCCTTTTTTGGATTGTGTTTTAATGCAAATCTGTCTAAGTAATTTCCTACTGGAAAATGCTCTTTTTTTTTTTTCTTAACAGGTTTTTCCTCATGTGCTATATGTTTGTAAATCTGGCTTGTGCAGTGCAGACGCTTTTACGAACTCCCAACTGGAGACCTCGTTTCAAGTATTACCATTGGTAGGGAATATTCCTTCTTTCAGAAGAGTTAAAACTAATTATGCAGCCCTAAATTGTTGATTTTCTTGCAATAATAAAACAAAATCTCCTGTCTGACTTAAACAAGTTAGAGTATTCAGTACCTGAATCATCTTACAACAGCAATGTTTGTTTTCATGTGTTTGGAATAGGACTGGTAATAGCTGTGATCACGAAAAAATGTGGCTAATGTAGAGGGCTTGCGAAGGGGCTACAGGATGACATTTTAGTACTGCTTATAAGCTGAGAGATCTTCTGAATACGCAAGAATGAAGATCAAAAAAAAAATAATCTCTTTGGAGAGATTATTATATCTCTCACATAAGGAGAACTGGTAAAAATGTTCAGGAAGGTTGATGTGATTTTCATTTTAGTTATGCAAAAAAAATACACAAAACCAAAACTTGTACAGAAAAAAAAAATTTAATATAAATCAGTTGGCTCTTTAACGATATGATCTCTATTTTTAAAATATGTCATGCTTTGGACATTGCATTTGATAACTGAAGTAGACAAGTAGATACTTGACAAAGTCAGTAAAGGTCAGGTATACAAAAAAAGGTGGGTGTGGTTTTTTGATTAGTTTTTTTTAAATGACTTAAGAGTTCAAATGTTTCAAACTACAACTGGGAAACTTTTTGATTTTTTTTTTTTTCTGAATGTTTAAAAAAAAATGTTCATTTAATTAAACAGTAATTCTATTGAGACATTTTTAGTGCTGAAATGCCTTGAGGAGTAGAGCCTTTAGGAAATAAGCTGGCCTGACTCTAGGATGTAAGAGTTGCTTATGATTTTTCCTTTTAAAGAATTGAGGGAAAATGGAATGTCATGGGTTTAGCCCTGAAAAATCTTTTTGATCAGTAGGCACTTACTAGTTTGGCACCAAACCTCCAAATAAATCAGTACCTGTCTCCCAGTCTATCACTGCAAAAACGTAGTAGTATTTGCAACATCAAGAAGGAAAATGGGGGATTACTGTTTTTTTTGGTTTGTGTGTTTATGTTGTTTGTTTTTTTTTCCCCCTACCTCCCCTGAATAACCTGACCGTAGAAGTAGTATAGCAGGAGGTACAAAGTAGCTTAAAAGCTAAGGCAGGTGGATAAAATGGAGAGTAGCAAGAGGTACAGGATGGTCGATGGTGAGGAAGAAAAAGCAAAGGGTTGTGACATGGCAGCATCAGAGTTTGTAACCATTTGGCAACAATTCTTTTTTTTTATATATTTTTCCCAGAGGGATCTGTGAGCCAACTGACTCACTGTGTGACAACATAATTGTTTCTAGCCAAAGTAGGTGTGGAATGCTTGGCTAGACTTGGGATGGAACTTTATTTTTTGAGTGAAAATAGAGTCTTAGGCTGGCTAAGTCAAACATGAAAGAGCAGCTGTTGTTCTTTTAGACAAACTACATTTAGGCTGATGTCCTCAGAACAGGTAGAAAGCATTTCTTTCATTTAAAACTGTATGCATTTGGACTCAGTACTTGTATGATACTAAAGGTACCAAAGAAAAGCTGGGTCTGCTGACACTCTTTGTCAATACAGTGAAAGCTAGCTCTAATTTGGAGATCAGGTGAAAAGAAATCTGTGGTGTCGTATGTGACTATTCACAAAACTGTCCAGTTCTGAGCTGGCTTACATCTATCTTGCATAATATCGTGGGCAAACCAGGCATACAAACTTTAATCTGGAAATGCTTCTCTAACTTTTGCAGCTCACAATCATTCCCTCTTGATAGCCTTTGAAAGATTTTCTGCATTCTCTTCTACTGTCCTGTGTTCTTGCCAAAGAGACAGGCCACAATGGAAGTGGAGAATATAACTGATGAGTCAAATTTAATTTAAACTAATCAACTATTTTTGCTGGAAGTAACACAATGTTGGTTTTAGTATTGTTTGAGAAAATTTTTTTAAGCTTAAATTCAAATCAACAGTGATAGCATTGTGTTTTGAAACTGACCCTACTTGGAGGTACTGATAGAGTTTCAGAACTGATAAACATAGTAAATCTATTGTTATATCTTGTTCAATTATGTTTATGTCAAACAAAGGTTCAGAATGTATTTATTTTTTTTTTTTAATAAACTAAAATTGGGACAATGTATTTTTATTTATATAATAGCTATGAAATGGCCTTTGAAGAAGAAAGGTTTTTCTGGAAATTAACTTAAGTTTAAGAAATTGACTTTGTAGAACATTTGCATGCCTATTTAAAAAAATGGAAAAAAATGGTTTCTTTTAGGACTCTCTCATTCCTGGGGATGAGTTTATGTCTTGCCTTGATGTTCATTTGCTCTTGGTACTATGCTTTGATTGCCATGCTAATCGCAGGATGTATATACAAATACATAGAATATAGAGGGTAAGACCATATATCTTATTTATTCTATATTTAATATCTTTAATATTCAGCAAAAAGCACTTTTGTATAAAATAGATAGAACTGAAGTAATAGAATTAAGAGTATTCCTTGAAACAAGGTAAGATCCTGTCTCCATTAAGGGCTGTAAGTCTTCAGGTTCTAATTTCTCTGGAAGCTCTGTTCTAAACTTCTCGGCAGTCAGAACTAATCAAAATAAGAACCAATAAAGCTGGGAAATTTTCATTTGAGCAGAGATTATGGTGTAAAGTTTTGGTACTTCAAGGACATCCCCTTTTAATATCAAGCAGCAACTGTTACAAAACTGTTACCTTTATTATCAACTTGTGCTAAAGCCCCAAAACTACTCTTCTGTGTGGACGTTAGCACTTTTTAGAATGAATCATACTGAACAATCCAGAGCACCCACTGAAAATCACCTATTTTTCTGAAGGCTTAGATAATCTTTACATTGTAATGTACTTTGCATTGTATGCATTTGTCAAGGGACACATACAGAGCCACACCTGTAAGAAATGCTGTGCAAGTAGGAGACTTAAAGAACATGCTGAGTTCATAAAAACAAAACAAAAAAACCCCAACCAAACAAAAAAAACCACATGAAAACTAAAACAAACAAAAAAGCAACAACACCCCCCACCACCCCACCCTGAAAACCCAACCATAAAAACTCTGACTAAACAACATATTGAAACACTAGAGGTAATTACTATCAGTAATGTGCGTGCTTTCCCTTTCTAAGGAAAGATACTCAATGCTGAATGATTCTAGTCAAGAAAAATAGTAAGATCTTGGAGCAGGAAACTGAAGCGGGGCCAGTTGTTTTGCTGCGTGATTAAGCACAGATCTTAAGTGGATCAGCTGGTATAAACTGCTCCACCTTGGGGGTTCTCCATCTTTTAATATCTCCATCTCCAGGTTAGATGCTTTCCTGGATTGTAACAGCTCCATTTACTGGGTTAATTATAAGGAAATTAATTTGCCTATTTTAGCCAGGAAGTCAGATCAGATAATAACAGTTCTGCTTGTGTGTGTGTATGTAGGTATGCACATACATAATTATGTGTATATCCAAATTAGCATACAGACTTTACAAATGTTGGTACCTAGCCAGCACATCTACCCTGTAGCAGGAGATTCTTTGTTTCAGAAATAGGACTGATTTGGCAGTGGGGAGAAACTTACCCTGAAATGTTCTAAAAACTGCTGTCTGGAGAAAACCTCAGGTTTTATTTTAATTTTTGGATAACTAAGTAAAAGAAACTTGCATGAATGTGCTGTCTTTCGGGGTATGTTTTAATTGCCATGTTGTTCTTTAATAGCTTTTTAATTCAGTTTGGCTTATTTAATCTGAAATTTGAAAGAAGGCTAGGTGTAACAAAGTTCAGTGAGAATTTATGAATGGAAATAAGAGGGAGGAAGGGTAAGGGAGATGGACCCCTTGCTATAGTAGAATCCCCACTAAGGAAAATAATGTGCTAGCCTAACAGTTCTTTCTTGTTTGGTTGGTCACCTGGTGAGCAGTACAGCTTTGTATTGGGAGAAGGAAGAGTGGAAAATGTAGGGAGATTGAAAGTGGTCAGGAGGGCAGATAAAGTTTTAGGCTCATCTGGGAGAGAAGCTGGGAAGGAAAGGGAGAAAGCTGTAGTGGTGGTGGTGGGGCGGAAGGTGTAGCACACTAATCTATACAAAGTCAAGTTTCACTTATTTGTTCTGCTGCTTTAAAACAATTCCTTTTAAGTAGCTCTCACTTTATTCATTCTAGTGCTTAAAAGCAACTTAAATAGCTCTCATGATTAGAAAAAAGCTTTTGAAGTACGAATAAAATAGACCATAATAAGTTTTAATAAATACTTAATAAATAGTTCTCTTGACGGGACCTGAGACTGCTTCATCTTGGTTAGTCTTCATTCTTGATTTAAATCTGCAAGATGTTTTTCATGCAAAAAAAGTGTTCATTTTTTTATGCCCATTATCCCTCATGTGAGAAAAATGTACTTAATTTGTATAAATAAATGCGACCCTGTTAATTGAATCTTTTCTGCACCCTGAAGAGCGGAAAAAGAATGGGGTGATGGAATCCGAGGACTGTCTCTGAATGCAGCTCGCTATGCTTTGCTTCGTGTTGAAGATGGTCCTCCTCACACCAAGAACTGGAGGTAAGTCCTATGCCTTCCCAAGGTCCCATGATTCTTGACATATGTAAATCTGTTGGGAATACTGCTGGTAAAGCTAATGGCCAAAGTGAAATTCACCATTAAAATAATGTTTTAACTTGGGCATGGTAATGTCGTCGTTGCAAAAGTATTATTTTACCACAACAGAATGTGGCTTGCAGTCGGCACATAATCAACTTCGGGAATACGGGCAGACTAACTTGAACTTAAATCCATGTGCTGTTGACATAGTTTTCCAAAGTGCAGAAGAATTTTGATGTTTCATTTTTTACAGACTTTCAGATTCAAAGGAACAGTTCTCATTTAGTCCCACTGTCTCTATGGAAGAAACACTGCAATTCTATTAGGGTTTTTTTTTTTTGCTTCTGTATATGTTCCCTCTGAAATACATTGTATAAATATACAGAGAATCCATTATTTGTTTAAATAATTTTTTTGTGGCGATCTTTTTTTATATAGCTTCATTTAATAGTAATGCTTTCTAAATTGCTTAGATATGATTAAAACAAAATCGCACGTTTGCTGTCCATTTATATTTAATGGGCTTAGATGTCCACTACTATTTTTGCAGTATATTCTTGTTACTCCTTAAACTATCAATTTTCTCAAAGCCAACACAAATTTACTTAGCTTTTAAAAACAAAAGGACGTTTGCACGTTGTCACTTCTGATGAACGTAATGCAAATCAGAAGAACTCTGATAAATGGAACACACAAAAAAGCAGTTTTCGCTAAATGTGATACTTGCAATGGTCTGTTGCCCTTCAGTGTAATGACATTATTTTATCATTTGTAATGGGAAGTTGCTATGGAATACATGAACCACTGCCTTTATCTGTGTCTGAACTTGGCATCTCAGAGGCACCAATGTAACGTAGTGTTGACTGAGAGCAGTCCTGTTAAATGTTTGATCTTGCTTCAGTTCCAGATGAATTATCCTTCTGTTGTGTCAATGTAATTGCTAGAATTGGACCTTCTTGTTACATCTTAAACTGAACTGGTTTTGAGGAGGGAAGTATGTTCCAACTCTGTCGTTCTTTTGAATTTGTAGTAATGACAGGAAAATTATAAAGTGTTGGTTTGGGAAGAGGAAGCAGATTGAATATTGATTAAGGAAAGGGAATGCATTCTTATCAAGTATGCAGTTGAAACTGAACTTGGGGTGCTATCAGTACAATTAAGGGCATGATTGTCCTTTTGGAAGGACCTATGCTGTTAGAGGAATGGGTCGACAAGAACATCATGAAAATCCCAAAGGACAAGTGCAAACTCCAGAACCTGGGACAGGCTTGTCCAATGCAATCGTACAAGTCTGGGAACCTGCTCTGGTGAAAAGGACCTGTGGTTCCCAGTAGATAGTAAGCCAGCAGTGTGCCTTGGCAGTGATGTGCTGGACTGCGTCAACAGGAGCATAGCTAGTATATCGAGAAGTAAATATATTGGGAAATAATATTCCTCTTTGCTCAGCACTCATTAGAATACATCTAGACTATTTAATCCATTTTTAGGCACTCTAATGTAGAAAAGACATCAATAAGTTGGAGTGAGTTCAGCAGAGGGCCACCAAGATGATGCTTGGGGCACAGGAGCACATCTCCTGTGGGAAGCGGCTGAGGGAGCTGTGCTTATTGAGCTTGGAGGAGGCTTAAGGGGAGTCTAAAAAGCTGATATAACTAACTAGTGAACATCCAACACCTAGAAGAAGGTTACTGAGAAGATGGAGTCGGACTCCTTAGAGCAGTATATGGTAGGAGAACAAGAGAACACGATGAAATGGAGGAAGAGAAAAAAGAAAAACTGATGACAGTAATTAAGTATTGATGAGGTTGCCCAGAGGTGATATCTCTGTTTTCAAACTCCAAGTGGATGGAGCTGTAAACAGTCTGGTGTGCCTTCAATGTTTAACCACTTCAAGCAGCAGGTTGCACTAGATGACCTTAGAAGGGTGATAATTTTGATTCAATAACTTCCTTGGTAAAACTATTCTTTAAGGTAGCTTTTCAGAATGATGGTATGGTGGCTTATGTAGGTATTCGGTACCTGAAGTGTTCTTGAAATTGCAAATTCTGACTTCCTTGCTTGGCAGTTGAATGTTTTCCATTGAATTAAGCACTTAATCTGCATTTTATTAATTGTTAATTTTTAATTTTCCAATTCTTTCTGGCTTTTCTATATATATATGTGCGTGTTTAACTTCTTTTTTTGGCAGACCTCAACTTTTGGTCTTGTTAAACTTGGATAGTGAGCAGTTGGTGAAACATCCCAGATTGCTTTCTTTCACTTCTCAGTTGAAGGCTGGTAAAGGACTGACTATCGTGGGCTCTGTGCTTCAGGGAATCTACTTGGATAAATGTACAGAAACTCAGAAAGCTGAAGAGGTATGTAAAAGACAGCTTACGAACATGTTTAACTTCCATTAGTATTTACATGTTGAAGCCAGATAACTCGTATCTTGAATTAGAACAGACTGTTGTAAAATATTGAATAAACCATCAGTTTTTCCTATCAGCACAATCAATGATTATATATAAAGAATAGGCTGGTGTGTGTAACAATGTTTTATAAAATTTCCCAATAGGATGCGACAATGCTGATACTTCTTAGCTTTTCATTTTCTTTAATATTGAGAGCCTTGGGCTCGCAGTCAAATTACATTCTTGAAAAAGCCAAGTGATAGATTTTTCACAAATTACCTTTATAAAGAAAACATTTATTTAACAAAAAATTTAACATTTATCTAACAAATGCAGATGTGTTTGGCATAATTTCATCCTCTGGATGTGTACGTTATATTATTTTCTACATTGTCCTCAAAATACATAGCAGAGCTAGGATTAGGAGCAGTCTTTGCCAGAATCCTACTCTGTCGCTTCACTGTGAACAGCATCCTTCTTGAGATTCTTTACTTTCTTTCTCTTTTCTTTCCTATTTATCCCATATCTCCAGAGAAGGTAGGATGAGGTAGGAAAAAATAGTAAGTTGTCATATATAATTCAAGATGACATCTAACTGTGCTTGCAAACACAAGTGAATTTAATTTGAATGTTTCTCTTCTTTTCCTGACAACTCGTCAGTATTTGTCCTACCTGACTGGAAATACATAGACATTTTTGTGGGAAACCCTTGAAAATACCTAAACTTAATTTTAAATTGTCCCCTGAAAGAAAAAGGGAAGTTAATACACTGAGCTTCTGAAGATCCGTGGTTCATGCAGCTTGGCCTTTCAATGTAAAACAAGTTTCCCTTTTTATTTGGTCTTAAACAACTTTTGTACTTCTTTCTTTAATCTGGTATTGGGGTAACTAGGTATAGATAATTGTGTTTGCTTACCGATGTAAACTCTTCTATTCCTAACTTTATAGTATGGGGAAACATTTTTAGAAAATACTATGTTTCATGTATTTTATGGAATACTGTTGAAAAAATCTATTGCCTTTAGAAAACTACTATAAAGCCTACTCCAAAAGTAGGCTTTGATTTGCCACTGTATCTTCCAAAAATGGTTAGTATCTTCAGTGTTGTTGAAAAGAGTATCAGTTGAAATGTCTGCTATTTTGATCCAAGTTGTCTTCAAAGCTGTGTAAAAATGCCTGTGATTTATTCAAACCTGGTATCTCTAAAATAGATGAGCATTTGAGATGTTGAAATGGACTTAAAGCTAACTGCCCTTTTTCTCCCAGCTTGCTTTTTTTCTCCCTCTTGGTATTCAGACTTGTCCCTAGCGGTTTTTAAAATAACAAAGTAGGAAGCCAGATGGTCTAGCTGATACCACATGAAAAGGCTCCAAGAGAGCAATTAGCTTGAAAACGTGGTGGAAAAAGTCTAGCAATGGTATATTGTCAAAGTAATTGTTATTAAGCTGTTGTTATCAACATGTGTGAGTAGAAAAGAGGACCAAGAATGCAATCAGGCTTCTGAAATAAGACAAAGAAAACCTTTAAACAGAAACTGTTTACCCATCAGGATTTGAAATGTTGCCTATAGTTGGCTTAACTTGAAGTCAACTACACTTTTGAGATGGAACAGGAATGAATTTAAGGGAGACCTAATCCCCAGGTTCTCTAGAAAGTCAGACCTGGTGTTAAGGTCAAGAAAACCATTGCTTTTAAACTGGAAATGAAGATGAACTGTAAAAGTTTGAGTGTCTGGAGGCCTCTGGTTTTGGAAAACTTCAACTAGAAAATGTTTCTAGAAGATTTGTAGGAAATCAAGATTTCTCCTGTCTTTCTTTTAAAAAGAAAAAAGCATTTATTTAAACTGATAAGCCCTTGCAGATACTGTTTGCACAGTCTGGCTTGTTAGCTTTGCTACCAAATTCTCTGAAGTGGGTTTTTTTTTCTCTACTAAACAAATTCTGATGTGAAGCCACACTGAGCCAGTGCCAGGCATTCTGTGATCAAACCTGTTCCTGGTGGGTTTTGATAGGAATTTTGGTGCCTCCAAAATTCCAGATTCTGATGTGCTCGTTCTTCCTTCTGAAACCATGCTGACCTCCCACACAAATCATTGATAGATAATGACAGGATTTTTAAAGTCATGCCATCAAAATGTAGCAAATGCCAAAGCTGATGTTCCCTACTCAACCTTGATACCATTTTGAATGCTACTTTTAAATTACTTGGTTATGTGTCTGTATGTTTGTCAGTATTTAAATGAAGCGGAGCCACGTTGAAATTAAAGGGATGTGGGAGATTTAATCTCATCAGTTTATCTTGTCATTATTCAGCCAGTGATTCCAACTGTCTCCTGCACATCTATTTTTCCATGTTGGGAGCCAATAAATAAAGAATCAGCCTTTTAATGTCAAAGTTGTTTAAGGAGCTTTGGTGGCCTCTTCTTCTAAAGCCCTTGGCATCACGTTTTTCCAAACCCTTCCAGTTCCAAAAGAAAGGACTTGTCATTCCAAACATACAGTGCATTGTCAGTTAGCAATTTTGACTTTACCTGAAGCAGTGTTACTTTATTTATCTTTGTCAATGTCGTTTTACTCGTATCTTGTTCATTCTTCTTTGGAAATAAAAGGCTGAATAATTAAAGTAATGAAAAACCTGTGTGTGGTGTCTTTCGGGGAGGTGGGTGTTTTGGGTTTTAGTTGTCATCAAATCACGTTCACTCTTCTGGAATTAGTGGCTTCCTGGTGTTGGTCGTGCATTGTAGCTAATGTTTGGCTCTTATTTAGTGCTGTTGTTCCATATGGTGTTTATTACCAGTGTTGATGACTGTCTTTCCCCATGTGTAATCTTCCTTTTGCAGAATGTTAAGGCCTTAATGGGAGTGGAAAAGACTAAAGGATTTTGCCAGATAGTGGTGTCTCCTAATTTCAGAGATGGAATATCCTATTTGATTCAGTCAGCTGGTCTTGGAGGGATGAAGCACAACACAGTCCTGATGGCATGGCCACAGTCATGGAAGCAGACAGAAAATCGTTTCTCATGGAAAAATTTTGTTGGTATGTGTTTATTGACTTTCTCCTATGCATTTGTAATACAGCTGTGTAACTAATGTATTTGCTGTGTGGAGGAAATGTGATGCTGAACGTCCAGTGGACAACTGAATATTTCCCCACACCTGATTTCATGTGGAGTGCGTTTTCTTAGCCCTCAGTCTCTTCAACCATGGCTTGTCTTGTTCTTCTCCTAAGCAGGTTAGTCACTAAACCCACGATGTTCCTATTTTGCCTCAGCAGAATCTGGGAGGACTTAAGCTTTTGAATTTAAAACAAAAATAAAAGCTGTGAATGAAAACTAGAAGTTCTTAATCCAAATGTCTTGTTTTCCCCTGCAGACACTGTACGAGAAACAACAGCAGCTCAGCAAGCCCTGTTGGTGGCTAAAAACGTTGACTTGTTTCCAACAAATCAAGAACGTTTTACTGAAGGAAACATAGATGTGTGGTGGATTGTTCATGATGGTGGTATGCTGATGTTACTGCCTTTTCTTCTTCGGCAGCACAAGGCAAGGACAATAGAAAATGGCTGGGATTTCATTTTTTAGCAATGAATAGTTCTAAGGGTTTCTAGTGAAACACTCATTTCACCCTGATAGAGTTATGCACGGTGGTAGCAATTACTGTGTTATGAATTGTTACAATCTATATTTTTGATAGGTTTGGAGAAAATGTAAAATGCGTATCTTCACTGTCGCTCAAATGGATGATAATAGCATTCAAATGAAGAAGGATCTCCAGATGTTCTTATATCATCTTAGACTGAATGCTGAAGTGGAAGTTGTTGAAATGGTATGTTACTGCATACTTTTTTTAGGTGCAATTGAGACTAAACTTGGGGAAAATGGATTTACCATTTTTAAAACTAAGAGGTGTTACCCCAAATAGAAAAAGGGGAAGATTGCAGTCCCACCAAGAACAAGAAGTTTTTTAAAGCAACATTATCTTACCATGTCACAAGGCTAGTGTATGTGGTAGGGGGTTTAATGATTTTGTCAAGTAGAGTTGACGCATTTTGATGTTTTAATGCCTACTTTATTTGTGAGGACTAGTCCATAGAGATAGGTCATTCAGGAAGAAAAAAGCTTGAATTTTTAGCAGGCAGTGAAATGGAAGGCTGAATGTGCTTTAATCTAATAATCCATGGCATCCAGTGTGAGAGAGGATGAACATGTCTGTCTTTCCACCGACTGTATGAATATCTCTCTAGAATAAGGAATCCCTAGGTCCCTGTGAGTACGTCGGTCGTTTTTGGCATTCCCTCTCTTTGGCACTGAACAGCAAGACAATATAACTACAGATTCACAAGTCAAATAGTGACAAAATGAATTTTGTAAATTTTTCCCTTTTTAAATGCTGGTTGTATACTGCTCAAGAGAAAGGACTAAAGCTGTAGTCTGTCTAGACACATTTTTTTTTGGCAACTAAGGAAAGACTTAATTTCCAGCACTCAAAAGTGACTAGCGTAATGTCCAAAGAAAGACAAACACACACACACTCCCCCCCAAACACCCCTTTGAACTCATTCTGAAGTGGGATGAAGAGGATGGGTCAGTGGGTTCAAAACCTCTACCACCACCAGTTCCCAGAATGAACAAAACCTATCAAAAAGGTTTATCATGCTAATCAGCCATAAAGCAAACTTTAAGAATTATTGAAATTACTTATGAAAAAATGAGTTATGAAAAATTTGATTAGTGTTTTGAACTAGGAAATAAGAAAAATCTTTTTACTTATGTATGTATTTTTGTTTTGTTTTGCTTAGAGTACTGAATATAAAAGACTAAAATGCTGTGGCATGTGCAGGTGAAAGAAGACGAACAGACTGCCATAAAAAAGGCTCAGCCTTGGTTGGTTTTTGAGCAGAAGACAGTATAGGAAGCACATTTTATTCTTTTCTTATGCAGGTCATATTTAACCCCGAGAATCTTCCAAAAGATGAGAGATACATTAAGAGTCAGTGACAACACAGATGACTGCTATAGATTTTTACGTTGTATTTTAGCTTTGAGCTGATGTGAGAACATATGCCAGAGTTTCTTCATAAACGCTGCTATTTGTGAACATTTCTCACTGGTGAAAGGCCAACATGTTATTTTGTGGCTCAAGACAGTTTTTAAGGAAACAAGTGTGCACACTTGCTCAGGAGGCAGCAGTGCAGACCCAGTGTAAATAAGCGCTTTCAACCCTTTCGCATTTCTGCAGCCTAGTTGGAATGAAACAGTGGAAGAAATCTGTCCCAAGTACCTCAAATTTAGATAAAAATCTAAATATTGATATTGGTTTAGTAGGATAGCTAATTGTACAAGATTGCTGTTTGAAGATGAAGTTTTAAGAATGAGGACAGAAATGATTGATCAATTAAATGCTTGGGATTACTCTAATGCCATAAATACATCCAGGACTGAACGAATGCAGGAATGAATGTGGTACGTTGCCTAAACGTTGTTCTTCTGAGTAGTACTTTTCTTCCGGTGTTTCTAATGCCAATCTCTCTTGCAGTTTGAAAATGATATTTCTGCGTTCACTTATGAGAAGACACTTATGATGGAACAGCGATCTCAGATGCTAAAACAGATGCAGCTATCGAAGAACGAAAGGGAAAGAGAGGTAGGGACTTTGGCTTGGCAAGATGTTCTGTGAAAATCTGAGTGTAGTATTTTTTGGCTGTGGATTCTAATCCGTTTGTAACTAGTCAGAAGCTTTCATAACTGCCTTCTACATTAGTTTCTTTACTGCAGGTTTCACTTGCAAGCTTAAAATAATGTGGGGAAAAAAATAATCCTTTTTTATTTGAACAGTTGTTTAAAGTTTTCCTGTTCTTGTTAAGATTAGTGGAAGTATTTACTAGCAATCATTTGAGCATCAGTGTGGAATATATATCCAGAGCATTTCCAAACTTGACATATATCAGTAGCTAAGGTTCATGATTATTCAACTGGGCTGATTAGCTTTATTTGTGACTTGGTCTTGTTCAATTCACACTGCCTATTTTTTAGCTTCTGCATTATTTTCGATGTTTTATGTATCAACTAATTGTTGTTTCTGGAGCCAAAATTAGGCTAACCTATGATCCTATGATATCCAGATGGGAATGCTGTGTTTGCTGCTCCCCTGCCTATACTAGTCCTTCGTGGTATTTTGCACGTTGTAGTGACGAGCTTCATGCAGCTGTATTTTTGTGAATATTTGTAACTTTAAGTCTTGTCTTTTTTTCTTTTGGCTTGTGCTTCTACCCCCTCATTTGTTCTCTTAACTATCGCATTATTATCAATGCTTTTTGGTGGTGTAAAAGGTATTAAATGCTTTGTCTTTGCTATCACTAATAGCAATTTCCCTCCCATGCCAAATAAGCGATCTCTACTGTGTTTAACTGCTCATTCATAAAATAACTAGAATCTTTTCTTGTGACTTTTTTTTTTTTTTTTTGTCTACTGATAATTGTAACTCATTTTATGCCTAGGCCTTTTTGGTGTTAATCCTCCAAGTCCATGCAGTTCCTCCTTTTTTTTTTTTGTTTCTTTTTTTTTTTTTTTTTTTAAAAGTTATTTATTATTTTTTCAATTTCACAAGATTTTAAGGTTACTAAAGATGCCTTGTATTGCTACAACAGTGTGCTGCTGTAAATTCTCTTTCTTCTCATCTGTGTCACGGTAGTTTTCTTTTGATCTGAGCCTGCTGAACATCTTTTCAGTAAAAAAAACAACACTCTCCTGTAGTCCACAGTGTTTTTAAATTTTTCTCATTTTTTTAATTGAACGCTAGTATTTTTCCAGTGGAGGTTGAGTGATCAATCAATCTGCAATAGGCTTTTAAGGATCTAACTTCCTCATGCATGCTTTTCAAGTAGTCCAAGGAGTCTACAGCATATAAATTGTAGTGGAGAAAAAAGAATCTCTTCTCAGCTCTGTGAATTGGTTGGAATCTGCACTACTTCAGAGTGTGTGTTTGCCTGGAAGTTTTCATTTCTTTCTTGCCCCCCCACCCCCTACCCCCATAATTTTTTTTTTTTTTTTACTCACTTTTATCTGAATGTAACCATCACCATTATAGCTTCAATTAGTTACTGCATATCAGACAGGGTAAAATCTGAGATGTTCAAAATACCACAGAATTTATTTCATGGTCTGAAGTAAAATACTTGATAATTCCAAGAACATCTAGTACTTATTTCCTGCCTTGTCCAAGAAGGAAAGCCATATCCATCTGTTTTTTCTGATTAGGATATCTTAATCTACCTTGTTCTTTTGTATTGTTCATCAGAAAATGTTTAATTATGCCTTCACTTCCTCTGGAGCTACAAGTTGAGTATATGTCCTCAGTGCACCAGGCCCTTTCTTAATCTGATCATCTTCTCTTGAATGAGCTGAGCTCTCCTCTCCAGTTTTATGATCTCCAAAATATTTCTCATTAGTATCACTAATTCAAATTAGTATTACTTTTGGTTTTGTTTTCTGTCTCCAGACATTCAAATGTAACCCTGATACTCCAGCTTCGAATGGTGCTTGTAGTTTTGTTTCCTGTTACCACCAAGATGAATATTTTAACCTCACTTTTGTGCTTGTACCTTTTCAAACGAGGCTCAAACCTTCACAAAGAGGAGAATTTGGTTTTGTACGCGTTCTTTTGCTGTTTCCCTCATAGGCATGCTCTTATGCCTGAGGAATCACCCTTACCCTCCCCTCTTCTGCCATTTTTTTGTTTGATCTTGCCCCTGGGTTTTCTTGTGGAACTGGGGCACGGGGACTCATTGGATTTTTGTTTCCTTTTTTTTTGAGAAATTTGGTTGATTTGCTTCTATTCAAGTGTAAATATAACACATGCCAGCAAAGTGTAAGATGTGCAGACTTGGGTACAAAAGCCAAACATTTATTTATTTGACTTTGACAATAGCACTGCAAAGATGAAAGAAAGTATAGAGGCTCGTTCCCTTCCTTGCTGCCCTTCCTGGTGGCTGTTGGCTTCCTTCTCTGGCTCGTCTTGACTAACAACTGTTGGGCCAGGCAGTGATATTGTTGGAGCTGTGAGAAGGCAGTCATCCATCCCACCGCGACTTTGTGGTGGGTTGCGCAGCCCAAGTGCTGCTGTGCAGATTGCTGCTGCTAGGTAAGATTGGCAGAAATGTGGGTGTTTGTAGGTGAGGAGCACAATTACCGTTGGTGAATCACTGGAAAATAAATCAGTGTTTAGAGTCAGAAAGCAGCTTTCTCATCTGCTTAAATTTTTTCGTACTTTTGATTGTAACTGAATAAAATCAATTCATCTGAATCATCACATATGAAGGGATGTGACCCTCACAAACAAGTAAATATTTGAGGCTCCTATATCGACTAAAGGATTCAATTCACTTCATGTTTTCACAAATCTCTGTAAAGAGTCTTCATAACTAACTGCTAAACATTTCAAGAAGAGCCCCGTAGCATATATAAACAAATGGCATGTTTGTGAAAGCAAACCAAGTTTATAGCAAGCTATGATACCAAATCTCAGCTATTTAAATGAAGACAATTTTTATTTTGAATAACATGATCATCTGCTTTCTTCTGTAGACTTTTTTTTTGTCATTGGTAACCTTTTTGTCCCAGATTCAGAGCATCACTGATGAGTCTCGAGGCTCAATCAGAAGAAAAAGCTACTCCAGTCCACAGTCTATTGGCCAAGACGCACAGGCACTGCTGACCAATGATTATCGAGAGGAGGAGGTAGTTGGACATAGTACTGGCTAGATATACTTCTCATCGCAACACTTGAAGTGCCACTATTGCAGACTGAACTAGAAATGAACAACCTGATCATTCATTGTTATGGAACAGTTCTTCATAAATTTTATTTTTACTATTTTTCTAAATTCATTATCGTACCTTATGTTTTTCTCTAGGTGATGCTTCTGTGACATGAACTACATCTAACTTTTCCCACACTTACTTTCCATAAAAGAAACAGTTACGTTTCTGAGAGTGCCTGTTTTCCTTAAGAGCTAAAAGCAAATATATTTCTCTGCCTTCTATCTCTTAAAAAGTCTTAATAGTGGGTGTTTTATTAGTAAGTGTATTTCATGCTTTCACAAAGCATTGCCTTCCTTTATAGTTCCTATATAGAAGTACTGAAGCTTCTCAGAGACCATATAGATATACTAGGGCTTTTTAAGGAGACTTCTATGCTTATGAACAAGCCATTGTTAACCCATAAATGTCATTACTACTTTCTGCATGGTGAGTTTTGAAAGGAAATGGACTGATGTAATCAATGGTTTTAGTGTGCACTTGAAGTGTTGCTCATATCTTGAAGATGTGTAGCCTAGTTTGTAGAAGTGCTGTATACCTTTGTGTTTCCCTTTCTTCATGAAGCATGAGAAGAACATGTTGTAGTCCATGTAATTAATTTAGTATCAAAATAGCACTAACAAAAATGGGCTTTTGTTGTCTTTGCATTTTTAGAAACATGTGCTATAGGTCCAGAATTTCTCTTGGCCTCAGCGTCTTTCTAAAAATGCCAAACTTTCTTCCATTGAGGCATAGTTGTACTGAACTCATCTTACAGTTGTTAGTTTGAAATGTTAGTTCATTGGATACTGCTGTGTGGCACGTATAGTATCTGCATGTATTTGTTAGCTTTTTCCATTCTTGTGGTAGAACTGTATTCACAGTAACTTCTGATTTGTAGTCTTGACTTGCGTTTTAATTTTCTGGGGAGATATGAATACCGTGAAACAAATAGATCATAGAATCACAGAATGGCTTGGGTTGGAAGGGACCATCAAAGGCCATCTAGTCCAACCCCCCTGTGGTGAGCAG
>JAVKLA010000028.1:26280735-26299075 GCA_034782735.1 Sagittarius serpentarius | reverse complement strand
GCTCTGCAGCTTCCTGAGGACTGAGGAGGTGGAGAGGGAGGTGCTGAGCTCTTCGCCCTGGTACCCAGTGCCAGGACGCGTGGGAATGGCTCAAAGCTTTGTCCCTCAGGGGAGGTTCGGACTGGACACGAGGAAACATTCCTTTACCGAGAGGGTGGTCAGGCCCTGGATCAGGCTCCCTGGCGAGGTGGTCGATGCCTCAAGTCTGTCAGTGTTTGAGAGGCATTTGGACTTATGGTCCCTGAAGCAGTCAGGCTGTTGGACTAGATGATCATTGTGGGTCCTTTCCAACTGAATTACTCTGTCTTATTGTACGGTTGAGGCAAAAAAGTACGCATTTGCACCACAAATATCTGCCCGTGCAGGGCACCTCTGTGCTAATTTAGCTTTGCAGTAAGGCTTTTAACAGAACTGCATAAATAACATAGGGACCTGTTATCGTGTGCAGCATAGGCAGAAAATATGTTCTACCTTTGTTATATTCCTTACAGAAGAGAAAGCAAGTGAAAACATACCATGAACCACTGAATCCTTGAAGCTTACAATGATTACATGGCAGTCCTCAGTTTGTATATTGAGCTCCTATGCCAGTTTGCAGAAGAGAAAAAGGGAACCTTTCAAACCTGAGAAGAACAAAGATCATAGCCTAAATACTTTTTTTTTTTTTCTCATTGAGGAAAATGCTATAGCATTCAAGCAAGAAGGTGTCAGATCGCAAAATTGACAACATCGATACTTTATTCTCTTTACAATAAAATCTGCAATGGTCAGTGAAATGTGGGGAAGACAATTGGTTTTAATTATTATTTTTTTTGTTACACAAGGTACAGCAGGTTCTTTACTTTTGAAAGTGAAACAGCAGCCTTCAACGTCAACAGAACTTGGAAAAAAAAAAAGAAATCACTCGGGGTTTAGGGAAGTGTCATTTTTAAAACAGATGAAAGTAAAAGTAGTTGGTACCCACGTATTGAATGAGCAAGTTGAGAGGAGGGTGTTTCTTGGGGCCAGGGTTAGACACGAGAAGTAATTTACAGCTTGTGCAAAAAGGAAATGTTAACATAGGAGGAAAGGGAGCATACTGTGTCATGCCACCAGTGCTTCTACTGATGTCTGTAATTGTTGATATCCAGTACAGCTACGATTTTTAGCTTCCGCCTTTATCTTCGGAAGAGGTTTTCTAGGATTTCGTGGAGAATTAGGAGACAGAAGAGACAGTGCACTTGTTTTCTGACAAACTTAAAAGGTGGATGTTTTTATCCATTGATTACACCTGTTAATTCTGTTGAATGGTGGTTGTGTTTCAGCTACAAACGTGATGCACTGGTGTAAGTACATAGAGCAAAATCACAGGTGCAGGGTCCAAGGATATCCGTATTGATGGATAAGTTACTGCTGTGGGGACAGGAGGAGGTGGATTTGTGGCTGGCCTTTGGCAAGGTTCACATTTCCTTATAGCCTAGGTTCGTCTTCGGTGTCCTAGAATCGTAGAATGGTGGAGACTGGAAGGGACCTCCCACCTCAGCCAAAAAGTGGTGTTTTGACTCACTAGGCAGAATCTCTTTCCTACGGTTAGACAACGTTTGGAGTTTGAGGACTGCAAATCATTCAGCATAGGCTACCATTTCCTAGCGACTTCCTGCAAAGAGGGTCACGTGAGGTTCTGTTCTGTACAAATCGGGCTCTGATATGTGCAGCCAGTGAGGGTTTTTTGTTTCATCCTGAAGTAATTGTATTTTGGTGGATGTTTTAAAAATGCAGTTCACTTACTTGGTTGAAAACATTTGGTGAATGATAGCTCTCCTTATCTTACTGAGATGGATGTTAGAAATCCTAGAGAAGTAGGTGTATTGTCCGTGAATTTTTCCATTAAATGTAAGGGTTTGGTGGTGTTTGGGTTTTGTTTGTTTGACACTGGCCCTAGACGCTGGGAAAATAGTGCTTTAGGAATAGAAGCTGAAGCACTTTGACAGTCAAGCAATGTTTATTGAATTAATGGCAAAAATCCAGAAGGGAAGGGATGTCTTGAATTTCGTATCTTATCTTTTCTTCCAACTCACAAAAACATAGTTTCCAATAACAAACACTCCAGACTATGGGCAGAGATATGTCAAGCTTTCAGAATATAGTTTCAAAGTTCCTTGAAGAGGAAATTAAATACGTATTTTTTTAAATCCCACAAGCCCATGCTATACCTGTGATACACAAATGATGTCTTTATTATAGAACTGGCCTTATTTAATGACTTTGTCCTGAAATGTAGTAAGCTAAACCAGACTCCCCATCCAAAAAGCCAGGTGCTTGGGGAACACTGAGGGAATCTGTCCTCCTCTTGCAGCAGGGGTGCGTGGGTTAGTTTGTAATATTTTTACCAAGCAGTCCAGTACTTTCCATCTTTAAAGAATATTAAATTACCAGAAAACTTTCAAGATCTTTTTAGAATCATCTTTTAGATTATTCATCATCATGTCAAACTGAAGTTTCATATCACTGTTACCTTTGGTGGAATCCAATTTTCAAAAAGTTAAATTTCATTATGACCTTCAGCTTTATAGTTTAAAATGTAACAAAAAGTAGGACTACCTCACAATAAAATGTACACTATATAGTAAGCTCTAAAGAATTTTTTGAAGCATTATCTCATGCAGCTTAACAGGATTTTAGCTATTTCCCTGCTGTCTCCATTAGAAGATACAGGCTGGAGAAGGTCAAAACTATTGACAATTTATTTGGTGAGGGTAATACCTCTCAAGCAGGTGAATGTGAGAGAACCAAAGTAGGTTGACTAACTTCGACATAAATTGACAGGGAACTGCCAAAAAGAAACTCCTGTAGCCCTCAGGGGAAAAAAAAAAAGGCAAAAAAAAAAAAGCAAAAAAAAAGCTTCATAGTCTAATTTAGCCCTAAGAACAAAGTTCTCCAAACACACACCGGTCTTGTGATCTTCTTTAAACAGTGTATTTGTCAATGGTCAGATGCTGCTTTAGTATCATGTCGCACCGATATTTTTAGCACCTTATTTTTTGAGATTAGTTCTTGCAGAATTACTAGTTTTTCAAGCATTTTGAGTGCCCATCGTTGCTGGCACTATTGTTCCAAGACAGGAATAAAACTTGCTGTTTCTCAAAAGTTTCTGTTCATTCTTTACAAAATTTTTTTAATATTTACTAATCCTTGTATTTGAATGGAGCAGTAACAGCAGCAGGAACACTAACAGACAGAGCACTCACTTTTTTTCAGCATTTTTATCCACAGGTCAAGCCTTCTCTGAGCAGCTGACATGATACCTGTACTTGGGAGTCATAACTACTTTATAACCATTGATGATAAAATTAATGCCAGAAAATTCTGCTAGGACAGAAAACTTAGGGAATACCAGCAAGCTTTTGGATTTCACTTCTCCATTCTACACTTGCACTGCTTAAAGCTAGCCAGAAGTGAATATTTACATCCAGAATAGGTTACAACTTTATGAAAATTTTTCCTTTTCCTGTTTGAGTAGTGGTTGACAACACCAGCAGTTTAAGTTAATACTTAATTCCTGTGCTGATGTGAAAACTGAGCATTCTGTACTTCAGAAGCACCATTCCCAGGTAAACACAAAGGTACGTTACCGAAGTAGTTACGCAGGTCAGCAACATTTCTCTGTCTTGTCTTCTTTTGGAGAGGGGGAAGGAATTTTGCAACACTAATGCTTTCCGGTCCACATCTAAATCTACAGTTCCAGGGACACTGAACCAGCCTGTTTAGCTCCTCTCCTCTGTCTTTTCAACACACGGTACAAACAGTTGGTACCTGACGTAATGCTGTTCCTGTGCATGGTCATGAAAACCAGAGGAACAGCAGCACACTGCTATTCACTTACGTATCTGTTGATTTGCACTTCCTTCACCAACCTTCTAACACGCTCTTCCATTCACCGTCAAATGTCTCACCGAGGAAGTGGCCAAGTGATAGGAGCAGCCACAAAAGAGACCTTGTCGGAAAGGGAAAATTACCGACGAGAAGAAATAGCCTGCCAGCCTGGGAACTAGGGCTGCGAACCAGAAGCATCCTTGAAAAGTGCAGCTGGAACCTTTGAAGGACAGCCGTGTACCTGGAAAGCAGAGACAGCCTGAGATCGATAAGCGCAACAAACAATGAACTGTATTGGCAGCTTAATTTCTGAAAAGGTGAAAAACAGTCTGGAAAAAGGGGGGAAAACATCCTGAGAAAGTAAGAATCAGAGTAACTGCTGTTCTCGCTGCATGAACAGGAAAACAGTCTGGAAAAATAAAAGTTGGTCTGAAAGAGCAGAAAACATTGTCATCTATTGGCTATTCCAAGTGAAAAATACAAATCACCAGCACCTGTTGGCTGCTCAGGGTGGCGGAGGCCTATGCCCTCTTCTGTCTCTACAATATAAAAATGACTTAATTTTTAACCAAAATGGAGCATCTCTCTCTGGGAACTTACCATGCTGCACGTACTTTCCTAGACAGGTTGAACTCTCTGCACGAACTTTCTATGAGGTCTGGGACCCTTGCTGGGGATGCTTGGCTGGCTCCAGACTCTGTGACGTGCGTAATCTTTGTGTCTGTTACTTCACTAGTGCCCCTCTGGGCCCATTTCTGGGGTTGGTCTGGTTTGTCCTCCCAACTTTGGGGTGGTTGGGTCCCCCTCTGGGATTGGTTTGTCCTCCCCTCTGGGGCTGTTAGACAGATTCCAGAAGGGGCCAAATTCACTTGATACCGGTATTATCTATCCATATGAGTAATTTATCGTAAGTATATCTGCTGTTGTATTGTTATACGTTGCTTCATTAATGGTAAGTTTGTAGTAGCCTGTAATAGTATGTACCTACTTGGTTGTTGCTATAATACTGATTTTTGCTGTACTATTGATTGGTGCCACATTATTGATTGCTGGTACTCATTTGTAATAACTTGACATAATATATTTTCTCTCTGTTAATCATAGGCATACTTGCAAGTGGTAATATATTTGCTAGTGGTGATTTCTATGGTATTTGTGGTAATCGGTAATAAAGAAGCTGAGAGGATGAAGCCTCCATGCCCTTGTGTATTAAGGAATCCTATGAACGTACGGTTGCAATCTCTATGTCCCTGCAGGCCAGGTAACCCTTGTGACACCAAGTCTGACAAATTACAAAGCAGTTTTTCCTGCCTCTCTCTTTGCCATATCATAAATACTTGTCATATATGCATGCCATATGCACAATTTGAATGCTTTTTCTTCAGCAGATAGTCAATATGGCTGTGTGTTGGTAACCTAACTGTTACAAATTGTGCTCCCAAACAAACAAAAAGTAGGTTGAGCAGCCTTGTCTATTTAAGTCTCCAACTTGCAGGGAAAGGTCCTCTTCGAGGAAAGCCAAGGTAGCCAGTTAGTCTCATTTCAAGGGAGCCATAAAGGAGGAATCAGCGCAAAACCTGATCGAACACCACAACTTTGGTCTTCTCAATTGCTACGCAGGCACAGAAGACACAAGCATTATACAAATACAAAAACGTTACTTTTCAGATCCTCTCTTTCCCGCCTGGCTCAGCAACCCGCCTACTGCCATCTGTCAGGAACGAGGGGCCAGGCTTGGCCCTCACGTCTGACCTGCCCGAGTTCGTTATTCAGCAGCGCAAGCCTCCGTTCTGAGGGGTCCCTGCAGGAGGCCTGTGCCTTCCAAGTCCCCAGCCACCCCTTGCGTCCAGGACGTTCAGCCTCAGCATCCTTCCTCTGCCTTGCTGGGCCACGTACAGCACCATCGCTCCCCGACAGCCCCCTTTCAGGGCTGAGTAGATCAGCACTTGCAGAGGCCGAACACAGGACAGCAGCGCTCTCTCTAAGGAGGACTGCAAGCACTTCCCCACCCCTTAGAGAGCATGAGCCAGGAGAGTCAGCGACGTAGATTCCTAAGCCAGCAAGCACAAAGGCGAGCAAGGCAGGTGCAGCTACGCTCTGGGATGCAGATCTTTCTTTGTGCTGAACAAGCAGGACTGGGGGGAAGAGGGGAGGGTGATGTCCTGCTTCCCCTCCAGGCGTTGGCAGCGGCAGAGGCAGCAGCCTGGCTGACAGGCAGCAGGTTGCCTTCTGCGGAGTCTTTTGTAAGGGGTTTCCTGCCCGGGGAAGTGGGAGGGGTGAGGAGGCCAAAAGGGAGCAGCAGAGAGACTTCAGGGGAAAAAAAAAACAACACAGCAGTGGCTTAAAGAGAAAAGCAAAAGGCCTGCTGTTGCACTTCTGTTAAAAAATGAGGGGGGTGAAAGACGCCGGGAGGGACTCCAGATGCGGAGGAACTGGGAGAAAGACTATGGATGTCAAATGGGCTGAAGGAAGGAGAACTGACTGTTGTTTTAGAGCTGAAAGTAGAAATTGTGCATAGGAGATGTTGTCTGCTCTTGGCAGTCCTGGTGGCAACGGTTATTTGCTTGTTGGATGCAACTTTAACTGCATAGGGTTTTCCAATGAGCTAGTCCTCAGTGGGAGGGATGAAAGGATGATGGTAGAGGGGTCTAGAACTGAAATGTTGTTTAAAGGGACGAATCTCCGACTGCTAAGACCCTTTTTGTCATCTCAAATTTGGTGTCTGCTTTGCAGAAATGCTGAAACCAGGGGGAGCAGTAAGATTAACTATGCCACCGTCAGAGAAGAACCTTCAGGAGGACACAGAGCCAGCAAGAGAAATGGTCTGAACAGACAACACATGGCAGAAGCGAGCCTTAGAGGACACCAAGCTGCAAAGCGTCCTCCACCTGACTGCAGCAGACTCTCTTGCAGGCCCCGTGAGGCCAAGGAGGAAACCTGTTTCTCTGAGAGGCAGCACTCTGTTGGTCTTCCAACTGTCTCAGCCCGCCGGGCTCCTCTGTCTAAGAGAAGACCACGCTCACCTTAGAAGCCCTTCATAGATTCCATCATGCTATGGAAGCTGGTCAGAGGACAGATGTGTATTTTTTCTCTCCCTTCTTAGTGTTTATTGGTATTTGTTTACAAACGTTTGAAACTGCTGGGTAGCTGCCGCTTCAGAAAGCTTAGAAAAGGGATCATTGAGCATAAATACTCGTGGAATGTTAGTGAGGCAGTATTGTCACCCGGTCCCCTTTTTTGTCCTGCGTTGTAGTATTTTGTTGCCTAAGATAGCTCAGCTTTTGAAAGCATGTGCAACTTTTAGCTTTCGCAAAAGTAACCAAAGGAATTAATCCTCTTTCTTTACTGAACTTTGTGTTTAATGATATTCCTCAAAAATTAGGATTTCTTACAGCATAAAACTGTAAGTAACAGAATGGAGATAAAAAGAAGTTAAACGAACTTAAAAATCTTGCAGCATTTGGTTCTGGTCCATGATTTTAAATAGCCATAGCTGGCACTATCAACTGCATAGCTCCAGCTTGATACAAATTAGAAAGACAGGGAACGCAAGGCAGGATTAAATCAGTATCAGGCTGCACTTGCAAAGTATAAGGTAACTTAACATGCTTAGGTAGTTGTAGCATTAGTCCTTCTTCTCTAATAGCAGAATGCCCAGTCCCACCCGCATGGAAAAAGGAAGAGCGAGCAGGCCCAAACCATCCCCAGCACTGCTGGGGCAGGAGAGATGCAGGAATCCTCCTGAGAGATGGCACGCACCCCTCCTGCAGTGAGCCAGGCAACACCAAAATGCTGCGGCTTGGCCTGTATTTAAAGCCAACAGTTACAACTACAGTTAAGAAAAACTCAAGAGACAAAGGTAGGGTATCTGAGAGCTAAGGACAGGATTTCCACAAAGGAGCACCTGACACCACAGCAAAGGGAATTGCAGGCAGCTGGTCTGAAGTTCTTCAGAACTGGGAACAGGCTGGCTCTAAAGTTGGAAATTGTGTGATTTAAAAGAGAAAAAATACCTGATTCCATTCCAAAAGGGTACAAGTCCCTCCTCACCCAAAATACGACATTTTCTCCTAAGAAGTTCTGAGGTAAATATAGTTTTGTGTCAGTAAAATACTGTTGTCATATACTAGCAGTGATTTATCGCAGTTCAGCCTTTTGGATTCAATACCATCCAAAGTACTGATATACGTGTTATGCATTTCAGTTAATACTGTATTTCATGCAATGAAACGTTAACATGCAGCTGTAAACAATAAAACTTTTGCTTCAATCCTATCAAAATGCATTTCAGAAGATCACAAAACTTTGAAAATGTCTGCGTGCTTCTGCAGAACAGTTGGCTTCCCAGGAACAGGACCCACACCCTTTCTTTCTGCACACGGGTGGATCCCTGGGCCCCAACTGTTTGTCGGTCATTCACAGCTAGTCTGCGTGAAGCCGTGCCCGCGCGCCACTTCCAGAATGCAATGCACTCCACACTCCAGGCTCAAAGGGAATATTTGAAACAGGCATAGTGCTGATCCGCACTGGGCACTAAAACTAAAATAGCGTATAGATGGAAGACAGGCAGGAGTTTGTAGGAAGCAAAAGAAGGAGGAAATAAAATGAAGGGGTGGATCAGGACTGGCTGTAGGCAAGGAGAAAGCAGAGAGAGAGTTGCATAGGCAGCAGTTGTCATAAGGCATCTAAATATTCTGAAATAAGAGCTGATCTATGAACAAGCTCTCTGTTTTGTGCGTACTGGAACAAGCAGGGACTGGCTGTCATAGCACAACATGTTTCCAAAACGGCCAGCGGTCACCTCCAGGTACAACCTGTTGGCTGGCCCTGCTGCCAGGGGGGAGGAACGGCTACACAAAGGTTTGCAGCTACTGTACACGGAACGTCCTCTCCCAGCAACAGCAAGTGCCACTGCTCATCCCAGGGGAGCAGATCCTTGGCCTAGCCAAATTCAAACCGCTTACGTCTGGCTGAGAAGTCATGGGTCAAGTCTAGGACGGAAAGCACGGCAAGGTCAGAGGGAGGGAAAGGTAAAGAGTGGAGGCGAGAACAAGGGAGCAGGTGGAACTCTGTCCGAATATAAGCAAGACCATATGGAACCCAACTCTGGCATTTTCTAAATGACAGCTGCTTGGCTCGGCAACTTAGATCACTTTTCTATTTTTTTTAGGGCTCTGTAAACGTAAACGGGTCACATCCATTCACTTTCAGTTTCACATCCATTCACTTTCAGTTTTACCATCATATGTTTAATCCATAAAACATGTTAGAAGGAAGAACGTAAGCTAAGAAGACATCAAAAAAAATCATTTAAATGCATGCTGTGGAACCTGTAAGCTCTGCTTAGTACTCAGTCCATTAATTCTAACTAAGTTAGTAGCTGCTTGCATATTCTTATTATGGATAAACAGAAAGCTTCACAAACCAGCACTGCCTAAATGAAGAAAGTTTATTCCTCGCTCTCAGATGATGAGATCCAGTATTATTTCAAGTAAGCTGCCTTTCTTATCTAAATAATGATCTTTACTACTACAATGATACCTCACCTCCTGCTACAACAGTCACTTTCATTGCTGTTTAATCAAGTTTTCAGGAACTGTTAAATGATATTTAATGGCAGAGTGCTGGGCATTAACCTGAGCATCTTACTATCTTTTTTTCCCCTGGATCACCTAGAAGCGAACCAAGTCTCTAGTTCTACATCAGAGCAGTTTGGGCTCTGGTAGAGTCGACAGAGGCTGTCAGCAGCTGTCTCAAATTGGCTGACAATAGGTAAGATTCATTAATATCTCTCTCTTTGGTCTGTCCGCAGTGTTACAGGTGAGAAGCCAAGTAGACTATGACACTTGCCTGCTACCCAGGGACAGCCCCCCCCCGCCCCCTCCGGACACCGTGTTGGCCCCTTGTCCTGGTTTCAGCTGGGATAGAGTTAACAGTCTTCCTAGTAGCTGGTACAGGGCTGTGTTTCGGGTTAGTGGGAGAAGAACATCGATAACACCCTGATGGTTTCAGTTGTTGCTCAGTCAGGTTTAGACTCAGTCAAGGACTTTTCAGCTTCTCAGGCCCAGCCAGCAAGAAGGCTGGAGGGGCACAGGGAAGGTGGGAGGGGACACAGCCGGGACAGCTGACCCAAACTGGCCAAAGGGGTATCCCATACCCTGGGATGTCATGCCCAGTATAGAAACTGGGGGGAGTTGGCTGGGGGAGGAGCACTGCTCGGGCATTGCTTGGTGAGTGGTGAGCAATTGCATTGTGCACCACTTGTTCTGTGTATTCCAATCCTTTTATTATTATTGTCCTTTTATGGTTGTTACTAATGTCATTGTTAGTTTCTTCCTTTTCTATTCTATTAAACTGTTCTTATCTCAACCCCCGAGCTTTACTTTATTTTCTGATTCTCTCCCCCATCCCCCCTGGGTGGGGGGAAAGCGAGTGAGCGGCTGCGTGGGGCTGAGTTGCTGGCTGGGGTTAAACCATGACACCCCTTTACCCACGTTTAACACGCGGGGGGGTGGTGGTGGGGTGGTGTCTGGAATTCTGGTTACTCCATCACTCAAATACATTTCTTGCACTGGAGCGTGCCAAACAAACAGGATTTTTCCCGGCACCGGCTGTAGCTCTGTAGCAGACCAGTACGCAGTCCTGGCAGAAGGCGGCAGTATTTTATGCAGGTGAACTTCTAGTTACTCAGCAATGGTTCATTTTTCGACACTGGTCTTTTTTTTGCATTATTACCACTCTCCTAGGCTTTCTTTAAAACAGCTGAAAGCAGCAGGGTACAGTCTACCAGCCAAGAAGCTGATTCAACAAAGGGAGCGGCTTGAGGCACTTACCTGCTGCCATTGCAAGCGCGGCTGTGCAGCACTGTCCTGGTACGCCTTTGTAAAATGCACTTTGCAAAACCTTCGGCAGAGTCCTCATAGGCTGCTTTATATCGCTGGGGGAAGTGGGGAGAAATCCCCTGCTGTCAGCCAGCGGTTTGCTTTGCTGCCTCCTCAGTGTGGAACTTTACGCCTCACCAGCACAACATTATTAGACACACTCTGTAATTCCCCACGCAAAAGGAGGTTTATTGTGCTTGCCTCTGCAGGAGAAAGGCACAGGGACATGGAAGCTGTTATACATCCCCCACCGTTGGGAATGTACTGGATAAAACACAGACTGGTGAATTTGGAAGGCCAGGGGCAAAACCCAAAAATTGGTTTAGGGAGCTGTAAGTGACGATAGGTGCAAAATCTTTGGGACATCCTGCTGGACTTGGGAAAGGACTTTCCTGCCTTCTCTGTAGGGTGACAAGACTCACTGCCAAATCCAGAGGAAACTATATAAGATATCAGCCAAGCTTAGACACCTATTGTTTTACTAAGAAACAAAGTGGTTTTGTGTAAAATAATAAGCTATTAAGGGTCCTCCCCTCTTTTGAGAGGAAGTGGTGCGTATGTAAGGTGTATGCAACAGACAGATAGAGCATAGTTAAAATACCTCAGCTGATCAGAGGCTATTCAAACAGAATTAAATTCAGCCGAGAAATTAAAGGAAACTCAAGACTGAGCAATGAAGGCACAGTTCTAGAAAAGTCTAAATTAACTTCTGATTTGACAGAGCATCTCATCACCACTATGTTACACCTTTAACTCTTTTTGTTAAGAGAAGTAGTGAACTTTTCTAAAGTCTCTTTGAAGGACTTGATCAAGTAAGCTCCCAGTTCATTGTTCGTCTCCTGAAGAGCTGCATCATAACTGCCAAAGAGTGGAGTTGAAGCCTTCACGTCCTCCCTATTTGCTTGGAGTAAAATGAGGTTAAGCTCCTCTGCTACACTTTCATATTTTTGGTGATCAAATCTGCAAAGACTGGCATCATCAATTGGGTAGGTGATGCCAATAGGGTAGCAGTCCCTTGGAACTGGGAACTCCACATTTTTCAGCACTGGCAACTCACAGAGAAATGTGAAAAGGTGTTTAAGTGCCTGGGATGACAGTGGGTTTCCAAGAAACTTAAACTCTTGCAGTTTCTGACAAGGGCTTAAACCTAAAATCAACATGTTGACATGACTGTCTTGGATGTTACAGTCCTCCAAGGTAAGGCTCCTGAGCACTGAAGAGGAACGGCTGAGAAGCTTAAAGAACGTTGATGGGTAAAGGTCAGGTACATTGTGACCACTCAGGTCCAGGGCTTCTAAGTGATTAGCATGGAAGCTATTGGCTAAATAGGCCATATCAGCATGGTTCAGTGAGCAGTTAGAAACATCCAGCATCTTCAGTGGAGTTTTTAGTGGGCTGCAGAATTAAAGAGAAAAGAAGTTTTATGGCATAAAACATTGAAAAGTTACATTTACATTTCATACAATTATGCCCATTGTGAATGCAGCCGTCTGCAACATTCATTATTTTTTCTAACCTCTTTTGAGAAACAGAAGCGTGTGCCAACAATGACAGGTATATTTCCCCCTGAAATCAGTTCCGTGAATGAGCTCCTACTTTATGTGACTCCGACTGTGTTGTTTTAATGGGGATGCATTTGGTAACATTCTGTGTGTCTATTTTGTAACCAGTTATATATTGTCAGGTGTCTATTACTTGCTGAATTAATATCAGGTCATTACTACCATAAAAGTATTGGTGGCTGCTTCTTGTAGAAAGCTGTTATAATTCCAGAGATTTAGATCATTTCCGTTAAGGAAGGATTAATTCCAAGATGAAAGCCAATCAGTATTCTAACAGGACATCTGCTTTTCTTTCTAGCTTTATTTCTACTATGTTTTTAAATGCCCAAGAGGTTTACACGTTGTATTGTTCTGGAGTTGCAAAGAGACCTTCTGATGAAGAAGAAGGTTGGAAGAAGTGTACCTGAGATTATGTGCAAATATTCTAGTTGAATATAAAATACTTCTGACAGATGAAAATCAAGAGCTCCCTTTCACACATATTAAATCTTAGCGAGACTTCTGCCATAGACCTCAGCTGGATCAAGGTTAGAAACTTGTAATTTATTTCTGTCATTATAAGCAGTGTGCCATTCACAACTTTTAAATGAAATGACTTCTTTGTACGGGAGGAATTTTAGACCAAGGTGATTTGTCTCAATGAAACTTTTGTCTGCCTTTTTTTTTAAGATGCTCTGAAGAGCGTACAGTGACCTTATTTTCTGTTCAAATATAACACTGTTCACTGGCAGCTTGTTATCTTTTTGAGAATTGCTGATTTTCCCCAGGAATTCATCATGAATATTCATATATTACCTTAATTTGCAGTACAGAAAAGCATCAGATCTCTCTTGCCTTGAGATCGACAGACACAACAAACAACTGAAATCAAAGTCTACTGTCCCTCTGCCCACTTAAAAACACAGTCTCTGTGGAATCTTAGAATATTTACTGCCTGTTTTTTAGAGGACAAAAGATTCACTAGAGACCCTGAAAATTACTTGGAATCTGACTCAGGTCTTGCACCAAAGGCCAGCCCAGGCTGATTGAGGTATAAGCTCAAGAATGTGCCAAAGAAAAAATGTCTGGGTGCACCCCTTTCTTATGTGGTACCCAAAAGTATATTCCCATCATGCTCATCAGACGGGCTCTGGAAGACCAGTAAGAACAATCAGTTCTTCTAAGTGCATTAGGTATCCACCGGCTTCCAATTCTCCCCAACAACTACTCTTTCCTAGCTTCCTGCTGCCCCTTCTCACCCACCCCCTGAGATATACTCCCCTTATTCTCAGAGACTCTCAGCTTGCTGATGGCACTGTTCTTTACAGTTGGACTGAAAGCAGGATGACCAAATTACCTGAGCAGTTTCTGTATTCTTCCTGTGAGTATCGAAAACGACATACTCAGCTCGGTCAGCTGTGTCATTTCAGCCATTTTTTCTCCAATGTTAGTAAGCATCCGTTCATCTGTAGCTGTGAACCTCCGCACATTAAATGTTCGTGCTGGCAAGGTCAATGACATCAATAGAGGGAAGTGCATGCTGTTGAAGAGTATTTCCAAGTGTTCCATCTCCAAGCGAACATTGTGAACTATTTCCAGTTTGCGCAGCAGCAAGGGATCAGTGAGCTTTATGATATAGAAGAATTTCTGCAAAGCCAAGTTGTCAGATCTGAATGCCACACAGCAGATCTTCAGTGGACAATAGCATTTCTTCAACAGGGCCTGCGCTACCAGCTCATAGTTCCGCTCTGTAACAAACAAGTCGATTAGCACATCAATACTGATTTCAAAGGTACCCTGATGGCACTGTGTCTGTTGCAGGTAAACCAGCAGTTCTAAACAAAGCTTAGAGAGCAGCTGTGTCCTGGCCCACCTGCCCATTGTCTTCTTACACTCACAAAACTGAACTTCCACATCTTTTATACCGGTCAAGTCGACCACTTTCAACCTTTTCACGTAGGGAGAAGGATGATTCAGCACATAGTCTCTCAGCCCTGTCAGACAGCTTTCCAAGCACACTGAGCATGTTCTATGGCTCAGGTCTTCCTGGCAGTCCACGGTAGTTCCCAAAAGTTTTCCCACGTTAAAGTCAACAAGTGGCCAGTTCTCTACCAAGTCATGAATCACTTCCCCTTGCTCCAGTAAATAGCTGGCTTTAAAAAGAAGAGGAAAAAGATTATGGGCAACACCACGGAGACTCTTCCTGGCGAACTCTGCATTTGACACGAATGCTTCAGCACTAATGAATCGGAGAGACTTCATTGTTGCTCTGGCCTCCTTGCTGTCATGGAGAGTGACTTCTGCGTTTAACTAAAGATCCTAGTTGCTTATCACCTTCTATTTTTATCTGCAGCTGCTGTTTGCTGCTAACGGAAGCCTTGCTGGGAAGGCAGAAAGAACAGTCACATGCTGAGCCTCTGCTTTCTATTTTGGAGCTATACTGTGACTCTGCAGTAATTAACTGTGAGATCTTTCGTCAGAGAGAATTTATTCATTTAAACCCTCATATTTATAACAAAGCGAATTCAGCTAAGTATAGACTGCTGCCCAGCAGGAACAGTAAGATCAGGGCAGCACACATACATGAGAATATTTCTGTATCTTTCCTGTGCCACACAAAAAGGCAGTCAGGGTTCCAACTTAAAACATATAACATGATCTGTATTCCACTTTCTTCCATGAAAGATGATATGCTGGGGATTCACATGCTGATTTCAATGGGGAAGATTTCTCACAGTTAGCACAGAGCTTCTAAAAACTATAGCCATAAGGAAGGGCTGAGGCGCTACAGTCGCTGAGCTATACACAATGTCCCTCCATTTTGCCCTTCCTGTCAGCAATGGATAGTTAAATACAGTGGCTCCAGGGGAAAAGACAAAAGCTCTAGAAGAGCTCAGAGCCTTGGTGACCAGGACACTTGCCTGTGATAGGAGACCAAGGGTTAAGTACAAGACAAGCTGAACAAGACAGAGCACAGAGTTAAAACTTTCTCATAACTTCCCAGGCAAGCATCCTATTGCTGTTGCTTTGAGCAACGGATGGTCTTTTCTTTCCTGTTATTTGAGAAATCATGGTTTCATTGTGATACAGAATGGGAAAACATTTGAAATCTATTATCTTTTCAGGTCAGGAGAAAAATGTCTCTCACCCATCTGTCACAAAAGCAGAGACGATGTTTCTTTCTTTCAACCTGGCACTTGCCTGCCAGGGGAAGCAACATTGGATACCTCCTTCACGGTGTCCTCTCATGTCTTTTGCTGGGACAGCCAGTGGCACAGAGAATGAGCATAGCATGAAGTTGCTAAGTTACTTGGAACACTTATATTTGCTGGGGTTTTTTTGGGGGGGGAGGGCTGCCTTACCTTTGCATTGTTGGGCTTTTTGCCGTACAATTGTGATTTCAGTATATCTACTGGGTTATCCTCTACTAGCTATTGACTGAACATTGGGTGCAAGATAATCCTGTAAACATCCTTCTTTTTTTCCTTGGTCATTTAGAAAAATACTCAAATCAAGGACACTAAATAGTTTCTAAGTGCCTACACCCCCAACTCACATCCTCCATTCCTTCTGTTCCCCAGGCCATTCTCTTGTTCACCTTCCACCCTCCACAGATGGCCTCTGCCTCTTCTGTTCTGCACCTCCCATTTCTCCAATGTCATTTGTAGAAAGGTTTCTGAGATAATCTGCCTTGCTGGCAAAACTGACTGTGTCTTGAGATGCCCTTGTTCACGTCCAGAAGAGGTCTTGTCAGATTTATCGACTTGATTCCATGCCATGCCTCACCTTGTTGTTGGAAATTGTCAATATGGAAGATTAAACTCCTGTTGAGAAACATATCAAGATCTCACAGTACCATGCTGAGCTGAAAAAGTTGCAGATGATAATACCAAATGTAAGATGGAAAAAAGTATTAAATTTACTGTTTCTTTTAAAATAATTATGAAAAAGAGTTGAAGGAAATAGACAAACTGCTTTTCCCAGCAAATAAGCAATAACTTTTTTGTGTATAGAAGTAGCTACAAATATTTATTTCATTTTTTACCTCTATAAATGTTGCTCTATTCTAATAAAAATGTAGGACATTACTAGAGCAGTTTATCTTGGAACTTCTGGACCACTGGTCCAAATATACTAGGTAAGCAGATAAAGAGGTCCAAATATATTAGGTAAGCAGAGAAAAAGTTGTGTATATACATTAATAACTAGCTGTTTAAATTTTGAAAAGCAGTAAAACTATACTTACAAAAGTTTCAAGCAATTTGTACATTCTTCTTGTTATACAGAGATCAATTATATGTTGCTGTTTTCAGCATTTACAAAATTGCACAAAACATAGTAATACCTACATCACCATCTGCTATACATGGACTGGAGTTGAAAAACAGAGGAAAATATTAATACCTTGACAAGTTCTATCTATTTCATTTTACAAGTTTTTTAATTATATTAGTGATGCCACTCATCTACTTGAAGGCAAAACTAAGCTGATACAAATAAAAAAAAATCTGCAAAAATAAAAAGCTTCCTCAGAATGACACAGTCTAATAAAGATGTCCCTTCCCTGGCCATTTAAAACATATTCAAGATTTCTCTTTTGCTTTTGATAAAATATTCCATAATGGGTTTACTTAAAAAAAAAAATTGAATCCATGAAGTGTGACATGAATTTTTTGCAGCAAAGCAGATACGGAATTATCTGGAAAAGCAGAGTCAGCACAGCTGGAAAAAAAGTCTTCATTTTCATGTGATTCAGAGCTGTCAAAACAATTATTATATTAAACATATAGTGTTTTATTTAATGGTAGAAGAAATCATGACAAATCACTTAAAAATTTCAACCAAAAATAAAGTTCATGATATTCTAGCATTCAAGCTGTTTTAGTATTAGTTTTGTGCTTGTATGGCAATAAATATTAATTTTAACAGAATGAAACAAATTTCTTTTTTAGTTACTACAAAAAGACTAACCAGAGCAGTGTAAAAGATGTTCATCAAGTGGATTTTAATAGGTTTTTAACCTTTAAAAACAGTATATTAACAATAAAAGTATTTAATGATAAAATAGCTGGTTTTCAAATTAACTTGAAGTAAGCTACCGCTGAGAACCTCAGAACTGTCATCCTAAATGTATAAAAGCCCTAATTCTTACTGAAGCGGATCCAACATGGACAAAACTTCTATTAAGAATTTCACTTTTATAATCCATTACAGGATATATACATCTATCAGCAGCTACAGAAGCACTCCTCGGTCAGATCAAAATGAGATGGGGCAGGGGAGAATACAGGTAATCCATTACTTTTGCACAGATCTTGCCAGTTTATACTGTTTACATTCAACATTTATTGGCATAGTCATGTAAAAAGAGAACTCGGAGGTTCAGGTTTGCAAAGATGCGTCTCTGGCATAAATAAGGGAAAAGAACAGAAGACTGATTTATTAAGGAATGAACATTTAGCGAAGAAAAGAGTATAAAACCATGTAACACCACAATGAACAAAGTTCATTCTAAATTCAGAAGAAGCTGAGAAAGATTGCTCTGCAGAGAACGTAGGGGAAGGCAGGCATGACATGTAATTATTTTTGTGGGATTTCTGAGACAGGCAGAAATACTAAAACAACTTACACTCTCACCTGAAGTGCACCGAGATGACTCTAAACCCTCTGTGACTATGAGCAGGAATAAGAACACACAAAAAGTGAAATGCACTGTAAACCAGCATGCACTCCAACAACACAACAGAAGAAAGTAAACACCTGGTTTGCAAAATCTTAAGGCCATTTTTGTCCCAAACTGAACATAAACCTCCAAAGATGATGTAACTGACTGTTGATAACATGAAAGACAATGCTTCTGGACTTCTTGCAGTATTTACCTGTCTGACACCACAGTACGTTGACGAAACACTGTCATTACAATGCATGTGTCCAAAGAAGAGCAATGAAGCTGGTGAGGGGTCTGGAGCACAAGTCCTGTGAGGAGCCACTGAGGGAACTGGGGTTGTTCAGCCTGGAGAAAAGGAGGCTGAGGGGAGACCTTATCGCTCTCTACAACTACCTGAA
>JAVKLA010000028.1:26264036-26280635 GCA_034782735.1 Sagittarius serpentarius | reverse complement strand
CCTGGAGAAAAGGAGGCTGAGGGGAGACCTTATCGCTCTCTACAACTACCTGAAAGGAGGTTGTAGCGAGGTGGGGGGCGGTCTCTTCTCCCAAGTAACAAGTGACACAATGAGAGGAAAAGGCCTCAAGTTGTGCCAGGGGAGGTTTAGATTGGATATTAGGAAAAACTTCTTCACAGAAAGGGTTGTCAGGCACTGGAACCGGCTGCCCGGGGAAGAAGCTGAGTCACCATCCCTGGAGATATTCAAAAGACGTTTAGATGTGGCACTTAGGGACATGGTTTAGTGTTGGACTTGGAAGTGTTAGGTTAATGGTTGGACTCAATGATCTGAAGGGTTTTTTCCAACCTAAATGAGTCTATGATTCTATGTACTGCTAAAGCCAAAATTAGGAAGAATGTGGTTCTTGAAGGCAGGAGAAACATAGTGCCTCAATAGTGACACAAGGATCTGCCCCTATCTGAGCAACAGTAATGCATTTACAGTGCATTGGGAGTTGCTACTAATACACGATATATAGTTCATTTGAGCAATGATACCACTTTAAGTCAGAAATTACAATTCATTGATATTCAGCTGTGCTACTGAACGTCTGTAAATGTGTCCCTTAACAATCTGAACCACTGACCTGTGAAAAATATCCTCTTCAGCCAATGCTGAAATCTACTTGCTCATTGAAGGCTAACTTCCTGTTTCTTGCTCCAGTTCACCTTCCTCAGTGCAGGCGCTAATATAATATGACCAGTGGTAGAAAGGTAGTCCTAAGAACCCTGAACGTGATGGGCTGGAGCAGACATGCTGGCTCAGTGAACCTAGAATGGATGATGATGTCTGGTTGCTTGAGGAAGATGTGCTACTACTAGTGACAGCAGAATGTGGTCTCCTTAGTGGCGTGGAATGGTCAAAGACAGACATTGCTGTTGATGCTTCAGATCTTAACTCTGTAAGAAAGAAAAAGACATTTGGGTCATTATGGAAAAAAAGGGAGGAACATTATCTTGAAAACAAAATCATGAACAACACTGAGGATTTACATTTGGCCAAGTATCATCTACTACACAAACCAATCTTAGTAAACTGTGATAAAATCTATTCAGTTCTAGGACTATCATCTTGAAGCTGTTTTGACAAGGGAAGAAGAAATGCAGCGATATAACCTATTCTCAGCTTTCTTGCAAAAGAAAGAAAGGGTATGAAGCAATTATTGAAAGCTGTCTGCTGATGGGACCCAGATGCAGGGAAGAAGAGAGTCTGTACGGCATGGGTGATATATCATATCTTTTCCCTTCATGATGTAGTCAATAGCTTGATTGCCTATGGCTGCTTCACTAGGTTTGATATCCATGAAAGGTTTATTGCCTATTCCCATTGATGCCATCTCTTGCATTCAAAGTTCTAAAATTCTAAAAGGGATGTTGTACACAAATAAATTTTAGGGAGCTCTGTGAAGTTTTACTGCAGAAATAAAACATCTGAAACCATCAGACATTTCCTATAGGTAATTACTGACTGACTCCCTACCAGAAATGTATTAAGTACAAAATAACAGAAGCAAGTCTTCCTGAACCTCGGTGCTTTTGCTGTTATTTTCTTTAGAAATATAAAAGAGATTTCAAGGATGCACCTCTCCCCTCTTTGCCCTCCTCTGGCCCATATTGTCATCATCACAACTGAAGCTCTCTCAGCTACTTCAGTTATAGTACAAACTTGCTTTGTCACCTCCTTGCAAGGTAAAGATTTCTTTCAAAGGGAGACAATGTGATGATTTTTCCCATTATAGCTTTGTCAGTGTTCAAGACATTACTTTCCTCTGGTCAGTTAATTTGAATTGCAAAGCAGAAATCATCACCTTCATCTGAATAAAAGTAATACCCAAGAGTTAGGCTTATACGTAGGGACTTACACTTTGTATTTGTACTAAAACTGCCACCAAGAGGTAGTGATACCTCCTGGGTATTACACAAGTGGTCTTCTCTTGATAATTGGAGGACATGCATGCTAACAAACCTCTCAACTATACCTCAAAAATATTTTGGTGCTGCTAATAAAGTACAAAAGAGAGGGTGGTGTTTATTTGCCCAGCTTCATGCCTGGAAAGGTAAGTGCAAACTTTCCTGAAATCCCTTGTGCAAATAAAGAACAGAGGCACTTTCTTCTGAGGGTAGAGTGAGATAAGATGTGGCACCATCAAATGTGCAGGGCCAATGAAAAGCTGCAAGACTGGCAAGTCCAACAGCAACAGCCTTTTTTTAAAATGACGGAAAAAATGCCAAGCGCATTCATCCAGCATGTATATCCACTGTGAGGTGGTAGAGACCTAGAGAAAAACAGTACTAGATTCAACAAAGCTGTAAGGAAGTACCTCCATACTATCAGAACTTGGAAGGATCTACCTGATCTGTCCTGTAGCTAAAAAATTTCACAGGATAGAAGGAAGAAAAGAAAGAGGCACCAGCATTAGCAACATATCTATACAATATCTCTTTGAATATATTTACTTCTTTCATTTCAGTTTCAAGTTTATTGTTATTTTCTCACTGAAATTTTTTCTCTTTTTCTGAACAAAGAGTTTTAAAGTAAGTCACCTGCCAGCAGAACAGCAAAGTGAAATGGAAAAATAAAACAAACTGCTATGATTTCATTATTTTTAGATGTTGCTGCACTGACTTTAGTGAATCTTCTTGCACCTATCTTGCCCTTCCTTCTGCTGCTTCAATTTACGTTTTGTCTTATGCCCTTCAGAAAGAAACAAGGTACAGAAAATTCTCATCTACGTAAGATGGTGTATCTGCAAGATTCCATTCTTGAACTTGCAGCATTTAGAAAACATTTTTCAGTCAGGTCTGGTTCAAAAAAGGTTAAATTTAAAAACAGATCTTACTTATCATCAAAATAACCTGGAGGAACCTAAAAAATATTTTTCAGTATTAATTTTATGGTCACCTTCACTGTACATGGGTACTGTAACACAGGTCACCAAAAGGTATACAGTTATCGCTTTGGTTCAATCAGCATGCACAAAAATTTCCTTGCATCTGTTTATTGACAGATCAGAAAACAAGTTGGAAATTAATCAGATAAAGCAGTGACAACCTGTAGTGGTGAAAACAGATGTGATCATTTTAAAAATGTGGAATAGGCAAGTTACAATTTGTAGTGACTTTCAGTTTTACATGACCGGACACAGGCTAACAAAAATCAGTTGGCTGAAGTATGATGCAAAACTTTTACGATCACTTAGAAAACTTTGTAGGATTCTACACTTTTCCTTTCTACACTCCCCTGTCCAGGGAACTTAAGGGAGTCTTTTGTTAAGGCCTCTATAGAGGTTTCTAAGTGATCATCCTTAAAATAACAATTAACTAAAAAACGCTAGAGAACAATGTGCCTAGAGAACAAGGACATGAAACCCTGCTTGATGTGTAATGTTTATGAAGAGATACTGTGCTGATAAGGTGAGACAACGAATATAAACTAAATATTGCCCTTGACTATTTTCAGAGAAGTATTTGTCCAACAGGTTTCAGCACCTTCAGATCACTTCTTAAATACTCTACTTTTCCTAAGTGAAACATTCAACTGCTAGTTAACAGTTTATTTGCAGAAATGAAGGATGTTATACACTTTCTTATTGCCTACAGAGAAGGCTTAAAACTCAAGAAACATTTTGTGTCCCATTTCCCTGTTTAAGGCTTTTGTGTTTGAGGGAGGAGAAGAGGAAAGACTGACTTTTTAAAGTTTGATTTTGCCTTATTTTTTTCTGAGAGATGGTATGCATGACTGCAGAACAGACAGGATCACCAATACTATACAGTGAAAATGAATAAAATAAGAGGGTGTTTATTTCTGAAATCACGGTGACATCTCACAACGTGCATAAACCAACAGAAAATTAGTCTGTGAATCAGAGAAGTACTGGTTTACTGAGGGGTCAGATAAGCAGCAATGCTAAAGCATGGAGGGTGGCAGAAAAGTGAAGGAGAAGCTATAGCAGACCACTGAGGCTCCCTTTTCCTTTCCAGAGAAGGAAGTGCTAAACCAGCATTGTTATGTTGTCTAATCTCACTCTCAAAACTGATATTTAAAACCTCTGTCTTTCAGCTAACAGGGGGAAGTTTCTCCCTTTCATACCTGAGATCCTCGATACCAGGAAAGAACAAGGCCTCACATATGTCTGAAGTTCAGGTACTTGCCTGATTTTTGCCAGCCCATACATTTTCTCTCCAAAATAAATCTTCATCAGACAACACAGAACCAGATAAAATATAACAGATCAATTTATGGTCCTGCAGCTTGCATATAAAGCGCATGCAATCAAATTCATCAACAAGCATCACTCCTAGGTGTGGAAATACCAAGCTTCTACTTTACACACTTGCTGTGTTCCAGTGTGTCTTGCTTAACCTGAAGACTCTCTTGGCTTAAGATGGGTAAGATCTATTTCACTCTGGTGGGGTCAGCCTGCCTGCCTAGAACAAGAAATTACCAGCAGAAACATCTTTAGACTGCATACCTCAATTCCTCAGAGCCTGTCTCCAAAGAATCTTTCCTATGATGTTAGTCCGTGTAATTTTAGTTTCTGCTGAGTTTGCTTGAAGGATGTACATGTCCTGGGATGATCTCCTTCGAAACCAAATTTCAAACCTCAGACCACTGTCTCCAACATTCTGTGTCATTCCACTCTCTGCTGTCTGAAAGATACAAAAAAATTTGATGTTTACTACAAGTAGCGCAAACTAATTTCTTCATGTCATACATCTTAATTGAGAGAGTTCCACATCTTGATTTCTTGGTTATGAACCTGCAAGTGCTTCTAGCTGGAGACTTGTTTTTGCAAGAGTCAGCAGTTTGTGTCTTACTTGTATGTTTCCTTCTAAAGAGTGCAGGGACACAGCGGTGTTGCTGCTAGAAGATAGATGCATCCTCTAATGATCAGAGGATTGAAGTGAATTCAGTTAAACTGAATCTATAGCATGGGATCATGCCCAAATTAAGGGCTACTAAGCTTTAAGAGAAGGCTCCCTTAAGCTCCTGAGAAAGGAGGAAGATTGAGAGGGAGAGAGAAAAAGAAACAGCTTGCCCAACATCCAGCAAGATCATGGGAAAATCTCTTGTCATCTGCTTAGAACACTGAATGAAAAAAACGCTTGAAATGTTTGTCCCCCCGTCTTGGGAAACACATGGATATCTTCCTACCTTTAAACTAAAAATGTTCAGATATATCATCCAAAGGTAAACAAACAGATCTTCCTTTCATAAAACAACCTGAGCAATGAAATACAGCAAGAAGGGTTTGCTTTCAAGAGACAAACACAAACAGTTTATTATCTTCCATCATCCATTTTTTATCTGTTGTGAATCCAGCCAGACACCTTTGTGCTTTAAAGGTATTTGCAACACTTAAGCATAGCTACTTAATTAGAGAACACAATCATGAAAAATCAAGGCAAAGGATTATAGTCATTTTCAAATAAAAAGCACAACATTTTTTGGCATCTTTCAGATCTCTGACTTCCTACATATACTTCATTTCTTCTTCCTCCCATTAAGAAAGAATTAAAGGAGAAAAACATCATGAAAAGGTAAAGCAAAAACCTTACTTTCCCACTCAGAAATTTTTTTTGTATTTAAATCCAGATTTTCTAAGAACAATTAAAGAGAAATTTATTTTAAAAACTGGATCTGACCTAAGTGATGATTAGCTCCTGCATCAGCATTTTTACTTACTCACATCATCAAAGAAAACCTCTCCATTACTCCCAATTACATTAAAGGATTGTATCCTTGTCTCCCTGCCCCCTATTTTGTTATCCTAGCAGAATAACATACCAACTATTAATGCTAATGAAATCCTGTAATGAGAAAATACCATGGCTTATCTGACCTGGGAACAGATTGCTTCAAGGCCAAAATTCAAGCACACTTTTTTCTGCAATAGTCCAAATACAAGAAGCATTCTTTACACTGACAGTCCTGTAGGCAGCTTCAGGAAATCACTCCTATGACAGGGCACATTTTAGCCACTTTTAGGGCAGAAAGCATTACCCCGCTCCTGATCCCAGGACAAATGACTGTTCACTCTCTCCTTAGAGACTTGCTGAGTAGTGAGACATGACTGTCTGCAGTAGTTGAAAAAAACCCAACTTGATCACAGAAGGTAGATGGGAAGGTACAATTTGGAAAAGTCACACAGCAGAAAAGCCTATTCTGGGTCCCTCTTCTGGCACTCACCAAACAACAGATTCTCCGGGAAAGTCATCTGGAGGTCAGCTCTGAGGACCAGCAGTGTTATGAAGTAGTCATTGCTTATACTCACCACATTTCCTGAAATGAACCATCCTACACAGACACAGACTTTCCTCCTATCACAAGCAGAAAAACTGAGAAAAGGCATAGAACTACTCTCCTCTCAGCTACTTACCAAGCATGAGTCAAAGAAGGATATGGGGAAAACAGTGTTACAAAAAGTTGAAAAGTAAGAAGGCAGGCCAAGAGCAACATTGCCCATGTCGTCAGACTGGGAAGACCTTAGCAGTTTCCTATGCCTGATGAAGTCTCACCACCTGCTCTTCTTGTTTCCCTTGTGCTCACAGAACGCTTGTGTGACTGTTAAGAACTGCCAAACATTTTTGTGGGAGATGCTTGAATATCTTTTGCATAAGACAAAATGAAGAAAATGAGTTTATCTCACTGCCCTGGAGACAAGAGGAGAGTCAAGGACTTGAAATCATTTTTACCTTATCTTGGAGGTATCCAGGAGTTATCTGGTTTAGCTCTGAATTGACCACCATTATCTTGCGTATGTCTTGTTCTTAAGAAGATTACTCCAGAAGACACGCAAGTCCAAAGAAAAATTTGAACTGGTTGCAGAATGAAAACTTGACTTTGCAGCACATTTGAAGGATGTGCAGTTGGTTTTTCAGAATAAAAAAATTCCTCAACATTTTATAAAACAGAATGGAGTTAAAAAGGTCAGGCTTTCAGTCTGAATCTCTCTCACTTCTGTGCAAAGCAGTCGTAGAGTTCACCTCAGCTATGAGAAGCCTCCTAGTCAAGAACCTCACCAAAATTTATACCTTCTGGTCAGCAGAAACCTATTAACTTTTTCAGACATCAAGGCAGTAGTCCAGACATCAAGGCAGTAGTCCAGACATACTGGAGATGGCAATGGAGTGCATATTTAAGAGGAAAACCCAAACCAGGCCAAAAACTAAGCTAGATAGACAACCATAGCCACATCACAGCAACTTTGTCAACTAAAACAACAACTTAAACTCAACGTTTACGTAAACTGGGTTGAAGCCAAACCTTTAATTGACAATTCTCTCCTGTGTTTAATACTATAAGGAGAAAAACTTGGGCTTGTTGCCAGTCTTAGAAGCACTGGTAGTAGATGACTAGAAAGAGACAAAGAGTGTGGAAAGAGAAAAGGATCATGTGTTTTTCTTTTGACGGCAAATACAGTGTAATGGGAGCCTCCAATCTACCCAAACATGATGCTTTCCAATAGAAGGGTTGAGAACAGTAACTACAACTCCATCTTCTTTGTCAAAGGGCTTGGCTCTTTCATCAACTGAAGCTGTAACACCCAACCACTCCAGTTATTTCAGAAGGTGCTACAGATTGTAACATTATCTTGTAGAAACAGAATAAATGGGAATTTGTGACATCAGAAAAGAGGCCATTAAAAGCCTTTATGTGGGTTTAGTGCCAGTTTCTGCAGATTCAGCAATAACAGGTTTTGCTTTCATCTACTTTCTTTAAAAAAGAAAAAAATAATTGAGTGTGAGACTTGTAGACAGGAGGGAGTTGTCAACATTAAGGCTAGCATTTCAGCAAAGCAGGAAATGTATTCAGATAAATCACTGAATTCTTGTCCATATCACTCCCCTGAAAAAGTGAAGTGTTGGCACTGGTCAATCTTAAGCACATACAACCCAAAGTTAACTGTCTTCCACAAAGTAAAACCTTAAGATTTCAGCTTGAAAAGTCAAACTGGCTGTTTCAGAACATTCATATAGCTAGTAACCACTTCTTCCTAACAGAGTAACCATAATTGTAGTAAGAGCTAAAATAATTTTCTTCTTTAATTCAAGCTTGAAGTGAGAAACAGCACTATGTGCAAAATACTGAAACAAAGTATCCAAGGAATGATCTCTTAATGCAAATGAACACCAACAGCCATGACTCTGACCAGTCATTTAAACAAAGCACAAACTACAGAATTGGGCAAGGCTTCATCCAAAGGCTTCTTGAAAGTGCCTTTGGGGAGTCGGCAAATGCTTACCATGCAAACTATCATATCTGCTGTAAATATTACAGCTACCACAGGTCATTTACAGTTCTGCCAGTTTCTGTCATAAATAGAATGTGGCTTTTCCTTCAGATCAGCTAGAAAAAGTGTGATTGTGCTTCCAGGTGACAAACAGGAATATGTATGCCATTAATGATCATTTCAGGATTGGTATCTCGGAAAGATGCATAACAGTGATTTTCCCAAATAGCTTGAAGAAAGAATATTCCTTTTTTGTTCCTCCACATCATACACTGATGATGCAGAAAAGGAATCAGAAATTGAAACTCTCTTCTTTGTCAGTTCACCACAAGAGTTTTTCACTTTTGCACATGGCCTTCAAGGCATCCCAATATCAGAAGCAAAAGCTGGATTTTTTTTTCTGGCCTAGTCATCATGAGAAAAATGAAGTAACAACTGAATTTCCAGATGAGATAATTCAAACAAAAAAAGTTTCATTTTTCATACCATCTACTTATTTCAAAACAAAGGTGCTCTCAGTTACTAGGCTGTTCTTTTCCCTAACAGTACTTATGGAGATTTATTTGGACAGACCAAACAGAATACCACATAAAAGTCGATGCCTTGTTTTTATCTTCAACCTCATTATGCTCTTTCACATAATGCTACCTGAATACAGGCGTGTAATGGCAGACAATAACTTCAAAAACAGGTTAGTGGAAACATATTAAAGTGAAGTGAATTCAGAAAGAAAAGGGAAAAAGAATCCTAAACATGCAGCTTGAAGCCATTAGATTTAATCCAAGATTGTTTTAATGATGTAAGAAGGTGGGCAACTACTTACATAAGAAAAGGAAAATAGAACCCCCAAGATCACAGTCATTTTTGGTAAAGATGCATATAAATGTCCATTTATTGTGTAACGCACATCACTAGAGAATTTCAAGCCTTGACTAGACAGGGCCCCGTGCAACATGATCTAGCTTTGAGATTTGACCTCCTCTGAGGAGAACGTTGGCCTAGGACCCTCAGAGGTCCCTTTCAATCTAAAATACTCTATGATTGCATGATTCCACACTTTCATTTTCATGTTTGTGTGACCCACTGAAATGACAGTGTAGGAAGATGCAATCTGGCAAGAAGAGAGTGTTATATGAGATGAGACGGCTTTTACATTTTCCAGTTTGTCTTTGTGATGACATGAAAATAATTTATCTTCATAAAAAACTCATCTCCAGAAACTACCTTGCAAAGCTCAAACACACACCTAAGGAAAACAAGACCTTTATGCTCCTACCACAGTCAAAACACTGTAAAAGCAAAGAGCAATTAGAACTCTGCCAGCCCTTACGTCCTTATCTAGGCATTTCTATATGAAAAACTACCTAGCTTCAGCAGTCTGTCTGACCTTGTAAGGGTCTCACAAATTTCCATTGTGTCTACCCTAACAGACAAATGCTGAAGAATTCATTCTTCCTAACTCTTACAGCCTGAAAGTATTTGTAAAACAGACTCCAAATTCAAGGATCTCTGTACGTGCTTTGTTACACACTCAAACGTTTAGGAAATGCTTAGCAAATGACTCAAATCCTTAGCAAATGACTGAAATACTTAGCAAATGACTCTGATAAAGTCGCACACATTAACCTAGATGCTATCCGTATTACTGGCTGATAAAGAAGCTGAGTTGCGGTGTTGAAGCAGATGACCCCAAAAGGCCCCTTCCAACCTTTCTGTGATTAGCAGGAGCATTGCACAGCTCACTGACAGAGCTAGAAGGAGACTTGGGAGAGATCATTCTTGAGAGACAGCATTATAACTGTCATGTTCTGAATTTAAGTGCTCACTTTCTCAGGATTCTTTAAGCATAATTATTTAATTGATTTGTAAGTATTGCTAACTTTAAGAAAGTGTACTTGTGGTGGGTTAATCTTGTCTTGCTGCCCTCTCACTCCCTCTTCTCAACAGGACAAGGGGAGAAAATAAGATGAAAAAGCTTGTGGGTTGAGATAAAGACACTTTGACCAAGTACCGTCATGGTCAAACCAGACTTGTCTTGGGGAAAATTAATGTAATTTATTGCCAATTAAAAACAGAGTAGGAGGGTGAGAAACTAAAAATGCCTTCCCTCACCCACTCCTTCTTCCGAGTCTCCGCTTTACTCCTTCATTCCTGACTTCTACCTCTTTCCCACCTTGAGCAACTGTTCTGGTTTCGGCTGGGATAGAGTTAATTGTCTTCCTAATAGCTGGTGTAGTGCTGTGTTTTGGGTTAGTAGGAGAAGAATGTTGCTAACACCCTGATGGTTTCAGTTGTTGCTAAGTCAGGTTTAGACTATGTCAAGGTCTTTTCAGCTTCTCAGGCCCAGCCAGCAAGAAGGCCGGAGGGGCACAGGAAAGCTGGGAGAGGACCCAGCCGGGACAGCTGACCCAAACTGGCCAAAGGGGTATTCCATACCATGGGACATCATGCCCACCTTGGTGGGGGCTGGGGAGGAGCGCTGCTTGGGTATTGGTCAGCAAGGGATGAGCAGTTGCATTGTGCATCGCTTGTTTTGTGTATTCCAATCCTTTTATTATTATTGTAACTTCTTTTTTGTTATTAGTGTCATTGTTAGTTTCTTCCTTTTCTATTCTATTAAACTGTTCTTATCTCAACCCACGAGCTTTACTTTATTTTCCCAATTCTCTCCCCCATCCCACTGGGTGAGGGGGAAGTGAGTGAGCGGCTGCATGGGGCTGAGTTGCTGGCTGGGTTAAACCACGACAGCAACACAGCAGGGATGGAGAAAGGAGGGTTGCGGTCAGTCTGTAGCAGTTTGTCTCCGCTGCTGCTTCCTCCTCACACTTTTCCCCTGCTCCAGCATGGGGTCCCTCCCATGGGATACAGTCCTTCACAAACTGTTCTAGCATGGGCTCTCCACAGGCTGCAGTTCTTCAAGAACTGCTCCAGTGTGCGTCTTTTCCACAGGGTACAGTCCTTCAGGAAGAGAATTCTTCAGCATGGGTGCCCCAGAGGCTGCAGTTCCTGCCAGGGGACTGCTCCTGTGTGTGTTCTCTGTGGGCTGCAGTTTTCCTTAGGGCACATCCACCTGCTGCAGTGTTGGATCCTGCATGGGCTGCAGTGTGGATACCTACGCCAGTGTGGTCCTCCGTGGGCTGCAGGAGAACAACCTGTGTCACCACAGTCTTCTCCATGGGCTGCAGGGGAACCTCTGCTCCGGCACCTGGAGCACCTCCTCAACCTCCTTCACTGACCTTCATGTCTGCAGGGTTGTTTCTCCCACTTTTTCCTCACTCCTCTTTCTCACAGATGTTGCACAGCATTTTTTACCCTTTCTTAAATACTTTAACAGAGAGGCACCACCAATGCTGCTGATGAGCTCAGCTTTGGCCAGCAGCAGGTCCATCTTTGAGTTGGCTGGAACGGGCTCTGTCCAACATGGGGGCAGCTCCTGGTCACAGAGGCCAACCCTGCAGCACCCCCCCCCGCCCCGCTACTGAAAAATTGCCATGTAAGTCCAATACAGTACTGTTAACATCCATGTTGCTATTTACGCCGTATATATCTGGCTCCAATTCAAGTGTGTGCGCAGTTCAAATTTGCATACCTGTTTAAAATAGCATTGTAACTCTCATAATCCCCTTTTTTGCGCCACAGCAAGATAAAGTCAGGAAAAAGAAAAAAGAGTGACACAATATTTAAAACAGCAAAATATTTAGTATCTGATTTTACTTTCTCCAAGTACCTTTGACTCAGCTTTCACGTACTGGAAAATGTTCTTGTGCTTAAGCATAAGTTAAGCTGAGAGGAAGGTAGAGAAAGAACCGTCTAACAAATATGCCCAAATCATAGGCAGGCTGTAAGGTCAGCTTCATACAAGGTCAGTCTTAAAACTGTATAAATAAAGACATATCCATATTATACCTCCCACTCTTTTCCAACTAAAACTCTATTGCATTTAGTGCACTTCCAGAGCAGATGCATAAAAAAAATCCCCAGCAATGTGATGGTTTGTCTGTTAGGAACAAGTAACCATAGTCATAAATTATATTTAGTAAGCTCATAGAATATCTCAAGTTGGAAAGGACCCATAAGGATCATTGAGTCCAACACCCTGCTCTTTCGCAGGACTGCCTAAAATACCTGTTGCGCTCGTAGTCCTCATCTGGTCTTAGAACACTAGCATGTGACTGAAAAGATTGCATCATTATACACGCTGTCTCATAAAAAGGACAAGCACTCGGTATCAGGGCCCTTAGTGCACCAGTAGGCCTTAACTGCCCTGACCAGCCTCACCTGGAACCTCTACCACACCCTCTGCCCATGGGCCCAGCAGCTCCATCCAAGCTCCATTCTGGGCCCTCGCTCTCTCCCTGCCAGAGAGGTGCGCCTGCTGCAGCTTCAGCAACCTTCATGCCTGTATCCCCGTCGATGGGGACCCTGACCTGCAGACTGACTCCCTGGCCTGATCAGGACCTGCCTGTCACTACAGAGTGCCCGCCTGGTGGTCTGGGCTCTTGACTGACACTGGCTGCCATCCCTGGGCCTGCCCTCCTCCCTTGCTCCGATACTGCGGGCCTGGCCCTGGGCTGGCGACGCCCCTGTCAGCTCCCCTGTCCCTTTGGGAGCAGCTGGCCTTCACTGCTCCCTGACATTCAGTTTGCATTATATCAGAACTACTGAAGTTATATTACTTCATCACTAACACATTATGAGATTTAAACATTATGGCCAGGTAGCTTTAAATGCTAAAATAATTAGCAGGCACAGGACCCTAGAGGTAGCACTGACTGACTGACAGTTTGTCACAGGTTGAGAGTTGCAGTTCAGATGACACAGTAGGCAACAGAGGTTGTAGTTAACTCAAAATGTCAGACTAGAAGAACACATCCTCCTTTGATAAAGAGACTTAACGTGTTTGAGAAAGCAGTGGCTGACAGACAGCGGGAAATCTCTGCAGTGCTCCAGCTCTTTCAGAAAGCGTTGGCGGTGGAAGTCATGGAGTTTCTCGAGGTTCACAAAGATAATGTTGTTCTTCCCTTGCAAACCTTGATGTAAATAATTTTTTTCCATTTCTGGAAAATAGTTGTTGATATATCCTAAGGATCTAACATACGCGCTTTCTGTTGTGATCATCTCATCCGTTATGTGCTGTACTTCATTGCTGAAAGACAAACAATTATTTTAAGCATTGACAGGTTATTACAAGGTATAAACAATGAACTCTTTGTGCTTGCACATTTTATTAATCTCTACACATTTGATGAAAAATCACCTGCTCAGCCACCTAAGAGTTCTTTTCTTTTGCCAGTTACAATTTTATGATCTACCTAAATGCAGGTGTTCTTCATGGACAAAACAGAGGACTGAAGTTGGTTCTATGAAAACTAATTATCAACAAAAAGGAAGAAAGCAAAATGCTTGAATGTGGCTAAGGATACCGTTCCATGTCAAAGACCCCATTACTGCATACACAAAAGTGAATTTCTTTTATTTTTGCATTTAAAATCAGAAACAGAACCAAATTTCTAGGATGGTAAACTATCATGCAGTCAAATTTTCATGGTTTTCCCTAACCAACATATCAACTGACACTGAGAAAGATGTTAAGATTAAAGTATGTGACCTTTCTCAAACAAAGACACAACACTTTCAGAAAAACAACTTTTGGCTAAAGATTGTGCAGAAAAAAGCTAAGAACCAAGCAAAATGAAGGATGGAGGTGGAAAGGATGGTGTGATTTTTAGTGTACCAGACATTTAACAAGACTGAAACAAACCACATTTCATGGAGAAGACAATTTTCCTTGGCAAATGAAGTTGAGAAATATAAAGAAATTAAAATAAACTTTCTTTAACACTGAGGATTTCATTTTTCTGGTAATCAAAACTATTCTAAGTCCTGGTTATACAAAGCAGAGAAAAATTATTTCCATGTTTTTGTATAGTTTCTTCTTTCCTCATAATAACAGGTCTTTAATGATTTAAATATATAACAGCTTAAAAAAAACCCCAACTTTTTGGATCCATAATACAGGAACATAATCTTAATAACAAATAGATTTTAAAAAACTACAGGAATATTCATTATAACAGGAATTGCTGCTCAGTAACCCCCCAATTTCAAATGCAGAGTATTTACTGTTGGTTTAAGATGTGGTTGAGACACATATCAGCAAGCAAAGGCACACATTTACACAGTTAACGTATTTCATTCTTTAATCTAAGTCTTAGATCAATTATCTGTCTAATAGTTGTTTCTTGTTCAATGGAAGAAATAATCTATAAATTAATCTGATAATTTACTCAGAACTTCTAATTTTTAATCTAACTTCTATTTTTATGGTCACTACCTCAGGAAAATATAAAAAAAAAAAATCCGTGCCCAACAATCAGAACATTTTGGAGGATCAAAATGGGGTTTCAGCTATAAACACTAGTTCTTTGTACTATCTTACTTTCATTTTTACTTTGCTTTTTATCCTGGGACAAAACTGTACCCTATGATGCATGGTTCCTGCCTGCCTGAATACTCCTTTAGCTGAGCAGCATCAGTGGCTCATCATTTGAGTGTAAACAATATGAAAGTGGAAAACATGTTGCAAAACATGTATGAACAGTAAGGGCTCATGCTAAGTGCCCACAAATGGAGCAGCACCAACATTTACTTGTGGTGGGAGGGCTGGAGAGGCTTTTCTCCTCCCATTGTTTTAACATAAATGTTTCTCTTACAATTTCAAGCCAATTCAACCCAGAAATCATCAGACGTGCAAATCACCTCTAAGACATGACAGTTCTACTGTGCATGCAGTTCCTATGCAATAGCCATTGAGAATATTCCCACATCACTGGCCATCTCCTATAAAGAAGAATGCACAGAAACCCTGTGTTCTCCTGGCTTTATGATAATCTGAGCATTTTGCAAAGTGTGTTTCTAGATATGGAAGAAAAAATGGGACTGCAATCCCAGAATATCAAGATGATCACAAGCGGATTTAAAAAAACCTGAAAACTCGAACATTCCCTTTAAAAAGTCTCAGGAAGTTTATTTTTTCTTGATCTGTTGAGTTTGGGAAAAAAAATGCCCATTTGTCTACTTTTAAACAAAAGTCAATATCTAAAGTTAACATATTTGAAAGACATCTCTTTCATTCTAATTCAGTTAAGGCCATGTTAAAAAAGGCTGCAGGTGGCTCCCCTCTCCCTCCATTCCCTGACACACAAGAGAATCTAGAGAAACAAAAGGAAATTAAGCTATACTTCAAAGAAACTCCTGTAATATAGTTTTAAAAAGCTACAAAGTTACTGATTTTGATAGATCTAAGGCAACTTTAAGTTTTGCTTCTACTAAATTCCAAGAACAGTGAAGACTGTATTGTAACTCAGTAGCCTAGGACTAAAAATCAGTCTTAATATAAAAATCACTGCTATTCATGCTTTGATAAAAACCTAAACCAACATTAAACACAAGACTTTCTCTGCAGACTATTATGGCTTTTGTAAATAGAATCATAGAATCGCCTAGATTGGAAAAGACCTGTAAGATCATCTAGTCCAGTCATTAACCTAGCACTGACAAGTCCCCCACTAAACCACGTCCCTAAGTGCTACATCTACATGACTTTTAAAAACATCCAGGGATGGGGCCTCCACCACTGCCCTGGGCAACCCGTTCCAATGCCTAATGACCCTTTCAGTAAAGAAATTCTTCCTAAGATCCGATCTAAATCTCCCCTGGATCAACTTGATGCCATTTCCTCTTGTTCTATCGCTTGTTACTTGGGAGAAGAGACCAACCCCCACCTCGCTACAACCTCCTGTCAGGTAGCTGTAGGGAGCGATAAGGTCTCCCCTCAGCCTCCTTTTCTCCGGGCTGAACAGCCTCAGTTCCCTCAGCCGCTCCCCACAAGACTGGCTCTCCAGACCCCTCACCACCTTTGTTGCCCTTCTCCGGCCATGCTCCAGCACCTCGGTGTCCTTCTCGTGGTGAGGGGCCCAAAACTGAACACAGCACTCAAGATGTGGCCTCACCAGTGCCAGGTACAGGGGTAAAATCACTTCCCTGGTCCTACTGGCTACACTGTTCCTGATACAGGCCAGGATGCCATGGGCCTCCTTGGCCACCTGGGCACACTGCTGGCTCATGTTCAGCCGCTGTCAGTCGACACCCCCAGGTCCCTCTCTGCTGAGCAGCTTTCCAGCCACTCCTCCCCAAGCCAGTAGTGTTGCCGGGGATTTTTGTGGCCAAAGTGCAGAACCTGGCCTCTGGCCTTATTGAAACTCATACAGTTAGTCTTGGCCCATCGATCTAGTCTGTCCAGATCCCTCTGCAGAGCCTCCCTA
>JAVKLA010000028.1:26192801-26254587 GCA_034782735.1 Sagittarius serpentarius | reverse complement strand
GCATCACTTGTTTTGTGTATTCCAATCCTTTTATTATTATTGTCACTTTCTTGTTGTTATTAGTGTCATTGCTAGTTCCTTCCTTTCTGTTCTATTAAACCATTCTTATCTCAACCCACGAGCTTTACTTTTTTTTCCGATTCTCTCCCCCATCCCACTGGGTGGGGGGGAAGTGAGTGAGTGGCTGTGTGGGGCTGAGTTGCCAGCTGGGGTTAAACCACGACAGCAACACAGGTTCTGAGGAGTAGTATACGCAGGCGGCTTTATTTGGCTGGTGAAGTGATCCTAGCCCCCTCTTTCCTGAGCATACCATACCATGCCCCTCTGCAGTCTGGACTCTTGGCACCTGCATAAACCTCTAGACATCAAAGATGACAGGTGCTTGGAATGTTTTCTTGGGGATATGTTGATCGCCTTCTGCCAAGAAGGCAGGTTTTCTTTTGGTGAGCTGAGAAAGTAGCCTTGAGAGCTGAAAGTGTGTGTATGAAAAGAGGTGAATCCTGCCATTCCCCTATCATTCCAGATTCTAACCTGATTTGACTTTGGTTGGCTAGCTCTAAGTTAGTAAGCCCTCACCTCGCTCCTCAGAGATTGGATTAGATGACCTCCAGAAGTCTGTTCCAACTTAAGTTCTTCATTCTGATTCTCTGTGTTACGCATCATCAGCCAAATGTTCACTCATCCGTAGCCCCACAGTTCACAGCCCAGTTACACCAATAGTGTCAAATTTGATTTCTTTGCATTACATATTGGGAGTAATACTGACACTTTGAGGATTCAAGATTAATGCATCGGTATTTCAGAGCAGCAAGTAATTAAATGGTAAGTGTACACAAATGAGAAGGATCAGGTTTTGCAAATGACAGAATGCAGTAGCTCTAACGAGCAACATTGGATAGTTACGTGTTCCAGACTGTTCTTGACAGAGGCATTGCAGGCCGACCAACTCACCTGTAGCGGAGGGAAGTACAGGTTCTGTGTGGCACATCACCTCAACAACCAATTGAAGGACCTGTTTTGTGATGCAGAAGTGATACACTCAGATCCGTAACAGTATCTAATGAAATTCCCTGAAAGCCTGCTCTCTTCCAGTCTTCCCTTTCCATAACTGTTGAGCATAGTGGGGTGTAGTATCAGTAAGGAAACTTGAACCTCAGGTGTGGTTAGGATTTCAGAGTGAGTTAGAGTATTGAAAACTCCCTAGGCATACATAGTCTTGACTCTAGGTAGGCAAAAGGCCACTGTTGACTGAGCTTCACTTTGTCTTGGATTGAACATGAAACCCAGTTTGTAAAAGCTCTGAAACAAAAACTTCTCCATCGTCCTGTAAAGCATAATGTCTGGGGTGAAGGTGGCATTTCCAGTCTTATCACTAAAATCATGACACACACAAACAATGGTAGAAGACTACATTCTGACATGGGCTATGATAGGTGTGATGACATATGATGACTGCAATAGCCATTACCTTGTATCATAGCAGGAGCTGATATGAACTGATACCAGTAGGTAAAGATACATCTTTTAAATATAGAGCTCCAATGCTCCAAAAATATAAGCTGAACAAACGTAATTACCATGAAAAAATACACTCCAATTTATAGAACAAAATGGCAAATAAAACAAAATGACAATCAAACAAAATGATGCAGAGCAGCAACTGTGTGCCCCAACACCAAGCTGCTTTGACTTTCTCATAGTGTGAGTGTTGTAGCTTCCCAAAGCCACCCTCTCCTGTTCGAGTTCAGAAGTGAGCCAGATCCAATGCCAAAAACCAGCACTGAGCCTTTCGCTACCTCCAGATCTGTGAGGTGCAAAGCTCAGAGGTACAAAGCTTTGGGATGCCCCTCAGAATGTGAGGAGAGCCTGAAGCAGCTGTGAAGGGGAAAGAATATAAAAGCTTTTTCTGGCGTGTCCAGTCCACCAACACCGTTTTAAAAAAATGAAAACACAGCTGGGATTTGAAACTGTTATAATCTCACTGTTTTTATCATGGATTAGAGCTCATGTGGCGTATTATCTAAAACCTCTTGGACTGTTCACTCTTTACCTTGCTTGGGTCTACCGTGCTGACCACAACTTTGCATTTGTTTGTGTTTCTAAGCAATGGACAGCACTGAATTCCCTCATCTTCTGTGTGCCAGTTGTGTTGTACACAGCATTTTCCAAAAGCCTGTGGTCTGTTTCAGTGTGATGTACCTCTTGGCTCATTAAACTAAGAAGCCATTACGTGGGAACTGTCAGAATCCTTACCAATAGCTTTCAATGCTGATTTACGAGTTTAATTTTTCCAACAGAAGTGGCTGTTCACAGCTTCTGTATGCTTTGTGTATCAACAAAGGTGACAAGGGATGACACTCCCCTCACCACTGATTTAATGAACCATTAGCTAATTAGCTATTGCATGGGCATACCACAAAAACAGTTCTAATTTTGCCATTGCAGCATCTTATTTGCTAGCATATGGTTCGATCATCTGCACTATCTTTTTAAATCTCCTCTAATCCATACTTAGAAAATAATGTTTATTTAACTCCATTAAATATGTAATTCCATTACACTATAAATAAACTCAGAAGAAGTTATTTTTTTGCCTCATGCCTCCTATCTGTTGTGGAAAGCAATGTCGGGTATGGAAACATCTTAACAGCAGGATGACAGTAGAAATGGCAGTTTTAGCTGGGATCACAGAGCTTTCAGGGAAAATTGATTCATCCAATACAAGACAGCTTAGATTAGATTAAGTTTCCTTGGTTTCTGTGTAGGAAATCAAGCTGGCTGGCATCAGTGACTATCAAATCTTCAAAAAGCATTGCACAGTAAAACAAAACCCCCCAAAATGGCTTGAATCTTTGCATCAAAAGAATGATATTATAATGATATGCTATGTATCATCATACATGTAAAGTTTAAGTTATAGTGTTGTTATAATGACAACATCTGTATATACATCTTGACAAAATAGGGACCCTTCTGTTCTAAGGATGGAAATATTGGCTTATGAAGTCAACAGGAATTCTGTCATTGACTGCAGTGGGGCTAGAACTATACAAAAAGTGTCATAGTTGTCAGAGAGAGACTCAGGAGATCTACAACTTCTGTTGCTGCTTTTAATGATTTGCATTTTATAAAAGACATCAGTTATCACACTATTGCCTTTTTTAACTTTGATTTGGGAGCAGAAATATAAACTTCTCAGAAGTCTTGTATGGAAAGTCTTCTCTAAATGTACTAAATAAATGATTCTCTAAATCATTTGCCAAAGCAGTGTGACTCCACCAAAGAGATACAATTTATTGCCAAACTTCTCATTATGATATACTATTAAAACATTTCTATAAAGACACATTAGCAGAACAACTTGACTTGTTTAAAAATATATGCAGTAAGTTGACACCTTTTGGAAAGTACACACAAAAATCTCCAAACAACAGCACTCCAAAGAGTGGCAATTTAAGGCACGTGATTATTTTGCAACCTTTGTTACATATATCTCTGGCTAGACCATATATTTGTAAAACATAATTTCATATATCTCAATAACTAGCTTCACAGCTCAGAGAGACAGAATTCATCTGAATGCAGGCAACACTTCTTTTTTTTAACATTGCTAGGTCATAGTGCAGCATAATAAACATTGTTAAAAAGAACCTTATCCATGGAGCAAAATGTATAGAAGAGACATCAAGTATTTCTGCATTTCATCTGTTTACAACAAGGTAGGCCATAGTTACTTGTTCAATAAATAGCAACTGTGAAATTCCCAATTTGCCTTTCTTTGACAGAGAAGAAATTTAGAGACAGAGTTTTCAGCCAGGGAAGCAAGAACTGAACTGTCCTCACCAGAGGCGAACTGATTTACCAACTGATCATTCCTATCTAATTCACACGGTAGAAAATAAGCTGATACATACAGCCAGCTCCTCAGCAGCTCTAAATCTATGTTGCTGTGATGGAAATTAGTGGTGCTTGACTGATTAAAGTGTGCTGAAGGAACAACCAAACACTTGCACCCACGGGACATGTACTGAAATGTGAAAGTTCACAGAAAGAGTATGGGGGAAAAAAAACCTGAGACAGATGATGAACTCTTATAACCTGCTTTTTGGATATACCCTGGTACACTGGGAGCAATTGCCTCGGAAAAAAATAAGGAATTATAATCCACCGTATTCTAGCTAAGAGTATGTTCTCAATATAGAAATTGGGGACATGAAGATTTTTTTTCATCGCATTTCAAACCGAGAAACTATGCCAAACAAAACCTTGCTGTAGAGACAATTATCCTAGAAAATATCTTCCGAGGCGTTAAGAGCTTCAGAAATTATGCAAGCTATTGCAGGGAAAGGTCTCTTTGCTCTGAGAATTGTCCATTTTAACCTTCATTTGTTCAACTATGGTAACACAACATATAGACAAAGCCTAAGGCCTTTAAAGGTAAATGGAGAGTTAAGCACTTTGTATATAGTGTCTTTCCATTTCTTCTGTTGCTAAAAATGGCATAATGTTCCTCTCTGTTTTGCAGCCCACAGCCCTCTCAAAAGCATACAGGATCCTGCTGACTTTTCACAGAGACTGCTGTATTTGTAAACACTGTGGTGTCTATTGATCCTCTCTTGTTTAGCATGAAAGCATACAAGAACATTAAAATCTTATCTCCTGTGATTTTCAAAATTGCATACTCTTGTGTGTGCAACACGTATCTGGTGAAAACTCCCATCTGCTGATGAAAATTTACAAATGTTTTCTTGAGGTAGCCTGTACACAGATAGATTAAGAATGCTCTAACAAGCACGCAGAAAACAGTCCACAGTGTGGTTCTTCTTCGACTGCAAGACAGCAATGACCTCTGTACAACGGCAATAAGAAATGAAAGTTTTATTTCCAAGCCAACACCTGATGAGCGTCTTGTCAACTTTGGTGTTGGTACTTCAGCGTTATGCTATGAGACTGGAGGTTAGATTTTGGCACATTGCACTTTACCTGTGCTAATATTTGGGATCAGTCATCGTCCTGTTATATATCTATGTCAATGACTAAAATACTTGTTCCAATTATAATATCTGGAACAGCATTAATATGCTCTACTTCACCAAAATAGTATGTTCATATGTACTCAGTTCACAAAAAATTTATTTACATTATTGAATTATAAAATTAGCATCCCTACTGGTGACAGCCTTATGTCTCATGACCCTCATTAACAAGACTAGCCCTGGGTGATGAAGCTTTCCAATCAGAGACACTGATTTGAATCAGTGCTCAAGATGACTGCAACAGGCAGCTGCTTGTGGGTTGATACCAAAAGAACCAGTACTCTGAGTCTAGTCTTTAAAGGCATATGTTATGTATCTGTCTAGGTTTGTACATGACATTTGCCATCACATTTCTGCAATTTGCACTAGCCTAACGGGCAGTTTTAGCAAAGAGGACAAAGACAGGAAAAAGATGTGGGCACAAATTTTCACACATTGCTCCACTCTTTTTGGGTGTCCGGGTAAATCTCAAATTTGACATCTGACACAGAACCACCTAGAACCTGTTCAAAATCTGGGTAGGTAGAGTGAAACAATCACTAATTTCTACAGATAAAGTAAAATTTATCAAATAAAGCCTCCATTGGATCCAGTTTTAAGCAATTCAGATACCTCCCTGAAGGCGACTTAGCTTATTTACAAATGGTTTACGCTGATATCAAATAGAAATAAGGTACATTAGGATCACAGAAGCAGCTAAGCACTCGTCTTCTACTGATGTCACATAATCTTTGCAACTTATACCACTGAAGATTTCAAGCCAACATTTCAGGACTGGCATCATCCAAGGCAAAATACAGATAGCCCAAAGGACTATTCACCGGCACGTAGCGTTATACATCCGTGAGAGGTCTCAGAGTTTTCACTTCTTTTTAGTCTTCATCTGAGGTGGCTTTCACTGATGTCTCCAGCTGTCTTCAAGGTGATACAGATCAGATTCATAGGCAACAGGCGTCTAGTGCAATCTTTACTATCATTTAACAGAAAACTGGGGACAAAAAAATAAAGGAAGTTCCTAACACAAACAGGTATATACATACACAGTAGCCAAACTACCTCCGTACAATACTTTGAACCATCAACATCCTGAGTCATTGTGGCACTTAAACCATGTGGCAAAACACAGGACAGCATCCTGATCAGCTATTGGAAGTGATACATAAATTAACAAGATAATCTAACAGAGTATTTGGAAGGTGTCTTCCAAAGCAGCAGTAAAAATGACAAATATTTACACTTCTGTCTGAGTGAGGCTATTTAAAATAGAGCAGCTTAATTAAGAATATGAAATGAGTTGCTTGTGACCACACAAACTAAAATTCTGAGCTAATTCTGGATGTTCTTTCATTCCAGTGCTACTGAGCAGAGGAAATGAAGGTGAAGGAAGGAAATGGCCTTCCTGGAGTCCTTGATTAAATTTCAAGATGCCAGGACTTTCCTCTCCCTGCAAAGTTTTCCACTAGAATCAATATCCCACAATTACTCAGTGACACAAATATTCAAGAGCAGGAAAATATTTTTCTTTAGCTTGCACTTGTAAAAGGCACTAATCCATTTCAATCAGAGTAGACTCAGCAGGCAAGAGGCTAACCATTGGCTTCTCCTCCATTAATTTCATACATCATAAATATTGAATTCCATTATTGAAGCAGCAAATGCAGCCTATTTCTTTAAATGTATTTATGGCATCATGGCATAATAAACCATTTCCATGTAAAAAACCAACAAGGATTTACCATTTGAAAAGATTCTTGGTTTAGCCCTCCAAAAATAATATTGGTTTTTTGTAACAGTCTACATGAAAAAATAACAAGGAGGCATATTTTCCCTTCACTACGCACCCTTTCATTATGAATGAGAACTTAAAAATGTAAGTGCAGCAGAAAAGCTCCAGTGTTTCTGACATCATGGGAGCCCATTCCCTTTCCATCCGAGACCATTCTAGAGCAGATCCCGTGAACCAACAGGTTGCTCTCTATTTTTACAGAAGGCCTTTGTTCAAGTTATTCTCTCTCATCTTCTCCTTTCAAGTAAGTCCTGGCTCACAACTGTGTTTCCTCTTGTTCCAAAGAATGTGGAGGGACATGGCAAGATGCTGGAAGAGATGCTAGCTTCTGAAGCTTAGGGTGTTGCAGAGGTTTTGGCCTATGAAAAGAACGTCGGCTTTGTACACGTCTGGCTGCAGCAGATCTGTAATTTCCTTGTACATCAAGCAACATTTTCTTCTCTTGAGGCTCCTTCATGTAAGAGTCTTCCAGCCCTTCAAACACAAGTAGAGAATTCTCTTCTTGTGAATTCTCTGACTTGTAGCTAACTTCGGAACAGTAACCTGAGTTTACTGTCTCTTTGTTATTCGTATCTGTACCTGCTTCCCAGAAGAGATCAGGTACATTTGGGTCACAAGAAGCTATATACTCAGAGACAGTAGAAAGAGATATATTCCCTCTTTTTTCCAATGAAGAATAGTTTTGTGTCCAAGGCATCTGAAGACAAGATGGGAAGAAGTGGAGGGGAGTCACTGGAACACTTTGGTTTTCATTTAGCTGGTCATCTGAAGAGGAGTATTCTGTCATTTCAACATCATGGTCCATATCACCTACAGAGCAAAATTAAATAGAAACATTTGTAAAACACATCTTCTATACTAGTATGCTGGCTATTGGGCTTTGCTTTTGGCTATTTTTATGAAAGTCTTATGAAAGTGAGTGGTTTAGGATGGCTTTTTTTTGGCTGAGTAACTGTACCCTGTCCCAGTTTCTATCTCGGACAACCTAAAGTGAGTTTATTAAACTTCTTATCCTTGCTGAGTATCAGGCAAAACTTAGTTCGGTGTTTGTGATGATCAACTGCCTGTTTCAGATATTCAGGAGCTGGAGCCATCATCTGGTCACTAGGGTGTATCTTTATCTTGAAACGTTTAGTCCTAATGCTCAGCAAGGAAATCTTTCAGAAACTTTTGAAAGAAATTGTGCTCTTTCAATCAAGCAGCAGAGGGTATCACCAGGGAGTCCGTTTCTTACTGAGCAGTGCCTATGATCAGTTTTCTGTACACTTTAGACTATGTAGCAAAACTTCACACTTCCACCCTTGGCTTCCAGTTTACATTGTTTTTTAAAACCTTGTAATTGAAATTTCAGTATCATTCTCCTATTAGGAGACTTTTGTTAAGGAGATAATTCAGAGGACTGTTTCAGAGAGTAGTTAAGGTCTAACATCCCAAAACACTTCTTAAGAAACACAGCAGTCAAACCCCAGTGATATTGATGTATCAAAGATACCTGCACAAGAACTTACACATACCAGTTTCTAATAATAAAGTCAATTATAAATAAGGCAATAGAAAGGCAGAAAAGAACAAAGGTTAGCAAGAAAATGTTCAGCAAGTCATATGCCAATATTTTATGACAATGTTCTCAGTGGGAAAAAAAAGTTAAGATAATTTCAATGTGGGTAAGTGTCAAGGAGAAGTTTGCCTTTTGGAATGCTGCTCATTGTTCAAGTTTTTAATCAGGATATTGGAATTTAATTCACAGTTCTTTATTTAATCCAGTGTTCATTATCCATGTTCATTAAACATCGTTTAAAAAATAACCAAAGATGCATTAATAAGGAACTGAGTGCTAGAACCAACCACAGACCTACAGGTTGCTCCAGTAAAGAAAGTGATGTGCTTCCTCCAGTTCCACTTGAACTAGCACATCTTCTGCAGGGACAGAAGCCAGAATAAAAGAAAAATGGAACTTCCTTTTCTGTTTCTTTTCAAAAAGGTTAGGAAGTTCTTTTCAAATCAAAATTACCAGCATTCACTCTTATTCTGAGGTCTTTGTCTGAACAAAGTTTCATGAACTAACTACAGAAGTACTTTCAGCTTAGCACATTCCTTTATTTGTTGATGCACAGGGGACACCAGGTCATACATTTGTGACCATGGATTCCACAAAAATGAATTCATGGTGAAACAGATGATTGCTTTTTATTGCATAATCCCCGCAGTGCCCTATGTTCTATTCAATTATGATGTCTGAACTGTGACCTGACCCACCTCATTTACAGCACTGGCTGTGTTGATTATAGAAGGGAAGGCTGCTTTTTATGGTGTGGAAAATTTCCACAAAGCAAGAATTAAAGGGCGACTAGGATATTCACTTAAACCCAGAGTCAAATTAATTTTAAGCCTCTAACACATTAGAAGCAACAAGTTATTTACTGCATCAGAAACCTGAGCATTTTTCTGATTTCCAAGTAAGGTACGGATTAAGATAAACTCACAGTTTAAGGAGGACAAAGCTCTAACCAAAACTGGAATTCTGCTTCTGTGCACTCTGGCTGTTGTGTAATTAGGACTACCTATGCAAGGGAACTTTGAGGCATTCCAGCAAACATGCTTCATTTTTAAACCCTTTCTTACGTAATTTAATGATGACATCAGCAGTGTCACTGAGTACCTCTATTGTGGCAGTGGGACCATTTTCCCTTCCTGGGCACTGGATAAATAACCTGGACAAACGTTCAGAACTGACTCAAGGCATCTTAGCAACAGAGTCAAAAATCATATTCTAATCATGTGAAGAATGAGAGACGACTTAGCCCAGCTCATTGCTGGTCTAGCCCTGCTGCTCCTGTTGTACACCCGAATGCAACAGAGTCCAATGGGTTAAATGACTCATCTGACCTCTTATGGGCAAACCATATCCTTTGGTATCTGCAACTGGACTGGCTTTCTGGGGCTTCAGACTACTTTGCTTACATCTGCAGACAGTAGTGACAATGGTACTCGAAAAGAGCAATCGCTGTTTAAGGGGGTTGAATCAGAATTATTCGATTCCTGTTAAGGAATTCAAATACAAATTTGATCATCTAGAACTGACTAACCAAGAAAGCTGGAGCCTTTGACCATGGGTGCACAATACTCTGGTATTTGGAATACTATTTTCTTGGCATTTAAAGTATTCAAGCCAAAACAAAGAGCAGGACCCTTATCTGCTGTAAAAATAGCAAGGCGTTGGACCCCAGATAGTTGGACAGCTCTTCTGCAGAAGGAAAATAGAAAGATGTTGTGTTATTCAAGCTGGAGGAAAATAGATGATGTTTAGTTGTACGAAGAAATCAGTAAGGAAAGAGATGTTCTGGGAGAAGAAAAATCAGAAAAGTAAGTTTACTTGTCAGTAGTCAGGGCTGACAAGACAGCTGATTAAAAATAAAGGAGATAATATCTTTTAAAATATTACATATGTGTTGATTCTGGGAGAAAAGATCTGGGTCGGTCCTCTGGGCCATCCGCTAGCAGGAAGGAATCTATTGATTTATTGCTGAGCCGGAATGGGGTCAGCCGTCTGAAGTTGTTTGGAGAATACGGGATCTGCACTCGGGCCCTTTGTGATGGTACCACTGTATCTTCGCTAGATAACCACGGTGAGAACTTCATGTAGATGCTTTGATCATCATCAGCTGAAAATACTGGGTTATCAATTCCTAAAAAAAGTTCACGAGTGACAAATACAATTAAAACAATTTCTTGGTAATACAGCAAGATGCTTTGTAAAAGGAGAATGGCTATAGTGGGAAAAAAACAGGCTGATACACGCCGGTATAGGTGTGACTAGACCAATACACAGACCATTATACACACATAGGTTGCTCTTTCTTCCTTCGTTATTGCTAGTCATTTTGGATTTCTATGAAAGAGAAAAATTGGATATTATATCCAATATGCAGTTATGTTTGGGTTATCTGGGGACAAAAAATAGAATCAGTAAAAGAAGAAATCAGTCATAAAATTTTAAGCAAAATAAAACACAATATAAAATAACTGCAGAAAATTCAAATCAAACCCACAAAAAAGAAACAAAAGATGGAAGAAAAATGTAAAAGCATAAACTGCAGAACTCCATAAAGGAATGAGATGTGTGTGAAGGAGCTAAAGCAGGCCACAGACCAGTTAAAAGTAAGTTACAGGAGCCTTTTAATATAGATACCAAGTCTGTAGCATTTCAACAGAAAAAGAAATTTTAAAAATTAGTCTAGGTCTGCATCTTGCCACCCACTTATTTCTGGATGTCTTTATACATTCTCAAACATAGAATTTGTCATGGAACAGTGAAAAGGCTGTATCAGCACATCTGCCAAAAGTGTATAAACACAAGTATTTTTCTTCACTGCATGCACCATGTTACATAGGCAGCATACAGTGGCATGCTGAAAATTCAAACACAAAAGTGCTAACGAGAAATACTAAATTTTAAAACTTTATAAATCATATCCTATAATTTCTGTTATATATAGTGATACACTTTTCAATCTGATATTTTGGAGCCTTTCAGGGCTGGAAACCAAGTCCAATGAATGCTCCAGGAATGCTGCAAATCCGCCCTTTTCAGTGACTTCTATGAGCCTGTAAGTATCTGAGGGAGCCGTGAAGTCAAGAGGGGAAATCCTGCCTGAAAGAAGCAGCATGAAATTTATCACAACAAAGTGCTTCAAATGCAAGTAGACAACAGTTCCAAACGACTCGTATTGACTGGTCTTGCGAGGTAGGACAACTATAATATAACATTTTCTGTTGGTAGAAATAATTAGTGGGTTTAGGTCTGGTTTACGCAGTCATGCTCACAACTTCTATCAGTAGCAAATTTGATGCTCTCCATACCTCCGGATAGCCAAAACTTGTTATCTGTTTAACATTAATATTAAGCAAGTATATTTTCTAATAGCACACATCAAATTAAAACAACCCAAAAAATACAGGCTAAATCAGCAGCATTTCTAGTATTTTTTTAACATTTGAGTAAAAAAAAAAACCTCTATAGGTAATTAATATTTTTACCAGTGGGAGTATCTGTGAAATTTTGCTTCGTCACATTAGCCAGGAAATCAACTCCTTTGCCTAGATGCAAAGTTTCATAATCATTATTTTCTTCTGATTCCGAAAATTCCAAATCTGGGGGAAAACAAAAAGAAAGTCCAATTTGATTAGACAGTTGTATCAGTCCTGATAGAAAATGCTATCTCCTGCTGGTTTGATGCTGGCATAGTTATCAAAGACACATCTTTAACAAGGATCTAAATAAGGGCAAAATTTAATCAACAGCTGTAGCGCTGAAATGCGAATGTGAAAGCGTATAGCGTTTGCAGCTTAGATACCAATCACATCAAGAAACTCAACACAGGTTTCCCGCTTGCGATATTATCTGCTGCTACGACAGAGAGAGATTTCACACTTGGGCTAAGCTTTTGGCTGACAGAATTGTCTGCTTTCCTGGGACTGAAACAAACCAATGTGGCACCGCTGCTGCTGCTGTGTTTTGTGTCTTAAATGCTCACATGTTGACAAATGCCATCCCATTACAATGACCTGTCACGGCATTTTCATCATTTGACATAGGTCAGCGTTAGTATCCTGACTGATTTCAAACCTGGTGAGGTCATTGCTACTTCTACTGCAGCAGAATCAGTTTTACAACAGCTGCTAAACGACTTGTTAAGACTGTCTTCCAATGAAGCTTTTTTTTGTTTTTAAGTAGAGGATGACACCTATAGACAGTGTTCTTTCATAAAATAGCATTGAATGGTCTACTTATAAGTACAGGGAAAGCTCTTCCCATGAAAAAGGGTTCTAGAATATTACACTTATTCAGCCAGCCTGTATTGCCCCTGTCAGTCAAAAGAAAAAAGATGCTCAGAAAATGATTCAAGGAACATCTGTAAAGAAAAATATCTTTGCTTGGAGCCACTGAGAAAAGATGAATCCCTCTCTACTTTACTTCAGTTCTCTTTGAGATCAAGGGGTTGCGTGCATAAACAGAGGAAAGAACACAAATAATTAGCTCGGTGTCATTTAAACCACGTTTCAGGTTTTAATTGACGCATTTTATAATGACATAACAAACATATTAGCATCCATCATGTCTTGCTATGACTGACATCCATGCCAAAAGATGGCTAAAATGTGAGATAAAAGAATTTGGGGCTTTACGTTCAAACCCAACTTTTGCTAGGGTTGCTGCCTAGGCCAGTCAGATTCCGATTATGCTTCCAAGGCTGACCTGTGGGTTAGATTTCTGCATGAAGGGCGAGTCAGCACTGAAACTGGCCTCTGACTATGTGTTCCTTTCAAAGCTACGCTCTCCTTGGCTTCTGACATGCTTGCTCAGCATCAACTCTGATTCAGACCACCCTAAACAAATGGACCTTAACTCAGATCGCAACGCCATCTCAACTACTGAATTTTATACCACGTGGTGTCCTGTGCAGACATATCCTGCTGTGATGAAAAAGAAAAATGTTGGCAAAAGTTGCTCTGTGCAGTTTATTCGAAAGGAAGCTGAAAGTTCATCTACACTGTAGCCACCGCATTGTTTTGCTTTCAAAATTTCAATGTGATGTTTTAAAAATGTGAGTAGAAGGGCCAATTAAAATTTGGTTTGTCATCCAACTGCCTAGAAAAACCACCTCTAAATCATTGAGACACTGCATGTAAGCATGGAGCAGATCCCCACTCTCAGTTTTGAATTATGACTAGAAATCCCTTTTTAATACCAGCTTCACTGTTGCATATCATGAAATTTTTCAGTGATGCTTTCTTTACTGACAATGTAGCTGATAAAATGCAGTTAATGAAACTGGTCGAAGAGTCTTTTTACCTTTTTCCTTCAGAGTAAAATCTTGTACTGGATTTTCTGAAGGTATTTTTCCATTTGGTATGACATTGCTGTTTCGCTGAAAGAAAACAAACAAAGTTACCAAAACCACTACCATCATCAGATAGCAATGGCAGTGATGTCCTTTGAAATCACGAGTTCAGCAGCATAAACCTGAAATCTACTTTAACCTTTGCTTGAGACTCAATACGATGTCATTAGTTCGCCCTCTACGCTCGTACTCACTACAGGAAAAGAAAGGAACTTGGGCTCTTTGTATGCTGTATGTTCCCGCTTAGTTTCACGCAAATTTTGTGGAATGCTCTATGCTATAGTGCTACCCTGCTACATCTACCTTGCAACATCTCCCCAGTGTTGTAGCGTGGCTCAAGGCCTGTTGTTTTTCAAGTGATCGAAAATCCCTCACCCAGGAGGAGAAGGGTCCCAAAGCACAGAGAAAAGCAGCATGTGAGAAGATGCCCCTTGAGTTATCTCATAGTTTAATCTCTTCTTGCTTAGGCCCTTTTAAGTTCATGAAGTTCTACAGGACAGAGATAAATGTGGGACATAGGACCCTTCAGAGTCCTCCCTGCCCTCCCCACCCCTTAGTTTGTATAATAAATAGGTGGGTACATCTGGGTCCTTGTGAAAGTATTTTACCCTTTTTTGGCCCCGGTCTCGCTTGTGGATTTTATTGAGCTTCTTGGAATGGTTTATTCCTAGTTTGGTACTCTTGAAAGATTCTAAGCGCTTCCTCATTGTCCTATGGAAAATCTCCTTGTCTTGTTTCTCATCTTCGCTGTGCATGATCTCATGTCGACTGTACAGGTGTTTGTGCTGTGGCCAGGAAGGGAAGAAAATATTCATTTATTTAGAAATACAGCTGGAGGCCCTGAATCAATGCATTCAATCAGTGTCATGCAAATGTAAACAACAGGAAGAATGAACAGGCATTAATGAGACTCTTATTTTTCTTTCTCTTTCTTCACCTTGAAACAGGCCTTAAGTCCAGGAATTTTAAGTACGTAAGTGACCGTCATTCAAAGTAAGCCTCTCCCTGTAAGTGTCTGAACCACTTTGGTTGATACACTCCATTTAATCCTGCCTCAGAACCTATACTGGACCCAGTTCTGCATTCCGCTGGCCTCAGTGAAATCAAAGGCACTAGTTCTGTTAAAGAGGCATATTCATAAATGAGAAAGAATATAGACAAAGAGCCTGTCTTCCTCAAGGGTGCAGATTTTGCAGATGGGTCCATTTGGGTTCCCAATATCTCCTAATTTTGGATTGGAAAACAGCCCAGTGCCAGCGTTCTGCTCTCACCTCCTGCCTGGGTTTATACAGGTACTGTTGTAGGGTGTGATGAGCGACTGTGTCTTCTGTGTCCCGGATACTTTTCCTCCTCTGCTCTAAAGCTTGCATGTCAAGGCAAACTGGTCCAGCTTTTTCTCTCCTGAAGAAGAATACAATATACAAACAGCAGTTTTCAAAATCGGTAATTGCTGAAGAGGAAGAAAAAACAGGAAAATGGGGAACGAGAGGGAGAAATGAAGATGAAGTTTAAAAAAAAAAAAGGTCAAAATTGGCTAAATGAAAAACGAGTGAGCAAATACCTAATGGGAAATGTGAAAAGATTATTGTGTTTTGTCTTTCAGGTGGGTGTAGCATTAATTTCTCAGTTTACATGACACACAGTCTGTTCGGTGAAACAATCATGAAAGAGTTAAGGAAGGAGCAATTTTTTTCCTTGCCTCTCTCCTGACTTTTTCTGGAGCAGACACAGAAATGACATCGAGCCCTGTCTATAGCAGTTGGTGAACAAAAGGCACATGAAACAACTCTAATGTGGATGTCTGCTTCACCTTAGCAGCCTTTACTGCAAAAATTTGTTTGTGTGTAAGATGCAACTATATAACCGTATGTATACCCATTTGAGGTGGGAGAGAAGATTAACTGACGTTCCAAAAAGAAGTGAATGAAGCCCCTGTAATTTGCATTTTTCAAAATTTGTAACACTGCTTCCATTCCCTCACACGTAACAGAAAACCCACAATCCCCCCCCCCCAGTCAGTCCACGTTACTTACAGCAAATAAGAGACAGAGCTTTCTACAGTACTTGGGCGTGGGGTGCTGAAATCCACATTTACCATGTTGTCTGTACTTGGAGAACGTATAAATGCCAAGGAACCTCGACGTTCTCCCTGGCCACAGAAAGAAACAAGACGTATTACAGCTGTAAACAACCAGGGCAAAATGTGTATCAGAAAATGCGGATAATTTGTGAGGCTGCTGCATGCAAATGGCACAAGAAGCAGGGGAGAAGTTGTATTTAGGTAATGAATACAAACCATTTTTTGGTTTTATGGTTTCTTTGTGTTGAGTGACATTATCTGAATGAACAAAGCCAGGAGAAAAACTATTCCATTCTTGTAAACTGATTTTGATGAGGTGAGTGATTTCTCAGGCCTCATTCTGTTTGCAGATTACATCCTTGCACTTCTGCAGTCTAACCCTTTTCTCTTCACAGATCCTTTCAGGGATGGACCTTTTACTTTGTACCACATTGCAAACCAAGTACATAGCGATATCTATGCGGATTTTTGTGAGTTGACACATCACTGCACTAACAGTAGCGTTCTCAAAGATACAACACTAAGTTTTCTGTTCTCTACCGCACTGCAAGAAGCAAATATTAAGTGGTGGTAGAAGTCTACAAGCCTATTTGGAAGAGGTTATGGCATGAAGGGATGAGATACTGAAGAGGTGAGATTTGCTTTCAATTCTAAAACTAGTGTCACAGAAGTGAATTGCTGGGAAAGCTCAGATTTATGTCTTCACAGTTTTCCCTACTGCTTGAGTAATCTCTTGTTGAGGTGAAAGGTAGCTGTTGAGTGACATTGTGGTTACACAGGCTGAACCCATCTGTGGTTTTGAATCGCAGCAGAAAGAAATCACATAGCAGGTCTCTACAGCTTCAACTGTAATAAAGGATACTCCCAGGAAGACCATCTCCCTTGCAGAATATTGAAAGAGATTTTTATCTACATTTCTCCAACTTTAACTATATTGTGTCCCCTTTACTCTTTTATATTTATAGAGCAAATCAAACAAATGTTTCCTTTTACTGTGGTAGCCCACATACATACTACAGTAGTACGCGTTCGATCAGGTCAGCGGCATTAAGAAGTACACTCTGGCTTCTTAAGCATGTACTTGAGAAAACTTACGAGAAAAAAAAGTAAATTCTGGGTCAGCATCATCCTGTCCATTTTCTTAAGTGCATCTGTCTTCAAATCAAGTTTAATGTTTCATACATACATCATACCATATCATATCATCAGGGGAGGAATTTCAGCCAGAGTTATGAACTGTAAGTATTTTAAGTCACTTCTATTCACTTGCTCTGGATTATTTTCATTTTGCCTGGCTTAGGCTGTCCCCTCTCAACTGTAAGGAATTTATTTAGGTTCAGACTGAACTCTCTCAAGCTCTTTTTTATCGTAAGATGCAGCATAACAGCAAAGCTGAAAACCAAAAAATTTATAAAATAGTTTTTAAACTTCTCAGTTTCTTAGAAGTAAGAAGAGACTGGGTAGCTGGGGGAGGCAGATCTTTACTCCTCCTGGAAGAAATGGCTTCAATTTCAATGTCAGCTTGTAATTCACAGTTATTTAGCTCAAAGACATATTTCAGAAGTCAAGGAAAAGTTGTTAAAGCAGTGTATCACTGAAGCAAATATTAACGTGATAAAGGTGGAATGACTTTAGGATTCACAGCTCATGACTAATCAGGCATATTAACGTAACTGATTTCCACGGGGAGAAACCATGTGGCAACTCGTTTGGAGAACCTGGAGAACTTCTAATTTCTTTATCTGTTATTGTCAGATTAGTAGACATTTGCCAATCGAATCTGTCTGCAAGACACAACATACACAAATAGTAGTTGGACTAGCAAAAGTCAGTTTCCTTGTGTTAGGAACTGTACTAAGGTATAATGAAAAAGGTAACGCTCCTAAAAATTAATGATCTAACTTGATCTGACATACCTATACGGGATTCAAGACATTATTAGGTAAAGATTCTGGGGCTAAATCCGCATGGCTAAGTGACCTATAGAGCCCTTTGCATCTGTTAAAGAGAAAAAATACTGTAATGAATATACTGAACAGATTCAGCAGTGAATCTGAGCATGAGTCTCATGCTCATCAACATCAAAGTCATTATCTAACCTTCTTCCTCTGAGGTGTGACCCAGAAAGCACCACGAGAAAGAAAACTAGTTCTTGAGCTCAAATGGTCTGAAAACTGAATGGGTGATTTACAAAATCTCAACAGGAAGTATTTGCTTCTCTTGTGAACCACTCCCCAGTTTTCACACTAACATAATTTCTGAAATTCATCTTATTTTCTGAATTCAGGCTTCCGTGTTTCACTGGAAGAAGTCTGCCTGACTGCAGCTCATTTTCAAAAAAAAAAGAAAGATATTATTATTCGCAGTAGTATCAGTCGTAGTAACAGTGTTTATTTTAATTAAAGAAATTAACGGGTATATCACCTAGCTGTGAAAAAGAGTTCACTTGGAGATTACAGGCATAGACAGATTATCACTTCATTTCATTTTCATCACATCATATTCTGTTTAAAACTATCCTCTACACTGTATGAATACCGCACAATTGTGGTGGTTTGAACTAAGGTGGCCAGTTTCATACTGAAGAAGGTTGGGAATTCTTACGCAACCTGTTAACATTGCTCCAGTCTGGGAACGGTATTCCTGCGGAAGGCCAGTAACTTTCTTCCATTCTGTAACTTTAAAAATTTCTCCTGTTGCAAGTCTTAAGTTTCTCTAACATCACAATTCTGTGATTGCGTTTGATATCTGTAGTATATCGCTTTAACCCTGATTTTTGAAGTGTGGGTGTTGTGATTCCATTGAATTGAAGTTACCCTTCCCAATTTTTTTATATTATTGTGATCTGGAAGAATGAGGCTATAGCAGTCCACTACTTTGGTCATGTATCCACACCATTTGGAAGTCAGCTTCTTCAAATCAGATTTGTCATCACACAGAACCACAGTAGTTTGCCTGATTCCTTTGGAATTACAGTATTTTTTCTGGCAGTGAATACAGAAACAAAATTACTTAGTAAAATCCAACAGAAAAGTACACTGACATAAGTGCAATATGCTCATACTTGGGAGTCAGGCATAATACTGAGAACTACAGCCACTCAAACAGGGGATATTGCAACTCAAAACACATTTAGGAAAAAAAAACCAGAGCAGAAATGAAAATAGTTTTCTTTTAGACATCTCCTGAAATATACCAACTTTAGGTTATATTATAAATTTTAAAAAAACCAAAACCCAAACGATGCTATAATATGTCAACAAGTGTTCATAAGTACCTCAGCCACATAGCTAATTGCATCCTTCAAGTTGAGTTCATGGAAAACATTAAGGATCTGGTCTCTGGATTTTTGAGCAGACCTTCTCATCAGTACTTTACTGAGGAATTTCCTATCAAAATTGGACCACCTGATAATTTAAACAAACTGTGTTAATGGCAACAAGCAATTTTAGTTTCACAGCATTTTTAGTTTAGCATAAATGATTTTTTTGTGAGCTAAGCACTTTTTAAAAAACAGTGAACATAGCAATGTGAGGGATTTGTGTTTTGAAGCTTTTCAAGTAGCATTTAAAGGAAGTTAAGGAAAAGCCTGCTACAGGGTTACGCAGCTGTCACAAAGCATTTAATAGGTTCACTCACCAAACACTACTACACCACCAAGAGTGCTATGGTTACAGTATCCCGTTTCAGAGTCACTAGGACGTTTCATACTCTGGGAGACCACGCCACCTTATTTTTCCACTTCTGATTATGCAGTTATATTTAATAACTTTATTCTAAAAGTTTAATTTTCTTTCCTTCTTTGGAAGGGAATCTGCTTTTCCCCAGCTGTATTGTAGGACAGGCAGCCTAGAAAATCAGTTCACAGCAACCGTGCCCTTCCGAGAGCCCGTACAGAGGGCCTTACTCCTGCCGCTGATGTGCTCTGGGGGATAGAAGCGATATCCATTTTCTGTGATTTACACTTCCAAGCTTGTCTGATGGTAGGATGTCTGCCATTTCATATTTAGCTCCAGAAGATAAAGGCTGCTCTACTTTCATCTACCTTCCTCAGGATTTTCTGGAAAGGGCATGAGGCAACTTTGGAGACTACTGTTCAAAGTGATTCTATCCATCTTGCCCAATGGCTATTTCGAGTTTACAGCTTTTTATTCAGATCGTTGAAACCTTTTTGTTGTTAAACATTATTCACAGAGTTGATGTCTATGTCGCTTCTCTAGCCAGAACATCTGACAAGCAGTCTCTAATTCAGGCTGCCACACCTGAGCACATCCGTGAGGATGCTAGGGGCTGCCATTTCTTTGAGGAAGCAGCACTTTCATGCACACACAGTCCAAAAGCAGCAGACTTAAGGCAGTCTCATTCAAAATACATTAGTCATCAAACCACATGCTCAACCATGAATCTACATTAAGCTACTCCTTCTCTTGTTACTCAGGGAGATTACTTTCTGACATCTAGGAAATCAAACTCGAATCTGCCACTTTAAAAAATTTAGCTCCATCTTCAAGACGGTATTTCAAAACTGGGGATGTATTATAGCCTGCTGAACTTCATTCCCAAAAAGTAAACTAAAAATTTAGACCAACAGAAAGAGGATGTTCTATTTGGGGTGCCTCATGAAAATTCTTCACTGCCTAAAAGAACGAAGAGCAAAAGGAAAGGAAGGAGACCGTCCCTATAACTGGGCACAGACAGGTGAGCAGTTCTGCTTGAGCTCAGATACAACCTAGCTCCAGCCTAGCTGGAGCTGTACAGTTATATGAGCATAATGCTAAACCTAAGCTAATATACTCAGCTTCTCAGCAAGGGTTAGGGGAGTGCTCCGCAGAAAGCTAACACAGCCTCACGGCTTTTGGATTGGAACTGACGTGCTGAGGCAGCGGGCCATTAGCAGGTCGGAACTGTGACTGTCTGCGCCTGTGAAATGACCTAACGCCAGGGAGAGGACTGCCTAGCCTTAAATAACACCCTAAAGGTGTCCAGATTTAATGTCGCTTTTTCACATTTATTCACCTAGACTATGGAAGTCTGCCCATCACAATGGTAACTCTTCACGTCTACTATAAAGAAAATGGTGTCTATCTTTCAGCTGAGTAATTTTACTTCTCTCAAGATGATTCAACCATAAACAGAGGGGGATGGAAATTATCCACAATTTTCATTACTGGTTTCAAACTAATAGGCTTAAACTATCCGAGTCATTTCAAAGCACCCTCTGCCACCGCTTTCAAAGGTGTTGAACACATCCTTTGGAGAAATAGGATAAACAACTAGCACAGTCGTACTTGAGTTTTTTTAGTGTCTCCACACACAAAGAATGTTGATGAAAGGGAGTATTACAGAGAAGGACCAACATTAACATTTTGTGCAAATGGGCAGTTCTCAAATCTTGAGAGAAGCTGATCCCTGGATGTGAACTGAGGCCTAATCTGAACTGTGGAAGAAAAAGAAAAGATTCCGGTTGTAGGGGACAAAACCAAAATATTTTCACATTTTCTATATTTCCAGTATTTTCAGTATACAACCTTTTAAACTACATTTGACACCCTTGCTGTCCCTAAACTCACAGGCTTAAAAAGCCATAATTTACAGATAATATTTCCTAGCAGTATTTCAACATTCCAAGTTAGTTACTACTTACTTGTCTCTCAGATAATTGTGTCCTATTTGTCCAGAAATGTCTTCTATAGCAGAAAGAATGTGATCAAAGGCCTAGGAAAGTGAAAGTGGAATTAATATCTTTACAGAAATAAAAGGCATAATTAGAAAACAGTTCAATTTATGTCAGGTTAGACCAGGTGACTATGCAGAATAATTTTATTGCTGCTAAGCAGATTTTTTTTCCCCATTTACAGAAATACTAACTACTATATGCTTTTCTTCACAGGCCCTGAGCTTTCTAACTAGTTCTTTACAAATTCACTAACTATTCTTGAATTACAAGGGTGTCAGCAAGAAGGTACTTAAGCCTCCATTTTAATGTTCAATTTTAAGACTTTTTTTATCGACTCACTTTACCACCTCCATTTCTGCCCTATGAATTACATCAGGCACTATTAAAGTCGGTGATTAAATCAGTTGAGAAATTTCCCTAGTGTTTCTTTCTAGGCGTTTCAGGAACTCATACTTCCCTCAGAGCAGAAGTACGTGCTGTTCTTCTGATATCTAGGGCAAAATCCCATACTGGGTCTATTAGATGGCTGATAGAAATCCTGAGGTTTCTAACTCTTGATTCAAACCAAGGCAGCTGCAGGTAGAATTTGGTCTTTTTCTGTATGTGATTGTTAACATTTCACTCTGAACATCGGCGTGATTACTGCAGAATATACAGCATGCTACGTTTAGAACAACATGGGTGATACGGATTATTCCTGAATATAATATTAATTACTGCCTCAGGAGTTACCTGACATGGAAGTGGAGAAAACCATATTATAAATAAGTTGTCTCCCTCCTATTCCCTGAGAACAGACGGTGCTCCCTCTCTCTGAAGGCTGCAATTTATACAGTCCTAGGAGCACTGTGCCTCCCGAGACAATATTTGCTAGAATATTCTAGGAAGTGGCGAATCAGTACATACAGCTTTACAAAGCGTTAGGATAAACATTACTGCTCGGCCTGTACTACTAACTGACATGTTAAGGTATATCCTGTAAATGCAGACAGACTGTACTTCTTCACCTGGGGGAAGAATCCTGATTTTCAAATAGTAAAATATTTGAACAGAAATGGGAATTTGAATTGCTGGGTAACAAAGGCATAACGTATTTATTCAGTACTGTGTAAAAGAATTCCTCAGAAACAAAACCTGTCCATCACTAAGTTGTTAATTCACTTCAGGTAACCTCCAACGTGAAAACAGACAAGATTAGAAGCTCATGCAAGAATGCATTAAAATACTCAGTGCAGGATAGCTGTGTAAATCTGAAAAGTTTATGAATTAAAGCAGGCCATGAAAGTTGTCTTAAAGTCTTCCACCCTTTAACCTATATTTGTATTGAAAATGTATGTTTTCTTGCACTGAATAAAAACTTTATAATGTTGTGTGAAAGTGAATTGGCAGAGGTCATGGTTACAAGTCTTTTAAAAGGTTAAAGAAATGCAAGCACACACAGGATTCACATTGACCTAAAACTATTACCATTAATCTGGAATTTCAGTATATAATTAACATCTGCACTGGGCAGCAGACTACATTTCTATGTAATATGCGAGCTACAAAGCCTGCTTTCATATCTTTTCCACAAATAAACAATATTTAAGAAGGAAAAACAAACTTGTTTCCACATGCTTTGCCCTAGCAATCTTCAATCAACGTCCTCCTCTTTTAGATGAAGAGAAGGGAGCGTCTCCCAGGCGTGCTGTTTCCCCAGTACTGTCAGCCCCACTGAATTCTCAAGTGAAAGACCAGAACCTTCAGATGAGTATCCCCTCACAGGACTCAACCCAACAACAAATTACAACCTTCAGACAACTTCTGAAACATTTGAAGGATTTTGCCCTTGAAATTTGATTCTCCCCTCCCTTCCAAAAAGATATTTTCTCTAATACTTTTTTTCTCTTAAGGCACTCTGTAAAAATCCAAAAGATACCATAGTTTTGTCTGAAAATATCTTACTCTGCCATGAAGTTTCTCATTCAGTTTTGGCTCTCTGTGTTCAGTTTTCTTCACTTTCAGCCACTGTACCAAAGGCTTGATAGTCAGACCCTAAGGATTGAAACATGATAATACATACTTAGGAATTATTTCTATGACTATCACTATTATCACTACTACTCTTTTGTTCCATGGGTGGTTTCAATGTGCAAGCCTCAGTGAGTTGCTTGACTCTTCCCTGCCTCATGCCATCTGTCCCTGTTTCAGGGGCAACGGCACAGCTTTTCCTCCAAAAGGGGTTAGGAAAAACAGTGATTAGGGCTGGCAAGAGTCTGCTATTTCTCTTTGAAGGGAAAACCTGAATTTAAAAGGAATACCAGCTGGTCACTGTTAAAGAGAAACAGGGCATTTTTCTATGTTATATGGTGGTTCGCATACTTCTCCGGTTGATCTCTGTCCCCTTTTGATGATAAAATAATGCCGTACCCTCAGCTCCTGTTACAAAGGTTTGGAAAGACACCAACCAGTGGAAAAATATCTCTTCCACAAGAAAAATATGGTAGTGGAAGGGTTCAAGTTTTTCCTGTACCATTGAATGTGGTATTTTCTACACGTATCAGGAGTTCATGACCACAATTAAACTTTCTATGATAGATTTGAGAAAAAATTCCAAGCTGCTACATACTGACATATCTCCATTTAAGTTAATGTTGTTTTTTTCATTCAGGAAATACTATTTTGTTTGTATGCTAAATACCTTCTTGTCCCACTGCTTACCGTCATGTTTTAAAACGAGGACTTAGGCTCAGGTAGATCAGCTTACTGACTGTATTTGCCCATGAAAAGGACTGTTCCCTATAGTTATTCACACGAGGTGAAGGATGTTTAATCAGGTATTAACTTGAGCACTATTAATACCAAGCAGCTAAGACTGAAGGTTTTTTAGCACAGAGGAAATTGTGTTTTGTCCCTCGTGGTGCCATATGAAAACATAAAATAGGATCTTTGTTACTAAAATTACAAATTCAATTATGCTTTCAGTTCAGTGAAACAATATGCAACCTTCAGCTGAGAACTGCTTTAAGCATTCGGTACTTTTGGGGGACTCCTTCTCCTTGCAAGAAGCATGCTTCAGAAGTTGAATTACCTGGAAAATAACAGTAAAAAACACAACAATGATCGTTGTGCTGACAAACAGGTTTTTCTCTTTCACTTTGTCCACATCCAGAAGTACAACCAGGGCAAAAGCAACCGCTCCACGTAGTCCACCATATGACATCACCACCTGGTCTATTATCTCCAACTGGACCATTCTGTAGTGGTTAAGAATCCACGTCTGTATAACTACACCTACAAAAACAAATGCCAGCATGTCTAGAAATACCCTTATGAAATGCCAATATCCCACCCATCTGTAGCAGAAACAGTACCACCAGTCTGCTTTCATAACAAATTCTCTACACCATCTACTTCTCCCTCTGTGTCGCTACACCGCCAAGGAGGGCAGGCCCACTTGGTACCTTCCCCTTTATGTTTAGGCAAAGGAATTAGACGAAGCTTCTTCTGGGAGCCAGCGGCTCTTCTGAGAGTGCTGCCCTCTGGCAGAGGCACTAAGGGTGGAATTCTGCTTTGTGCTGACCTTTGAAATTCACGGTTGAGAAAGAATAACGTTTCCAGCACCGTAGCCAGTGATACGCACAGGGCCTTTTAACAGACAGAGAAAGGGGTTGGACCAGTGCTGATTTAGCGAGTAAGTGTGGTACTCTCTACAAATCACTAAAAATGATACTTTATGTCATTGTCTCACGGAGGCTTGTGTAGTTTTGCTAACAGTCTTCAGGCCTACAGGTGAGATGCTGCCTGCTGTAGGAGACCTAAAGCTCTAGAAATCAGGTCTCCCAGCGCTCCCACCATATAGAAGGAAAACAGCTTCACCGTTCCTGAGAGCAGCACAGCTCTCCCATGAGTGTCCCACCGCGGCAAGCCAAGACAGTGAACCAGTCTCTGTTTAGAGAACTCTGAGCTTGTGCTAAGGGAAGCGTGTCTTGTGTGTATCACTGTAAGCAAGACCTCTGGTGGAGGGCACCTTGAAAATTAATTCCTGCCACCAATCTGACTCCTCCAAGGGTATGAGAGCTGCAATTACGTAAGGCCCAATATCACCAGGTCTTTAGTAATTTACCAGTGTCTAAGCTCAATTACTTTAATGGATGCATACTGTAATTGCTGAATATTTACTATTTAATTACTGATCACACTTATTACAGGATTGATAACCACTCATTCCAGGAATACAAGAAGTGACAAAGCCAAGATACTGAAAACTTGTTTAAACACCTCGCGCACATCAGCGCTTACTGAGAGGTGGCTAAATGAGCAACGGTTACAGATGATTTAGAAAGGAGGACACGGGGCTAGGCCCTTCATTCAGCGCAGGAAGTTCTAGACAGAATAAGAACACAGATTCTAGGAAAACTGCTAGCTAGCTAGATGTGTTACCTTTTATTTGAATTTAATTCAAGACAAACCCATTTAATTTATTCCCAGGTGTAAGTACATACACCAAATCACTATGTATGTTACTCTCCAGAAGGACTTCATTCTGTGCCTTTTTTGTGATTTTTGCCCCTTTGCTACTTCACAAAACAGTGATTAAATAGCAGAACCACCTAGTTGGGCAAATTGTCATTGGTATTTTGAAATGTTTGCAAATTTATATAAGCCCAGTAAATTGACAGTAGGTAATCCCTACCTGCCACAGTCTTATTTACTCAGTTTTTCACCAGTCCCTGAGAATTATTTCTTAAGCCAGAGAACCTGGTGTAATTATGTACGGTCTTACATCACTGTGTGTCTCAAACCTGAAGTCAACCATAAAATTAGCTTAAGACAATCTCTTTATTACCAAACTGAAAGAGCTGAAGGAAAGAGATGGCTGACAGAACTCATCTTTTGTTAGGCTGCAAGTTAAAGAACAAAGTCCATTTCACTGGGAGATTTTGCCAGTACCATGTGCTGGGTTAACAAAGGTTAGCAACTGGGGGATTTCATGTTAACTGCTGGGCTAGTCACAGCGTCACACGTCATCAAAAGTGAAATCCTACTATATTTTCAGCATATGATGAAGCTTACCGTAGAGATCTACCCTCCTAACCCAAAACTAACTGTAAATTCAACTAAAACAAATGGAATATTTTAAAAGGAACAAGTCTAGAACTCCAAATGCTTTTTGTTTTGGGCAAAAGAACGTCTGATTGCATCAACAATACAATGCAAGGACAGGAAGAAGATCATCCCCTTACCAATAACTCTATATACTGAGATGAAGACCAGAGTCAACAGAATAAAAGCTGTATTCCAAGTCCAGATTTCTGGATTTACAGCTGAAATTCCCAGGAACATGAAGATAATAGTTTCTGCTCCACTGGCCATCATTTTCATGGTATATCTTACAGTTGTAGAAGATTGTTCAGATATGTTAGCCTTGACATACTTCTGACAGCAGATGCCACAGAAAGTTATCCTAGAAAAAAAAATAGAAGCAATTGTTCAGAATATATTTGTTGTAACATTCAATATTATTTCCATCTGTCTGTCACATAGTGATAAAACCCCACCATTAATTAAGAAAAAACACACTCGGGAACCATTGTGGAGTCTAATCTGGGTAAAAAGCATATCTCAAACATTCATCCTGGGGTGACCCCGAGAGGTCTGAAGACAGTGCTTCATTAGATCCTAACAGACCTTAATTCTCTTCAGATGACCCTACTGTGTTACATGCAAAATTTTAAATCTTGTTTACATTAGATATAATCTTAAACTAATGATCTGTTTGCAGTAAAATTTTCAGATCTTGAATATACTCACTGTAGCACCTACAAACATGACAAGCAAAACTGAGAAGCAAAGTATGCCAGGAACCAATGGACACTAAAAGAAGAAAGACCACAGAGGTACTCAAGCCAAAACAGGCAGGATTTAGGCAAACCTTAACAGGCCAGTCAAGACAGTGAGAGCAGCAAATAATGGACATTCACATAATGCCTTAGAAAAATACTGTTTTGATTACAAATTATAGGGAAAGATGTCAATACAAATGGACAACTTTTAGTTATCAAAGTATTACTAATCACAAAGAGGAAAGAGTCAAGTCTGTATTTAGCAAAGGAAGTTCTCATGTTGCACAGCAGATACTGGAAAACTTGCATTCCTTATCAAGGCTGAATGACAGTATTTGCAAACTATAATCTACTGCAGTGTGAAGATAGTAATACTCAGCATAAGCTTCACGAATGTCATATTCTATAGCTGTCCTATATAATTTAGGTCTTTCTTGTCAATGTTTTTAAAAAACCATATTCCCTTCTCAGCCCCTTCACAGTAATAAAAAGAGACTTACGCAAGGATAGCGGAAAGAGAAAGCATCTCTGCTGTGAGGTAGGACAGGTAGGAAATGATAAACACAAATCCAGGTTCAATGATTCTCACGTGCTTGGTGAAACGACTGACCAATGAGAGCAGGAAGGCAAAGAAAATGCCAACCAGTGTCCCACCCAGGCTCACCACAAAGAATGACACTGAAAAACAAAACCGAACACAGCTTAAAGAGTAGAAACATAATGGTTTGAACTAGTTCTCTTCTACTGTATGGCCAGTAAATCACAGAACATTTTGGAGGACATGTCAAAAATTATTTCTAAAATGTAACAACATGAATTGCTTTCGAGCACTTGGTATGTGAATGCAGTATTCTGTAGAAAAAACAAGGTTACTTTCTGTTAAGCCTCACCATTTTAGGCATATCCAAAACCCACTACATTTCTTTGAACAATTTTTTTCCCACATTCTGTAAACAAATGTTTTTCCAAAGCCTATTGTAGAGTATGCCAAAGCCACTGTTAACACACTGATTCATGAGATAATGTAGTATCATGTCATGCTTGGAATGGGAAACAGTGACTACATTTTTAGGTAAGTAACATTTCTTGATAGTCACTGGCAAACATTACTTGATGGCAATCAGTGATAAGGAGTGAGAATGCCCATATGCAATCTCGACTTTCCTGGAATGCACTGAGAGCATAGGCTGAAACTAAGGACATGTTATAAAATACTAAGGAAATATGTATAGCTGTCAGGTTTGGTGGTCTTAACAGCTGAAATCCACATCTGTTGAGTCTCCTCAGAAGAAATCAAATCTGATTAAGTTTCCCAAATATTCAGGAATATTCACTTATTTATTTTCTTAAGACATTCGTCTATGCCACAGGAGTGTGGAAATATGACTGACAAGGGAAAGGGCTGAAAAAGAACAGTTACTGATAGCATCATCATCATCATCATCATCATCATCATCATAAGAAGAAGAAAGAAGCAGAAGAAGTTTAAAAGTCTGCATATGTACATCAATTATGTGATACGCAATTTAATTATACGCACCTATGCCTTTGACACATTCAATCCCCGTCACATTCTCCGGACCTATTGTAACAAAAGATTCGAACACATTGTACAGCACCTGAAAAGAAAAGCAGACGAACTGAATATTTGCTCCTGAATTAAGCCTAGTAAAATAATCCCATTACAGGCCCCAACATTATGAATTCTGAAATTATGTATGTCTGAGGGAAACTGTGTGGAGGGAGAATATTTTGTAGATTTCTGAATTTTTCAAAATGGAAAAAATGCAGTGGAGCAAGAAGAAACAAAAATTTTCTAAAAACCAACTTTCCATTTCTTATTTTAATATGATTTCTGTCTATAAGAAGTATTATTACATCTAGGTGAGTTTTCTAAAGCACTTCTCACTCTAAAATCCAGGTATTTGGCAGGTTTATTTAATCACCTGTATAAGACAAATAAGATACTCAAGATAGTAATAAGGTGCTAAAAATAAGGTATCGGATTGAAATAGGTTGAACATACGTAAAATAAGTTGAACATAAAAGAGAATGAATTATAATAATTGTACTAAAGCTTTTAAAATAATTGACTAACAGTGACAGCGCTGAAAGTAAAGAATTCACCTTACCCGTACCCCTGCCTAAGGAGCTTTGTATGAGCATCATTCTTGACACATGCCTGTCTCATCTATTCTTAATTCCTCTGGTGACGGAGGAGAACTTCACTAGGGCTTTCTCAGCTTTCCTTGTTGCAGCTAAGCTTGTTAACCCTTATCATATTTACCTCAGTCATGGCATACAGGTTACGTTGTTCTGTAATAGGAGTCTTTTACATATTTACTTTTAAAGAATGCTACATCATCCGCTTTCTTCTGTCCTCCAGTCTTTCCTTTTTCAGGGGAAGAACTCCAGGTGTTTCAAACTTTCTCATAGTCTGTGCTTTCTGACTCTTGATCATGCTTACTCTTCTCTGCTGGATTTTCTTCAACAAACAATCAAACTTTCTTTTATTTGTAGAGTGAGTGTTTGTATTCATTTCACAGTAACAAAAACTCCTTTCTTTCTGAAAGCCAGTGATGTTGATACTTGAGTTCATCAAGGGTTTATTTTAATATCTGCTTCGGGTAATACCCCAAAGGTAATAATAAGACTGATATCTAAAGGCAATTAAGTTTCTCTGGAGGCCCTAAATGGCATTTTCAAACTCCTGCGAACAGCTGGGCTGCTGCCAGTGACCTTGCAGTGCTTTGACCTTGGTTGCAAAAAATGAATTCACTGAGCCTGGTGGAGATGTCTTACCCTCCTTTGGAGATATGCAGGAGCAGGAATAGGAGAAGATCCAAGAAGCAAACTGAGGCTCTATAGCAACTCAGTTGCGTAGCATCTTTCTGCCATAGGACTTCCTGATCCCTGCCCACTAGCACTATACTACAAAACTATTGACTATTTTATTCCGAGAAAAATTTTGTGTGAAAAGGTGTTTCAATCAAAATAAAAGACAGCAGTAGAAATCTGGGATTGGTTTAAGTCTATTAAAGTCTACTAGGTTTTCCTTTTCTTTCTAAATGAAAAAAACCAAACCAACCAACCAGAAATTAACGTTACCAAAAAAAATCCAACCCAAACTAGAAACTTTCTAAAATATCCCACAATTTTTCCCAAATTGGCTCTTTGTTATAGATCTGTTTGATAAACATCTGATTGAAGTAAAAGGCAGGGAATAGGCATAAGCACTTTGGCGAGTATTCTCTCTCCCACTGTCTATATATCTGAGGTATGCATATAAATTATGGGCATAACTGAAATATGCAGAAAAGAGTATGTGCATTAAAAAACAACAGCAAAAAAGACTTAAAACCCCTGGAACTAATTTTGGTAAGTGATGAAAGCCCTACTTGAACAGCAAAGGCAAATAAAACATACGCAACTGAAACAATTTTAAATGTTTTTATGCTCATCCAACCCAGGACTGTATATTTTCATGTGATCTACAGGCTCCAAATAGCTTTCACGCTCAAACATTTAATCTTTGCAATACAGTGTTTGTAAGCAAGGCAGAGACCACCACGAGCTATGCTACACTAGCCCATGCGTAGATACACACAGATGATACGGTATTTCATTGAAGGGGAAAACACACTTCAGAAGAAACCCTTTGGAGTTTGGGTGACTTTGGGATACGTGATTTACTTACCACAGTTACAGCATCATTCAGAAGCGATTCTCCAAAAACAATGATGAATAGAACTTCGTTGACATGGACTTCTTCAAACACTGCCAGAACAGCTACAGGATCCACAGCGGCAATTAAGCTGCCAAACAGGAGGAAGTCCAGCAGTCCAGTATTCAGGTGACCTTCAAAACCAAAGCAAACAAAGTATAAGCAGAGTCAGCTCTGTATGATCTATAGTAATGACAGACTCTGATATTACAGATAGTGCAAAATTCTTGAAAATAGGGATCCTAAGGCGTCAACTGGAAAGCACGGCACAGAAACTGCTTAACAAGTTTCGCATTGTGTCCCCTTGTATCCTACAAGGTTTGTTGGATCCAGCATCGGCCCACGAGGATCAGAGTTGATTCCGGGTGCAGTACAGTCCTGTTCTTATGGCAAGGCACTTGAGATAAGTATTTCCAGATCTAAACTGGCTTTGTATTTGTGTGTGGTACGGTTTATCTAACTTGAGTAAATTATCTCAGGATAACTGAGAACTGACAAGATGGTAAGAGGAATATACCAGTACCCCTGAACTAAACGTTCCACAGTACTTCATGTCACAAACCAAATTTGAGTCTCGGTCGCCACGAACTGCGACAGCGGGGCTTAACTGCCGTCAGTGCAGTTAAACACCACTTGTGGCCTCCTCATTCAAGTAGACATTCATGGGTAGGTACAGTTAAGCCACTTGTTCCTAAATGATGGCTCATGAGGCCACTGTTAAATTGTCCACAAGTGGACCATAAAAATGGATGAAGGACTAAAATGTACCTCAACATGTTTGTGTTGCAGCCCCTTAGGAATTTTGGCAATGACTTCAGAAGTTTTGGAACTACAAAACTCTGGTGACAAAGAAAGCCAGTATTTATTTATTTTTTTTTTAAATCTTCTATTAGTTATTAAGGTTATTTTGTTCAGTTATGCAAACAGACTGTGAGAAGCATCACTATCATTTCAAAAGATGAGAGCCACAAAGATCACTGTGCTCAGCTTCCTAAATAGCTTGCAAAATTTACCTTCTTCGTGCAATCAAGAGTGGTATGCCAGCCATTTTTTCTGGGGAACAGATTTTTGAAAGGGTAAAGAACAAGAAAATTCCCTTTGTGTTCATTAATGGATGGAGGAGGAAGCAAGGTTCATTAAGAGGTGATGAAGCCCAAAATTATATTAGGAAGAGCAAAGAAGGAATATGTTGAGAGTCCATTCATTAGAACACAGCACAGAGGCCCAAAATTAGCAGACAGTTGTATCAGGCATGATTTCTATAGGTGAGGGAGAAATCCATCTGATTAAATGATTTGGAAGCATGAATCAGACAATGACAGTCAGTAGCCGTAGCCAAAGGATCAATTCTGCCTGTAAGGTACTTCCAGAACAACGTGGCCACTCCTCTAGCAAGAACTCGTATTAGGTAATTTTTCAAATCCAGAATGTTTAGTGCTTGGAAGGTAACTGAAACAGAATCTAGATTTCAAATATTCTTGATACAAATTGGCATGGGCAATGGCATGGGCATATTTAGTCAAGAGAAGGACACTTACATGGGCAGCCAGAGACAGGAGTAGACAAGACTCTGCTGTACGCAACAATGACCAATAACCTGGGGGAGCTGCAGAAGTACAAATTCTCTTAGCTGCTGTCTGCCCATCAGAGCACCTACAATGTTTTCCGTACAGTTTATAGGGACCTTGGTAAGGCCCTGAAAACAGAAATTCATAGTTTGCACAGACACATAACTACTTGGTATTTTCAAAAAGAGAAATAGTCTTGTTCACTCCTGGACATATTGGGCTGTGAATGAGGACTGAATCTATCCGTTTTAGTGTGAGAGAGGGGCTGAAGCAGTGAGCTGAAGTCTGTGCCAAAAATTCTGAGAACAGCCTTGAACCTGAATCTAAGTAATGGTTCCATCAAATGTTGTTCTTCTCTGCCATGCTTAAGGAAGAAACAAGCCCAATGACAATGACTATCAGATATCAGGGTACAATAGAAAGTAAGCTTTTAAAATAAATTGGCTCACTGAGATTGCTTATCTTTTTTATATGTTACCAATTATAATCATTGGTACATTCTTTGAAAACTTGCAAAGCTAGTGAGCAAATATTTATGGAAAGGTTAAGACACATCTATAATTCTTACAAAGCAGTGTCAAGAGGCATGGGGGTTCTAAATCAGACTTTTATTTAGACTAATAATGCAAGTTATTTCCAAGTGAGACATGACCATTGCTTCCTCCAGCTCACCAGAGTCTGGAGTGACCGGCTGCCAGCAGTGACGCCTGAGCAAGGTAAGTTCGCTGGGCCCAGTTTAAGACACATACTCAGCATGTTGTCACTGTAACCTAGATAGTACAGGAAAAACTTTTCTAAGCATTAGTCACAACCAGGATTATTCCACAGAGAAGTGCTGCATGTGTTAGTTCTCCAGCAGACAGTGAACAGCTAGGTGCAATCAGCCAGGAAGATTTAGGATTAGATACTTCTTCCTATTCTGCGAAAGCAGACTGGTATGGCTGCTAGCTAATAGTTAAGGTGCTGATCTTTTAATTTCACTTCTAAAGAAGGATTTCTTTGTTATTATCACCTTCTCTCTTTTTCTTCTGCAAATTATAACATCTATAAGGATACTGAATGCAAAGAAAGAGCTGCTTTTGTGTTTATTTATGTAGGAAATCTATGTAATCCAATTTGGATTCTGCACTCTCATATTGATGGACAGTACTTCAGGTCCTTTCAATGATGAAGTTGGAAGTAATTTGGGTTTAGTTCATCTTAGTCTGCAGTGGATATACATTCCTACATTTTAATGATATAGTGATACTACTTTTAGTATTATTCATTCCAATTGTAGAAAAAGTGGGATAGAAACAAAAATATGCCATAGAACTTCAACCAGAGGCTGCTTATGAACTCTTCTAGAAATTCAGTAACTCAGCATTCTCCTGTCTTCAGCAAGTAAGTAACCCAGCAAGGCTTTTCACAAAGCCCGGCGCTCAGATCTTGCTGACATCTTGGAGGTCAACACAATGTATTTAGTGGATTAGTAAGTATGTGTCATGCAGGTATGTTAAAGTCCTACTTAGCTTTGCTGGAGAATGACACAGTTTGAATCAGGGACAGGCTCCTCTGGCCTTTTCCATAGCTGAAATTAGAACTCTAGTAGGTTATAATATGTCTTGGTGGTAAAGACAGGTCCCCACAGTATACCAGTTAAGGCTCATTCTAAACATTTAAATTCGCCAGGCATGTCAGTTTATTGTTTGCCTTTGTTAACATCCCCATTTTTAGCTTGCCGCGCTTTAGCTGCGACCTGTGGTAGGGGCTGTCACTGAACGATATGCATAATGAGGAAGCAGAACATGCAGCCATCAAATCCAGCTTTTACAGTTAGTCGAGAATTGTTTATGGATTGAGAGGAGAGCAAGAGATAAATGGATTTTTCACTTAAAATAAAATTTTGGGGGAAAACATTTGACTTTTCCATTTCACATGTCATAAGGAGGTCAATGCCTTTCCTTTAATGACTTTTATCAACATATATTTTTAAGTAATTATCATTCATTATATATCCCAGAACAGGATGTTAATAAAATATTTTTGGTCATATTTTTTAAATTGTTCCAAGAAGCTTGGATATTTAAAGAAAGAAATCCTTGTCCAATCTGTTGCAATAGCAGTATCCCTTTGTCATCTTTTTTGTTCCTGAAAATCTGTATTCAACTATTAACGTGAAATTGTGGAGGCAATATATTCCTCCTACACGCTGAAAGCACATAAAACATCTTATCTACCTATAAAAGTCAATACTATCTGCATCTGAGCTGTCACCTTTGTATCTTCTAAAGAAAAATTGTTACTTATGTGAGTTGTAGTAAGGTAAATATCTAAACTGTAAGCTCAATCTGTCATAGCTAGCTATATTACAAACACCTGCAGTTACGCAAGATGAGTGGCACATGAACAAGTCGGTAGTCTAGTTCTTCCAGACTGGGATTTTCCAGTAAGGACAACACAGCTTTCCCTTAAAATGGATGGAAGACATAGCCCAATCTTGTGCTCAGTTTCAGGAAACCCAACCCCAAATTCTCCTGCTTCCCTGTGCTGGACAATGGGAGCAGTTTTTGAGGCTGGAAGACTCTACTGTGTTATCTTCTGTAATAATCAGCTGATAGTTTAATTCCTCATCACAAAAATGTTCTCTGCAACATCTGCAGCTTCTGACATTTGAGGCACTCCTTTTATCTGGACTGAAATTTACTGCGGTAAATTGCTGTGCGTCGATTTTGTACCACTGTGGTTAGAGATCAGCCCCAGGACTAGCTGTTGAGTCTTTCGTACAACACAACACACCCCGCGCCGTCTTGGAGCCACTCGCTCAGTCGAGGATCTCAGCCCCGGCTGCCAAGAACAGAGGGGCAGAGTGCACAGGCTCAGCTGTGCCCTGTAAGTACCTTCTAGAACTCATTAACCTACGAGAATTTTGTCCTAGAAGGGCTCTTGAGCTTCTTCAGTGAAGAGACTAAAAAAGCGTAGATAGGATGCCTGTTTCAAAACACATGCAATCCACGTTCAATGTGAATTACTTTTCTGGTGGCAGTATGTAGCTTATGTGCATGCCACACCTGCTGAGATTAAGAACTGCTGTTCCGTGCCTCTTCGAGCAGCCCCGTGCCCTTACGCTGTAGCATAATCAAGACAGAGTGCGTCTTACGTGTGCTACGTGGCTCTGTAGGTCTTCAGTTACAGTTTCCAGCTTCAGAAGACAAGAGGGCGATGTGTCATGCATGCAGACCCACTCAGCAACCATCGCTTACTTAATATTAAAACCGACTGAAGGAAGACAGTTCCGTTTCACAGTAACTTTGAAGGTTTCTATGACAGCAGAAAGAAACAAGCCCTTCAGAGTGTATTTTTCTCCAGATGTCCATTAGCAGGATGAATCCTGAGCTGTATCCTCAGAGCGTGCATGCACATTTAGAGGAAGGAATAGGAGACACACAGGTTCAAGTCCCTTTTGTGCTTGCTTCAGAGAAGACTTCGCAGATCATTCTTAAATTTGGTAAAAATATGACAAATTGCTCCTGTAAAAATTGGATTTTTCTGCTGAAAAGAGTTGTTACGTTGTAACGTCACACCCACCTAAGAGCTGGCATACAGCAGCATTCGCAATTGTGCCTTCACAGATCAAACTTACCCATTATTCCTGTCTGATAGACACCATAGAGAGATAAACCGGTTGTGGCAGCATTCCAGACTGTCCCAATGACAGCGTACAGCAGGATGGAACCAAGATTTCCAAAGAACAATCTGTTTGGCATAAAATATCCAGCATCCAAAACAATGGGGGGCAGCAGGTAGAAGAAAAACACAGTTGGTGTAAGGGCGAAGGAGGCAATGTGGTCTGCTGCCCATACAATGCCACCAAGGAAGAGACCGAGAACGATCAGCAGAGCGCTCTCCGGAACCACCCGCGTGACTTTGTGGGACAAGTGGAACACTGCAAAGAAAGAAGAAAAGAGTTTGTCAGAGTTGGAACGGAGAAACAATTGGAGCAACAACTGCCGTTAGCTGGCAATTCTGACTTCACGCAAACTTCCTGCTTTCGTTGTTATTAGACCCAAAAGCACGCATGGAGTGCATGGGATACAGACAGTGTCAGAACCCAGCCACTTATAACATAACATAAAATGGCTGATTTTCAGATTTTATCCAGCATATTTCAACTTATATGAAACCAATACTCCATGACATTTATTCCCTTATTGGATCATCTTCTCCATAAAAGATCTGTTCAGGGAAAGATGGTGTTCCGTGCAAAGCAGTAAGTGCAAGACTGAAAAGAAACGGTAGAAGTGCCAGGAATGTATGGCTTTATGGTTTATTTCTTCATCTAAAAATACACATCTGACCTCCCAACGTTTGTCTTTAAAAATTATCAGTGTACCAGCAGGTTTACTGGAGGATGGGAGAAGAATGCTGAAAGAAGAACTAGTTTCAAGACAACTCTTTTTAAATTCATGAAGAATATTATATGACAATGTAGCCTGCAGCAGGAGCAGAATGGAGCTGGTATCATGGGAGAGCCCTTTTGGGCCTTTTCCTCAAAATCTCCCGAGTAAGGATTTCAGTTAATTCAGAGGCTTTCTGGAGGAATGGGGGCTTACCTGGTGCCTTCTTCATATACAGACATATTCATGGGAAATGGTTCTGCAACAGGCCACTTTCTTTTGTATAAACAGTGTCATAAAATCTGTATCTTACAGTAGTATGTCAAATCTATTAATAAAGATGAACAGTATATGGTATGTATTATTGAAAAAGATGTAATGGTATGGTGTGGTAAGACTATTAAACTAGCCAATAATTGGAGGGAGAGAAAATTACGGAGTGCCATCAGTGAATCTAAAGAGACAGAAAGATGGCAAGACCAAGACAGAAAAAAGAGACTGTTCAAGATGACAGAAACACAAGTAAGACTGCAAATGTATGTGGCAACATATATTTATACTGCACTTGTTAGGTATCAGATAAAAGAAGAAAAAAACAGAGAGAAAACCAAAAGTCAAATCTACAAAGAGGTGGCAAAGGTGTTTGATAATAAGGAAGCACAGGTGTACTAACTGACTTCCTTGGGATTTCTGTGAGCTTTTCCTTCAGTTTATCTTAAATATTAATGTGTCCCAGATGGTCTGAACCCTGGCACTTTGTGATACTAACCCAATAAATGGGATTTTACTTGTATAGCTTTGTGTTGAAAATGCAAGTTTCACTTTAGGAACAAAATTCCACTAAAAGCCACCAAGTTTCTCCTGGTTTGAGTATCAGCCTAGAACTGTGCTGAAGCTTTTACAATGCTAATGCAAATTAGCTCAAAACTGGTTTGGACAAGAAGCCATCATTAAGAATTCCAGCCTTTTAACATATAGTGGAAGAATCTTTCCCGTGACTATGCAGAGATCTTAGACCAGGTTACTTTACTGAAAGACCATTGTTTTTCCTCCCAGCCAAGTATTTGTCCTAGTCAAACATTTACTAGTTACCTTTTGGAGTGTTTTAAGGGCCCCATTCCTGAACTGTCTGTCTTCATCTTGGCTGCATCTACACAGGCAATGTTAGAAGCATCACCCATCATTACAGTAGCCCCACAATAAGATGGTTCCTACTACTTGTATAACCTCCGTGGCCTTGTCAGAATAGAAAACACAAAAGTACAGGCCTACCTATACCAACAATGAGCATGAATGTAGATGTTCCTACGTTTTTGTAGACCAGACTTGAAAACTAAGCCATGTTAGAACATAGGTTCAGGGTGGGATTAATACAACAGCGATCACACGTGAAAACAAAGTGCATTCAGTGAAGCTGGCTAAACCACACCATTCTTCTGTATCATCTGTGTCATGTAATCAGTACCTGAACAACACTTCACAGAAACAAAGACTGTCGTTTCTCCCAGTTAGTTTCCTCTCTTTATAATAAAATCCCTTGGGCTTGCATTAAGGAAAAAAAAAGAAGAAATTAAATAAAGAAAAACAAACTAGCTGCTATTCCATGTGTATAAATTGTAGGACTTAACTTCTCCAAAGTCTTTCCTACTGGTCATTCTTGATTCCTTGAATTTCCAGTCAGTGAATTATCAACTAATTTATCACCTCACAGAGTAGGGATTATCTCCTTATCCCTGAAAATGAATGTTGCTGAGCTAGTCTTACTAACCCAAGTCTGTTTTTCCTACTCTTATGTTTGCAGATAAGCCATGACTACAAGAAGTTAAAAATTTAAAATAAACCGGTGAAGACTTTTCAGAACGAGACATTTGGAAAAACCCGATCTCCAGCTAAAAATTCATACTCTGTAGAATTCTCACCTTTACGGCCAAAACCAGTTTCTCCCAGTGAGTGCTGGGAAGTCAACCTGATTTTGGTTATAACACTGTCTCCTCCTAGAAGTCGCATGTTCCCAGTGAATCAGCTATATCGTATCTGTCTGTGTTTCCTTTAACTCCAATCAACTGATTATCTGTACCAGATTTTAATACTATCAGCAATAAATTCTTCTACTCTGTTAGTTTAGGAATGCAGGCTGTGGACAGGAAAGTTATTGCATGAAACGGGGCTCTAGAGAAGTCTCTTCTCTTTTTTGCATTTGGCCCAAGCAAAATCTGAACACTAGACCCTATCTGTTTTAAGGTAACTGCCTAGCCAACTCTGCAGGCAGATAGTACGCAATATGAGTAGCAGAATCCTAGTGTCTGTAAATATAGAAATATGTACAAGGAATATAGCACAACTGATGAAATTCAATGGAATAGCTTTCGACTAAGATGTAATTGGAACATAGATCGATGTTTGAGTTCGTATTTGCATTTATAGCGACCGATTTATTTTTTTTCTGGCAATGTGCACAAAATATATTCAATCAAGATTACGCATTATGAGTAGTTATTACATTTATAGAAACTGATATAGATAGACTAATTCCAAATTCACTCCTTAATTTTTTTTTTAATAATTCATTATCCTGAAGGTATGTCCCTAATACATTCTGAGTGTGTTACAAACTGACATAATGACAGTACATTCATTTCATAAAGTTTGCTTGTACTTGCTTAGCAGAGATGCAGCAATAGTCCCACAAAAGGAATTATGTCCCCATGACAAAGCAGAAGAATGGGAAGATTTAATTACATCTAAATGTCTAGCATGTCAGCATTTCATCTGACTGAGGAGTAAAATACAATCCAGCAATAATGGACAAGGACTTTAGTTTGATTCTGTTGTGAAAGAAATTACAAATACCAGGAAGGATAGCATGTAGTGCTGCTCAGACAAATTACTCTGTGAGGGACCCGGAAATGAAAATAAGTCTATTTTCACTGCTGTTAATAATGAAAAGCACATGAATGTATTTTAATGAGGAGAAGGAAAGAGCAAAGAAAGAAAAATTGTAGTCAGACCATGGCATAAAAGAAAGAACAGTGTACAGGGCAATCTTGTGATCTACAAATTTTAACATTTAGAATTCATCTACATAAGCCTAGGCACAGTATTCGTGAAAAAGTTAAACATATGCCTTCTATCCACTACATGTTAAACTTGGCTTGAAAGTGGGTTGGACTGGCTAGTGGGTAAACTGTGTTTAAATTCAAGCTGAGCATTGCTGAATTAGAAGCTTTCTACAAAGTTAAGAAACAATTACATAGTATAAACTTCCTGTGAATTTTTTTTCTGACGCTTCCTTTAAGATCCAAGAAAAGGGGCTGTGACATTTAATCTATCTGACGAGAAAGACAAAACAAATTAGTAATCTATGATTTGATTGCTGGAACCAGTTTGTTTTGACTCAAAGAAAGAAATATACTTTAAGAAGTACGTTATTTTTTATCACCTTTTACAAATGCAGTAACAGATTAAATCCTTCAGTGGAATTTACAGCATTCAGTGAACTTTCTGTTGCTTTCTAAGGCCATCTGAGACTGCATCGCAAGAAGTGATTCAACAGAGTAACTTTTTTCTCACTCACTAAATGAAATTAAGACAGAAAGTACTGGTTAAATAGCAAGAATAATAAATACAAGAACAATAAAGAAGAGAGAGCGTACAATTCATTCTCAGGTCACTTAATATTTGTAGACACACACAAAAAAGTTTTCTCAAGTAGGGTTTTCCCATATTTCTTTCCAAATTATCTCTAACAGCATCTGGTTTTAACAAATACTGATTTTTGCTTACCAAGCAAAATATTTTAATGACTTAGCTCTAGAATTTTATGCTTTGTTTCCAGCTGAAATGAACAGTTCAAGATAGATTCAACACCTTTTGAAAATACAGCACTGCAAAAATAAAAATCTGAAACTACCTATTTAATATACTGTTAAATTTCAGGATTTATATGGTCATTTCAACACTATCTCAAGTGACTAATGACATTTCCATTAACTGTTAGTGTAAAATCAAGGCCCTGAAAACAATGACATAATTTTTTCAGCTAATATCACTGTCCCAGTCAATGACAAAACCTACTGCATGAGCACAGTATGTGACATGTCATCCAGAAAAATCAAGAACTGACTTCTAATAATGCTAGCAATTCACTGCTGAAGTTTCTTTTCCATGTATCTTTGGATAAAATCCAAGGAATTGCAAAATAATTTAGATGACTAAAAGATTTTCAACTTCTTTTTTCAGACTTATCATTTCCATAGTTCCCATGAAAGCACAGATACGAATTTGCAAACATTTCTCATCTCCTCCTCCTCCTCCTGCTAGGGACAGGTGTGGGGTCTACCATATGCATTTTTGCTAGTGGGTCAAATATGCACTGATAGTCTGCTATTAGTCTGTTTTCCAGTTTTGACTTTTTATTTTCACGTATAAAGTTATATTAAATCAAGCCATGAGTGCTTCTAATTTGAGATCCAACACTTGATTTTCTGTAACTGGTGAGGACCCACGCCATTGACCAAAGTGAGAGCAAAATGCTGCGAACTTTGCTTGCTGATTCTTTACACTTACTTTACAGCGAGGCAAATAACACTATCTCCACAGCAGTATGTAACCAGGTTCCTCTAACGGCACAACATAGAAGCTACTTAAGAGAAGGCATGAATAAATTCCACAAAAGAATATTCTGCCCAAAGGGAAATCCTTCTCCTAAACATCTTCCAGCAGTTGGACTCTGACTGGCAAGCACAAAATTTTCATTTCTTATTTTATCTACCTGTTCATCTTCTCCTTAGCATTATAGAGGGGGAATTCTATTTAAAAACCGTTTAGTTCTACTCTTTTGGCAGTTTTTTTTCAGTGTCTCCTGCAGGTATATGTTATTACTTAAAAAAAAAACATAAATATGAAGTATATTCCAATAGCACACATGGAAAAATCTGCTTTACCTCACCTGTATACTAGCTCAAAGTACAACCAAATACCAGTTTGTGAACTAAACTGATCAAGTGTAGCTGGGCAACAAGGCAGCCCAAAAGCCTCTGGAAAGTCCCAAGTCATTCCTATTATGTTGGTCTACCTGACTAGGGAATGGCCACGCTTGTCTAAAATGTAATATGGAGCATACATTTTCAAGAAGGGATCATGATCATTTTGCTTCCACCATCCCTAAAAGGCCCGCATCCCTGGCCGCTCCCTTGCTCCGTACCTCCACGCATTAGTTGCAGGCAGGTAGCGGACCACGGCTCAGACTAACTGGCCGCGGCTGCCATACCAAGAAAGAAGCAGCAGTGCTGTAGAAATGCGCAATATGGCCTACGCAAGCCCCTGGGCAGAGATCGCAGCATTCGTGGTGCAGGAACCGTGTGTAGATGCTGGGGCAGAGAGAACTGGGTATTTGCTGTCCTTTTTTCCCTGGTTTTTATCTGCAAGCTCCTTTAAAAGGTTATTTTAGATGCTTAGTGTTTGAGAATTTTTTCTCATTAAGCTGTACACGTAGGACATCCAGCTACCCTGACCTCCCCAACATCTAAAAAGAAGCTGAACAATCGCTGTTTTAAAATTACTTCTAACTCTTGGTTTACCAACAGTCTCATATAATCCCTGATCTTTACTGGCGGCCGGTAGTGATCGCTGCGGTCCTCTCGGGGTGCTGAGGGCAATGTATATCAGTTTCATTTTGCACATCACCTCGTCTCAACTAATAGTGAATGTTTCTTAAACAACGGACAGTACAAACCCCTTAGGAAACTTCGTAGTTGCAATTGTTTAGAAAATTACTTAACAATAATGACCATTAGTGTTTCTCTTTTTTCTTTTTGTCTTTTTTCTTTTTTTTTTTTTTTTTAAGGAAGCGTAGCTGTCTTCCACTCTTCAATCACCTTGTCTTCTGTTTGATGGGCAACTTTCTTTATACTTCTACAGTTTTAATCTCAAATTTCTCCAGAGGTTTTTGCTCCTTGTCCTTAAGTACTTGGTGTTAATTGCTACCTATTTCATATATTTGTTCAAGAGCATGCTCTTCTGAAAAGTCCACTCTCTACTTACTCCACTCTTCTAGTAAGAGAAGGTTTTTGATACAATTTCCTGTGTAATGAAGTTTCCTGTATTTATATTTCTCTTATCTTTTGTTATGGCTCCCTTTACTTCTCAACAGTCCTGCCCACCTACTAGTTCTCTAATAAACTTCCTGCACTTGCTATACTTGATTTCTTTATACTCATATGTCTTTCATTTTCAGCTCTAGCCTCGTAACTCATTATTTTCACATGACGTGCCGGTTTTGCATCCCTGTGCATTGACCTCAGTTGTACTGGATCTCTTTTTTAAGATCTCCTTCATGACTTGACTACCTAAGTTTTCTACCCTTACCACATTACCAAACACAGCATTTCTTGCTGGCATAGCCGCAGGCATACCTTCCAACTAATTACAGTTTCTTATGTAGCCTGCACAGAGGACCTAGGAATTTTAATTATGACCGTAAGACCTAGAAGAGCTATTTGACTGCGCAGCCAGGCCCTCCATTATCACACCACCACATTTAACGATCTTCATTTCAGAGGATCTTTGCTCCAGCTAAGACTATGCGAAGGCACACCAGCAGCCCTCATCACGTAGTTAAGAGACTTCATTCTGATTTCTAGCCTAAACTTGTTCACAGCTATTTTGTATTTATTCTCCTTTGTGACAGTGATACCGATTTTCTTAAATAGTTCTTTTTCCCTAATGTTAAATCCTTCATTTCCTATTATATAGGCACCGAGAGAAACATCTTCTCTTTTTGTCACTTGTCTTCTGTTCATTAAACTAAACCACTTATTTTTAGTCTTCACTTCAGCTCTTCTATTTCAATCTGAGTTCACCTTTGTGGACTCAGGGTCATCGGAAATATAGACTGCATTCTGCATGAGTCACAGTAGAAGCAGGTCCAACAGCATTAATAATTTCCTATCACAATCTATAGTTCAGCTACATCCTGGATTCATTATCACATTGGTGACTCACAGTCACCCTGTATTCACTTCATACAGATGTGTACCTTTCTTCCCCTTCTCATTCACAACTCTAAGCAGAAATTCTTGTTATTAGTCCCCGAGAGAAACTGCCCTTGCTGTTACTGTATTTCACCCCTTCCCCTCATCCTCAAGATTATATGGTTTTTCTAGTACAACAGCCAGATCAACATGAATACTGACAATGCCTAGGGAAATGTGTCATCAGAAAGCTTCAGCAGGATGCCCTCACCTCCTTGGGCAGTAGTAATTAAAAAAAAAAAACAAACAAAACCCAAACCCCTGCATAAGACCAGTCCAAAAACTAAACTCTAGTGACTTCCACAAATAACCTTCTTACAGTTTCATACTTTATCTTGTCCTTTCCTTACCCACCTGGTAACTGTTCTAGCCCTGTCTTATTAACAGATGAATTTAGGCCTAAATCAAGGCGGGGGAAAAAAATCTTCCACTGTGTTCCAAGAGTGGTTCAGTTGAAGCAAGGATTCAAAGCATTAGGGAACTGCTTTTCTAGTCTGTCCAGGAAGTGTTTGAGCAGACTTGACATGGCTGGAGCTGATCATTATTACTTGTATTTGCCTTTCTAATCTTTATCAACAAAGTGCGCTCAGGTTTTTTTTCATGGTCAGGAGACTGATAGCATATTTTATAGTTCTGTGGGCCTTGCAACAATGGTATTCTGCAAGTCTGACAAATTGATTTTGCCATTTTGTATTGTGGTATATAAACAAAGTGGTACAAAATCCCGAAAGAAAAAGCTCTTACTAATTTCTTCTAAACAATACTACTTAGACAAATCTTAAATTATTTTGTTAATCAGTGCCTTATGCTTTTACCAAATCTAGCAAAAATTGCAAGATTTATGGAAAAAAACTCAGTGATATTCTGTATCTCAGAGATATTTTACATCTGAAGAAACTCAGAGATACAATACATGTGTATTGTGTAACAAGCAGTCAAAGACATTTTTGGCAGAGGTCCTTGGGTACTGTCTTAAAGTATACTACACGAACATGTCTATCAATACTATTCATATTTAATCTTGGACATATTTTTCCTAAGTAAGGCACAAAGTCCTTCATATTTAACTTGTTTAGATGAACTGGTTTGAGTTTGGTTTTATCCAGCTCACGAAAGCTTTCTTTAGTTGCCGCATATGTAGTGATCACCATTTACAAAGTGTACAGCATTGTAATGAGCTCATTAAACAGGAGATTTTAGGCCGCTGTTCTTTGTAGGTGAACAATTAACAAAATATGTTAGCAATTAAAAATTCAACCAACATACAGGTCAAGGTTCCCAGTTGATAGGTCATAACATAACAAGATAGCCCCAAGTCAAATTCAAAGAAGTGTGTGAGTAAGCAACTATTACCTCCATAAGCACTTAGAACATAATGAAGTTTAAACAGTCAGGTATAGTTTATCATAATTATGCCAAACAGTTCTTTTTTGAAGGAGCAGTCCCTCTGCAGTGCAAGTGTGGTAGCATTTGGCCCTTATGGAACTGAACGGCACTGAAAGAAAAATGGGAACAGTCAAAAATAATATTTCAAAATGAGAACAAAGTACACATTAGAAACACCTTGAAGTATAGTAGAGGATATAAAACAGGACAGCAAAAGTGTCATAAAACTGCTTCGTTTCCTACAAAGTAGGAAATACCTACAAAGGTATTAGAATTCAGTTTGAAAGACAATCTTCTTGCTCAAGTTAATATTCCTCACCAACTGAACTCAGTTAAGGGTTACTATGAGTTTTCTGTGTTGAGGATGCTGTCAGTACGTGATATTCCACACTGAATACAAATATAAAGAAGCACAGCTGAAGGGTATTACATACTAGAGCTACTCTGTATACAAAAGAATAAAAATAGTATGTTTCTGTCATAAGCTCTTCCAATTATGTGTTAAAGGGTCAGCAATAACTCTTAAGTAGAATTAGTGGCAATTTTCTGATCACTAAGGTAGTTTTGACTAAAATGATTGCCTGAGGTCTAAAAATCCGGCTGATTTTACAGTATAAATTAAAAAAGCATTTTGGGGCATGAAAACAAGATAGAATTCACTTTCTATTAATGATATACATTGCAACTGCTCCAGCTTTAAAATTTTCTTCAAAAATTCACTGAAATTTATTGACAGATAGTGAAAGCAATTTTTTATTTTTAAAATACCAAACTATTTTCCAGTAACATGGGGAGAACGGAGCTAAAGAAAGAAATGCCAAGGAATGCTGAGTTAACTCATTTCACGCTATGAGTTTTAGAATTTCTTTTCCTTTTGACCTTCACTTTAATACAATAAATGAATTAAAACAACGATTTCCCTTTGGGAATGTTTTGGCTTTTGCTCACACAGATAAAGAACTGCAAAGAAATGGATTAATGGCAATATACGGGAACAGCTGTTCTGGTGTCATGGTAAAGTGCGTAAGGAATTACCAAAGCCTGAACAGAAAACAGAAGCAGTTCTTCTTGGTTCAGGTCTACTCTGCCAAGAAGAAAAAGAAGATGAAGAAGAAATAATTTAATGAATCCTGATGGTAGGCTGAAACTCCAAAAATTTCCTTATACTATAGGGACTTCATGTTCTTCCCCAGTACTGCTTCTTGCAGGGCACAGTAAGGATCACTGCCCATTAGGAAGGGCATGAGGGACATAATTACAGCCTAAGGGCTAGGGGAGAATAGCTATGGAGGCTGCTCCAAGTCATGGGGTAGGAAAGCATTTTTTTTCAAGCCTTGGTAGACTGTCTTGCTTCCTGCCCCCTATGTTCCACCCCGGCAAGATTTTAATTAGTACAATTGGAATAGCATGGGATTACAGCGGGAGTATTCCTGATTACAGCAGTAAATTCAATACGCATTAGGGTATTAAAATTTAGCAGTGACGCCCACAGACAAAAAAAATCACAAATGTCAAGTAGCTCTTGCTTAAAACTGAAAACAATCTTAATTTCAGAGAAGTTAAGAAAACATACCTGGTGAGTTTCCACTGCAAGTGAATACTACTGTGCACCCTGTAAGTCTTCAAAATTTTGCCAATCTTACGTTGGAGGAAAGGCTCCAGCAGACTGATAAGAGTTACATGATGGATTACAACTCTTGTACGAATTTCGGAAGCTCAAGTATGTTGTTTATACGTGCTAGGAATTTGGTAATCTCAGATTTTCTAGATGAGATTATTTTTAACTAACAAGTTAGAAACACTTTTAAGAGAAACACTCCCTATTGCCACAAGGTCTCCAGAATGACAACAGATGAAGGATACAGTCTTTTCCTAAGATTTTTACGGGGCTGTGGAAGCTCCTCAGTGAAGGATTTGGGATTCCAAAGCGTTGTCAGGAAACGGAGAAGCAAGTAGAAGCTTTTTTTCAATAAGAAGGCTGGTGAAATCACTTCTGACTCACTTGTTTCTCCATATACAATTCCCTTTGTGGAGTTTCACTTAATGACGGCATGGCTTTTTTAACATCAGTAGTGGCAGTCAGAAGATGGTAAGGAGCTGAGCAAGGTGATATGTGGGAAAGAAAGAGGCAAGGATTCTCATGTTACAATACTTGCACACTGCTCTGTCTATTTGTTCCACAGAAGGTTTTTAAGACAGCACCATTTTCACCACCAAGCCTGGGAGTTTCTGGCTTAAGCAACAGAGAGCAGATGATGTTACACGCTTCCTTACTGAACGCACTCACTCCTGCCCATAAAGGAAGTAATTTTGCTTTGAAATCCACGTACGTGGTTTAATTTTCCACAGAATTAAGAAGAGCGAAGTGGAGCTTAATTTAGATCACTCTAATGTCAAGACAGAAGCCAAGTTTCAGCCGAATTTTCCTTAAATCTACGGATTCTCCACTTTCTGCCGTGTTCACCTGCATTGAAGTAATCATACAATATACAGGATATATTTTACTATTTTCATTTCAGTTATGAGTGTTTAGTCGGTCAGCAACTGAATCTGCTTGATGATTTATCTGTACTGCCACCATATTCTTAACTGATACGCAGTTCCCGAAGTACGGGGCTCTTTCCCAGGCTTCTTTCAACCCCAAGTACAGGTACTGTGTTTCGGGCACCACAGCACGAACGCGACTGCTGGCTGTAGTACTACTTCACTTGACTTTAATCAGGAAACATTTATCAGATGAGGGCATATAGACAAGATTCTACTGACATTCACCACATTGGGATCCTCCATCATGTGACAGAGAACACACGCTACACCAGGCAGTAAGAGGAAAATACGGCTCTAGATCGTTCATCCTTGCTTTTGGGTAGGTCTTTCCTGACATGAGAGCTTCAGTGCCCATACACAAGCTGAGTTTCCACCTACAGTGGCAGGTTTATCTTGGATGGGTTTTAACCTTTACTTCTAAATCACAATAAACAGAAGGAAACTTCATACTTCCTCCTGCTGTTTTTACATCCTCATACCTTCAAACACAAAACAGCATTATTCAAGTGAACAGGCCTTGAAAACTATGGTTTTTAGGAAGGTCAACTACGTTGTATTCCTTAGGAAAGGCTGAAGAATTAAGATGCTTTATTGAGTGCTCAAAAAGAATAGTTTTGTCTCAAAGCAAAATGCTTTAGCTTTTCACTTAATTCCATTTTATTCAGTACCAGTATTCAAGACATGAAAACAAGATGTACCTCTGTTTACTGAAATCCTAGGGAACATAAGGTTGCAAATAAGATTAATGTATTACGTACTAATGAGCTGCTGCTCCCCTTAACTCCATGATAAATGTGACAGTCCTGTTATTTTAGACTCATGTGAGGTGTAACAACCTCATCCTCGAATCAGAGAATGCCTGAAAATTGATTGAATTAAACCGAGCGGGAGGCGGGGGGGTGAATTACAAGGCATTTATCTTTCACCGACTTCAATGCCCTATCGCAGTGAAGAAAAGGAAAAAGTGTCATTTCTGAACTTGCTGTGTTCTTTATTTCTAATAAAAGTTTTGGAAGAGTGCAGACCTTTTTTCTAAATATTATCAAGAAGAAAGTAACAAACCCAGCCTTCTCTTTCCAGACACTTTTACTGCATAAATTTTCACCACTACAGGGTACAAGTTTCAGGCTCTGTTATGGGTGCTACACAACCACACAACCACTTAGATAACTGGCCTGAGTGAGCTACCACCTTCCTTGTTTTGCAACGTAACTTTTGTTCTTGTCTGGAATCATAAGACATTATTGCATGAGAGATTGTGGAACACAGAAGTAAAGAGAAACAAAAAAAAGGTAAATAACTAAAATAGAAAAAGACTTCAAACTCTGCACCTGTGGATAGCTGCACCACACCGTTTTTTTGAAACTTGTTAGGTAAATCATGTGCAGATCAGCAACAACGCAGCAACCGGCAGATGTATAATCCACCTTTAAAAAGCCCAGATGAAATGAAGATTTATAGGATTATTGGGAGCAGATAGAAAGGTGGCTCCCTGACTGGAAGCAATACTTAGCATAACATTGAAGAGAACAAAGTGACGCTGACTATTCATCCTGCCTAGGAAATGCCTTGTTAGTCGGGGGAAAAAACTAAGCCTTGCTATGCATGTTCTTTTTAACGCCTCTGAAAGGTGACACCCTCGAACACACTGTACTCCACAGGGCAAGACGTAGAGCCACAGGATGAGTCCCCCTGAGGACAGATTGCCCCAAGAAAAAGCTATCCTCTTGAAGTTCTATAGCCCAAAGTCTAAAAAACCTTACATTGCTAACTCATGGTAAGAGATTACGACTAATGGACATACTGATAGAACCTGTCAGGCACTAGTTTATGACAAAATCCTTTCAATGACTGAAAGAGATGTTAACAGAAAAACTCTTAACGATAGTAAAACATTTATCTTCCTTATGATAACAAAACAAGAAAAATGAAGAATATAAGGAATTGATACATTTGCTAGACACTGAATGTAAATATGTACATACTTTCTGCTCTTTTTCTTTTTCCCTCACAACCTAATGACATCACTTTTATGCAACATACGTAATAGCACTCTCACCTGTAGCTTCCATCCTGCCCTTTCTCTCACAGTACTTCCTATCCTACTTTTTTCCACTATTGATCAGTGCACTGTTCAACACAAGACTGCTCATTTTTTTAAAATGTAGACTATCTTACTCAGCTTGTTACACTAGAAGGATTGTGCATGCAACTTAAATTAGCCATTTGCCTATAAAAAGACCTATGATTACTTTTCCACATGGCATCTACGGTAGCAAGTATTAAAGAAACATGAGAATAAACACAGTATTTACACAACATTTCTGCTTAGAAAAAGAATACCCTATCCTCCAGTAATAAACATCCATGACAAGTAATCTAAACAGATAACTGAGCTCAAAATGTCTTCATCTACACTCCAATAATGCACCTTGACAAAATACCAGTTCTATAGTCGAAATGTCGTCCTATCCAGAGTCAGAGCTTGCAGTCTTCTGTGAAGTGAAATGAAGACAGGAGACAAATGAGTATCATATAAAGAAGTGAGAGGAGACCACCATGGCCATAACTATCATGGACCCGGAAATTTCCTGGTTCTTCCTATTGCAGAGGAAAGAACTGTAATAATGGAATATCCACCCACATAGATTTGCCTGAGGGTTTTTTTTTGGTTGGCTGGTTGGTGGGTTGGGTTTTTTACTTATTGTTTGTTTGTTTGTGGGTTCTTTTTTTTTAGGGGAACAAAGGCAGTCTTCTTGAGAAAGATCCCATTAGAAACGGGGAAACTGAGATAGGATTCCAAAGGACCAGTGCTGCAATTCAGGTAAGTGAAAGACACAGAAGTAATACCTACTTAGTACAGAGGACAGCTACAGAAGTGTGCTTCTGGCATACAGTTGTGGGCAGAAGAGAGATCTGTAGGAAGCAGATCCATCATCATGTTCTGCAGGAAGCAGGGAACACTGCAACCACCACCTCCAGGTTTACACATGTTCCTGTTGAATCAGCTAGCTACTGCTTGAGCTTGGTACTACCAGTTAATAGATCTCACTGTACATGCCCATCAAGTAATATTATTCATTAGAATATCAATTCATCCTGGAGAATGGTTTGTCTAAAATAAGAGATGGAACTCATACTGATTCAGCTAAGAGAAGGCAGAATAGTGGGTGACATGAGTGAAAGCCACCTGGATCAGAAAATTGAAGCCATTCTGATCAGAAAGCACTCAGGTTAGAGGAGAGCTGAACTTTATGCTGGTACCTTTCTTTAATTCATGATGGCATGACCATCGTGGCCACCATTCTCCTCGCCTCTGTATATCAGCATGTGATTTTGCTCCAGTTAATCAAGGTACACTGATTCCATCAAAGCAGCATGCAGAAGCCTTGGTTTCTTTGACCAAGTAGGATGTGGATAAAGATCCATCCATGTACGAACACTGCTAATCCAAAGACCAGGATCTGCAGGTCTAACTGATAGAGCAACGAATTCTGGAAACATTTCCAGGCACACGAAGGACAAGAAAGTCATCAGGAGCAGTCAGCATGGCTTCACGAAGAGGAAGTCATGGTTGACCCACCTGGTTAACTTACATGATTAAATGACAGGCCTGATAGATGAGGGGAGAGCAGTGGCTAGCGTCTACCCAGCCTTCAGTACGGCCTCTGACACTGTCTCCCATAGGAGCCTCATAGATCCTCAAGCTGTTGCTGTCGGGGCTGGATGAGCAGACAGTGAGGTGGATTGAAAACTGGCTGAACAGCTGGGCCCCGAGGGTGGTGATCAGTGGCGCAGTGTCTAACTGGAGGCTGGTAACTAACGGTGTACCCCAGAGGTCAGTACTGGGTCCGGTGCTGTTCAACATCTTCATTAACGATCTGGATGATGGCGCAGAGAGTCCCCTCAGCAAGCTGGCAGATGACACAAGGTCGGGGGGAGAGGCTGACAACCCAGAGGGACGTGCTGCCATCCAGAGGGACCTCGACAGGCTGGAGAAATGGGCTGACAGGAACCTCGGGAAGTTCGGCAAAGAGAAATGCAGAGTCCTGCGCCTGGTGAGGAACAACCCTACACACCAGTACGTGCTGGGGGTCACCCAGCTGGAAAGGAGCTTGGCAGAAAAGGCTTGGGGGTCCCAGTAGACACCAAGTTGAACATGAGCCAGCAACGTGCCCTTGCTGCGTGGAAGGCTACTGGTATCCCGGGCTGCGTTAGGCAAAGTACTGCCAAGCGGGCCGAGGGAGGTGATCCTTCCCCTCTGCTCAGCCCTGGTGGGGCCACACCTGGAGTGCTGTGTCCAGGTCCGGGCTCCTCTGTACCAGAGAGACATGGACACACTGGGGAGAGTCCAGTGAAGGACCAGGAAGATGATGAAGGGACTGGAGCATCTCACATACGAGGAAAGGCTGAGAGAGCTGGGACTGTTCAGGCTGGAGAAGAGAAGGCTCAGGGGGGAATCTCATCCATGTATATAAACACCTGAAGGGAAGGGGCAAAGAGGACGGAGCCAGGCTCTTTTCCGTGGTGCCCAGTGCCAGGACCAGAGGCAACGGGCACAACCTGAAACACGGGACGTTCCCTCTGAACATCCGGAAGCACTTTTTCACTGTGAGGATGGCTGAGCATTGGCAGAGGTTGTGGAGTCTCCATCCTTGCAGATCTTCAAAAGCCGCCTGGACATGGTCCTGGGCAACTGGCTGTAGGTCGCCGTGGTTGAGCAGGGGAGTTGGACCAGACGATCTCCAGAGGTCCCTTCCAACCTCAACCGTTCTGTGATTCTGTGAACTCTACGGGAGACCCAGTGTCCAGCAAAATATCAAACGATGCCCATGTTACAGGACACTATGCATGTGTTCCTGTGTTCTTTCTTCCCAGCCATCAGCTTGAGAGACAGTTACATCACAGGAGCACTGTATCACTGACTTAAGCCTTAGTCACTTATCACTGACTAACCCAATTTGAAAGATTACTTTTCCCCAGTTCACTACTGTCCCAAAGTCGTCCCCAGAACTAAGTAGGATGGAAGAGCTGAGGACCAGATCTATTTCAGTGGAAAATCTGGCAACTTAATTCAAACCAAGTCCTATAGCAGTTTAAACTCTAGACTATGCATCGGAACAGAAAAGCAAGCATTCAAAGACTGTTCCATTCACTCTGGCACAAATATTGTTACCGCTTAAACCACTAAATAACATCGGTTAAATGAATTTGTTAAGCATATGTCTAAGCTGTCAAGGCCTGACAATCTACATCCAGATACTCATCAGTACTGCTATTCTACTGGAGTAGGAGGATTGCAATAACTCCATATTACAATTATATTTAGTTTTACGTATGATCACATAACAAGTATACCTCCATACAACATACAACTGTTAGTACTGATGTACTTACATTAACATAAAGCCATCTTATATTAACTTGTGTCATCTAGTCCCTGGAATACTATTATACCACCAAACCAACGTAACAATATTCATTTTAATAAAGGAGTTAGAGTGTTTTAATTATGACAAAATAGTTAACATCATAAAATCAGTTTTGTGTTTAGACAAGCCCCTCCATCAGTTTACAACCTGTTTGCACTGGGGAGATTTTCATCATGAAATCTTACTGGCTCAAGGCTTCTACAGATTTCTGAATATTTAACATTTTCCTCAAAGCCCAACTTTTGGAAGTGAAGGAATCCACAAAGCTTCCACTTTCCACTTTTTTTCCACTTTTAAAAAACTGTAATTGAAACAGAGAAAATCGTAACCAAATGTTTTTGAAAATCAGTAGACAATCTACTTGGCGGTTTTCTTTCTTGGTGTCTGACTACTGCTACTTTTAACATTCGGGGTTGACAAAAGACCAAGGCATTTTCTTCTTTCAATAGATAAAAGCAGAACTCCTCACACATTGGCACATATTAATGAATCCAGAATGATTTCTTCTACTTTCAGTTACTTGAAGGAGAAAACTCTCCAGATCCGTCTACTTAAACACCCTGCTTTTGCATAGGCCTTTCAGAATATCTTCCAGTTTTCTCCTGCCATGAATAAACATTAAATATTCGTGTCTTAATTAAAAGTCTTTCCACTTGAGGTCTTGCATTTCACCTCCGTCGGCTCTTCCTTGTCAGACTGTAGTTTCAGTATTTATGACTTTACAGTGCTTTACATAGCAGCCAGTTGGGTATCAAGTCACTCCTTTCGTAGGGGTGACTACTCTGTGAGCCGTTTTACAAAAGGAATCAAAATATTACAACACAGCCAACCAGCCATGCTCTGCAGTTCACCAGGACTGTTTTACTGGTCTGTAATTCTGAATGGGTGCCACTCGTTAGCAAGTTGAAGAATAATTAGAGCCCTAGTTCTTTGGGACATTAGTTTAGCTGCACTACTGCAGAGAGATGAGAAAATCAGAGGCAATTTCCTGAAAGAGCAAAAAGAATATTCAGATAAGAAATACCCTTCTGTGACTTTGGACTCAACACTTCATCTTGGAATGGAATGAGCCGTACAGAAGAACTCAGTAATCCATTACCCCATTACTTCAGAGCAATTAAAACATGGAAAACAGGGGGGAAAGAAATTTGTGTTTGAATTCAAAACATTTCCTTAAGCAAACTGGTGGTGAAACTCACCGACTTTTGATAGACTTCTGGTGGTATGAGTCAAAACAACTGGAAAAGCAACTTTCCTACTGCCAGGTCAAAGTAATAATTCAGAATTTCCCATACCAGCTTCCCTGCTAAGTATCTCTAAGGCACAAAGCTCCACAAAAACAACGGGGACCTCACAAAGCCTTTCACTTGAAGAACCTGTGTACACCTGAAAGGGTTTGCTCCTTGCACTTAACTACTTGCAGGGCTGTGGTCTGCTGCGTTAACACATGAGAGATTTACAGTCACTTCGAGGGTTTGTAGATCACTCTTAGTAATAAGTGGCTTTAGCTCTGAAGACAGTAAATCAATGGTTTCAACAGTCCTAAGACTGCAGTATTAAAAGGATTCCATTGTTCCACAGAGAACGCCGAGCACTTTGCACACAGGTGCCTGAAAGTAATTGATGGCAGAGATCCTTTCTTAGGTATGCATGCCTGAACTGTATTCAATTCAGGGCCATTCTCAAAATGCCATTGTTTTCTTATGTAATTCACACAAGTTGCCGTTGCACATTTGCTATTTGTCAGGGGATGTAATCTGAATCTTGTCGAATTATACTGTCCTGATATCTTCTTCCCTACTCTAAATAATTAAGACTTGAGACTTGCAAGACTTGGAGGGGGAGGGGGGAGAAGAGAGAGGTGTGTTTCAGGGAGGTGGGAAGGACAGGAAAAGGATGAGTAAGGTAAAAGAATAAAATGGAAATAAAATGTGGAAACAGGCATCCATTGACAGATCATAAATTTAATAAAGACGTGGCTTACACAGTTGTTCCGAGGACTGGAAACGATAAGCTATTATTCTATGTTGGAAATGTTCTTTTCAGCTGCCTAAAACGTTGCATACAAAAGGCAATTCCTTAGGAGGCAACGATTTTACAGTACTTAACATTCCTAGCTCACAGGTATTCTAAACAGCACTTTGCAAGAGGAAATGCAGCATCTTACTAAAATGAAGACACCCCAGCCATATAACACAGTAGCCAGCACAAACTTACAGCAGTTCTATGTAATTGGTTTTAAGATAGATAATAAAAGGCTAGATCCAGGAAGGAAATGCTTATGCCTCCCTTACAAGTACCTGCTCCAGCTTCTACTGACTTCGCAACCAAAGATGTACTTTTATCTTGTTATCTTGTTCAGGATACGGGGGAAGGTAGCCAAGTCCTGACTTCCTAGTCACAATGCAAAGTCCTTTTTCATATTAGCAGCTTTTAACAAGCACTACAATCATGACAGGGCTGGTAGTTTAAGCTTTGTAGGGTCTGGCAGTGTCCTCACCACTTGAATCTCTGACTCCATTTTCAATTAAATACTTCCAAGAAAGTCCTGCTAAGCATCCTTCAACATTTCTTCCTAAAGCCCTTATTTACTGAAGAATTGACATCAGAAGAGCTATTCTCACACTTTTTTGCATTTGTTAAAACAATACCCTAAATCACTTCTCTAAGTAATGGACACTTCACTAGTTCTAAAAGGCCAGGAGGAGAAACTTGGGAGTCAAACGGGCTTTTGTTTTGACAGTTTGCTTTGGAGGGAGGGGTATTGATTTCTTCAAAGAAAATATTGCCCCAGGAGTCTAAATTGGATGGGTTGTTAGACCTGCATTTCACAGTTCCTTCCCTAGCCCAGCCCTAACATGCTTAAAATTCTCCACAGCAATTGTTTGTGTTAACAGAATACTCTGAAGAGCTCCTTTCTCATAGTAGTTTGAGACAATAAGGGGCCTGGGCATGCAGAAACTAAAGCATCTGTAGGAACCCATATCTCTGTAAGCTTGGAGATACAGTGTGCTTTACAGCTCATGTCCTCCTGGGGTCTCAAGAGCTGATGGACTCAACAAGTCCATCTGAGACAGTATCTTCCTGAGATATCCCTGGGCCAGCCTTCTCCCAAGTGTTTGTTCGTTGTTATTGAATCACTTCTTCCCCCTCCTCCAAAGCATGGTGGCATTCCTGAAGACGGATTTACCAGCTGCCCTGGATTCAAGTTTCACTCCCACTTTTAAATTTCTAATATAAAAGCCTTTAGAATTTGTGTGCAACTACACAGACATTTAAAAAAAAAAAAAAAAAAGCTTTTGTGACATTCTTAGACTCGGCATAAACTACACCAACAAAAACAGTTGGCAAGAGGTTTGACTCACAGATAATGACGAGGCTACATACCCTTCCTCATTCCTGTTCACAGCCGCTCACTCTCCCACCATTTCTTACAGTTGCTTATCTGCTCCACCTTGAGCAAGTTCAGGGGGCTAAACAGACAGACAGACTGCTTTCTAGGGGTTTTTTATTTTATTTCGGGACAAGCAGTTAACTGTCCTTCTGAAGAATGTTATAGTACACAAAAGGATTTAAACCACAAGTAGGAATTTTACAAGTTCCCCAGCGTAACCTCCAACAAAAATATAAATACAATCTCTCTCTGACTCCTAGGACTTTGAACAAGCACAAAAGCATGCAGTGGATATCCCCCGAGTAAAAAGCACACTTTGGAGTTTGGGGTTGTTTTTTTTTTGCAACAGACATGGCCTCAGAAATAGCCTCAGACAAAAAATTGTATACAATATTCAGAGTTTAAACTATTTCTTCTCCTGCCCGTTTTTAGCTCCTGAGCCAATTATTCCTTTCCTTCTACCTGTTTCCAAAGCTGTTTTCTGATCTGCCTCCTACTTCTGGGTTTTTTTCTGTAGCAGACTTTCCTGCCACTGTTTGTATCTTCTACATGTCTGTTTACTAAAAGGTTATTTTCAAGATGTCATGTATTAAAGACATATAAAGAAGGAGGAGAGCACATGATGAAGTGAACTTCGAAAGCATGTGCAAGGCTGGTCAGTGTGCGTGTCTTTAATCTTAAATCAGAACTATACCATGCAATTATGTTGATTAAAAATGTTACGCCCTGGTCTGTAACTATCATTATATATACATACGTGTATGTATTTGTATATATATTTATTTTTTTTTAATTGGTATTGCTTCTTTCATCCGGAGAACTGAGGTACCAGGAAATGGACACCTGAAGTTCACCAGGAAGGTTCTCCGCTCTACCTCATGTACCTTCTTCATGTAGATAAGATGTTTCTTTGGCTTAGCTTTACACGTGTAAGTAGTTTATTGGCCTTATCCCATAAGGATACTCATTTGTAGTGATAAGAGAGCCTATCAAAAGAGGAAATAAAGATCATTAGCCAAAGTGGAACACTGTGTACCTTAGAATGAAGAGCTGGAACATTTCAAATGAAGAGGGTCAAATCAAATCAATTACAGTATGTAAAATGGTACACTGAGATACATCAGAAGTTTCACAGTAGCCACAGGCAAATTAATTTATTTCCTATAGTGCGTGAAAGCCAACTGTGTGAAGACTCTTCTTCCACAGTTTCATTTGTAGCAATACTTAGACTTGTCCAAGAGACAGAAGTATTCTTCAAATGAAAAAAATAAAATAAAATAGCAGCTTCCTTCCCACAAAGCCCAAAACACTAGGCACTTCTTCATGTGTTTGGGACGCTTACAAGATTTCACATGCAATAGTTTATGTTGCAGGATACCTTGTCCTCACCAATTTAACCTTCTGAATGTACACAACGTGCACACCAAGTCCCAGAAAATCCACAAGAATCTGCTATTAAATACGCCTTTCCCCAAGCCATATCACATCATGCACTGAAACTTAAAAAAAAAAAACCAAAACCAAACACACACAACAAAAAAACAACCAAACCAAACAACCACCAAACCCTACGGTTATTCTAATGCAAAAGAAGGCAAAGTATTCTCCTTACACTTTTCATCCCCAGCTACCAACTGCGGCGCCCAGAACACCCTCTGCTGACCCAAATGCCTGTCAGCCACCAGTCAAATACCTCTCCCGGCCTCTGTGGCCCTGAGAAGCCACTTGGGAGTGCAAGGACAGCTCCTCCCCTGCTGAAAAACCCACAGCAAAACCAGCATTTGGACTCCCCTACCTTTGCCCTCCTTCAGGTAGTAAAGCAAGAGACACAAGGGCAGATGTTCTGTGTTTTTTTCCTCGGTTCTTTTCTGCCTGCTTTTTGAATGTATAAAACGTCTTTGATCCAGCACAGCATTTTTGCCATTCAAAATCTCCTGACAGATTTCTGGTCTGCTTTCCAGAACCCTTGACATGCCAAGGCAGGCAGAAGGCTGACAAGCTGGGGTTTTTTTCAGCTCCCTTTCTCATCGACCTACATGAACACCTTCATGCTTTCCTCGTTAATGAGCTAGCTGCTGAACAGTGAGCGGACACTTCTGCTTTTCTGTATTTCATTTGTGTCTGGTGGGGAAAGCAGGAGCATTCCTAGGCTCTCAGCGGAATACAGCAGTTGTCCATTGCTTCTTCAGGGACAGCGTCCAGAGTAGTATAGGATTGCAATTACAAATGGGAGGAGAGAAATGAACGAAGCCCGAGAGCTTCGGGGAACAAAAATGATGGGGTTGACAGATACTATCTACTAGTAAGTGACAGGCGCTGTGCAGCTGTGATAGAAGTGCAAGAAATTTAAAAACAGAACTAGCAACATTCAGCTCCTGAACTCCAGGGACAATTAGTGCTTTATCAAGAGTTTATACTGAGGACTTCATGGTAAAATGACTCATCTTCATGCAAGATAATCTTAATCCAGGCCACTGCAACTTCAATATAGGACAATCTAACCGTCCTGTTAGCCTCTTTGGGTTTCTGAGAGAGCACTGACATGGTTCTGCAGCGCTGATTTTTCTCTGTACAGCTGTGGCACACGCACAAAGCAGCTAAACCTTAATAACACAGAGGGTAAATACTTGCTTAGACGAGTACCTCAAAGAGAAGGTTCAAATGAGCAACCTCTGTATTAGTTCAGTTAGCACAATTTTACAGGGACTCCACGTTGTCCCTGGTTTTTTCTGTATCTGGTTTCCCCAGCTTTTATAACCCACCCCTAAAAGTCAATTAAAACAAAGCTGTATTTTTACGTAATGTAGGTAATGCAGCAACTATCTGAACACAAACTCTTTGCAAGGTGTAGCCCACCCCAGTGATTCAGATAAAGATACTTTGTTAGAAATCTACGGTTAAGCAAGTGAAACCCAAGATGCAGGTATCACTGGAAAATACTTTACAATATCACGTCTACGTAACTTACTCATCACTTTTAAAATGTTTTATTTGGATTTGGAGACAGCATTCTCCAGCCAACTCTTCCTGTGTTTAGCTTATGCGCTAGACAGAATATACTGAAGGACAGCTTTTCACATCTTCCGTTCTCTGTGACATGCAAAATGCATGGCATGTGATTCTGGTATCCCAAATTAGTATCAACAGTACAAGTACAGAAGAGTATTAGCAGGATTTTCAGCTGACTACCTTTATGCCTTCTGAGTCGAGACTGATTTTGGAGCTGATTTACTGAAAATGGAAAACGACATTTTCCACGTCAGCCAAACTGGAGGTCTGGTTTTAGATGCAAAGGTGAGAGGACTGAAAATAGTAGCATCAAGCAAATAAAACACATTCCAATTAAACAGTGACTCTTCTGCTTCAGCAAACAGTGTTATTAATACAAGGTTGCTTTTGGAAAAGTCACAAAGTTCAGAACGCAAGAGCTGGAGCATTCACGTAAGTTCACTTAAAGTACACCGAAGTTAGACTAAGTCCTTGCTTTTCACCCACTGCAATTTCTTGACGAAAATTCGGCGTGCTCTAAAGCCTGTCTTTTTCCAGCTGCATCAGACGGTCTGATAATGCACATCACCTTTCTCAATAAACTACGCTCTTCCGCTAACTCAGCAGCGCACTGCAAAGCAGAGGACGCGCGGCGCGCGCGTGTGTAGTCCACGGTGTTTTGTTTGCGACGGTGCTCGCGGACGGAGCGACCGGTCCCCACCGGGAGAACAGCGTATTCTCAACGGCAAGAAGCACTGCGCCAGCAGCGAGGCCCGATTTCTGTTTCGCTGCTGGAAGAGGCTTCGCGCCCGGGAGCGGCGGTGACGCCGGGTCCGGAGGAGCCGCACGGCCGTGCGAGGCGCCGGGCGGGCAACCCGCCGGGGCTGGGGCAACCTGCCGGGCTGGGGCAACCGACCGGGCTGGGGCAACCCGCCCGGGGCTCGGGCAACCCGCCGGGGCTGGGGCAACCCGCACTGCCAAGCGGTGCAGGACAGCGGGATGAGGACAGGACAGAGTACAGTAGTAAAGCCCCTGACAGCGGGTCAGTGGACTCAGGAGAAGCTTTCTTCACTTAGGGTGGGTGGGAGAAGGGGGAGGGGGAAGGGAAAGGGAGAGGAGGCGCATGAATAGAGAGCTCCGGACTCACCGATTTTGGCCAAGCTGGCCACGAGTATCCAGAGTGTAATGACATAAGGGTCCTTGACGTGATCCCATTTGAAAGAGACGATGGCAAAGCTCTGAGGCTGGCTGCTATTTATAGGGCTTCCCGAGCTTCTCTGTCCCAGCGCCGCCGGGAGAGCCATCAGCCCCAGGAGGAACCCCACGCCAGATACCTGCCTCATCTCCAAGCCACACAAACACAATCCCGCTTCCCCTTCCCGGCGAAATCCCGCCTCTTCGGAGGTCCTCGGGGGCGAGGTCCTCGTCCCTTCGCAGGGACGGCGGGGCGGGGGGGGGGGGCGCCCAGCCGGCGGCGGAGCGGCCGGCGCCGGGGCCGCGGTGCCGAGGCAGATGCTTCGAGCTGGGGTCCTGCTGCCGGCCCACACCTGCCTTTATCGGGACGTCCCCCAAGGGGCCGGAGGCGGGGCCTGCCCGCCGCTCCCGCGCCGGGGAGGCAGCGGTGCCCGGCGGGAGCAGCGCCCGGGGCCGGCGGGGGAAACGCCGTCCCGCCGGGGGGCCGGGGGCTCGTCTCCCGCCTCCCGCCAGCACTGGGCGGGGGGTGGGGTGGGGCGGTTGGGGTGGGGGTGGTTGGAGAGAAGCGGCCCGAGGCGCAGCCCGGGACCCCCGGCGGGGGCGGGAGGCGGGAGGCCGGTAGCGCCGCGGAGAGACGCGGGGCGGGGGCGTGCGGTGGGCTCCGGGTGCGCAGCCCCGCGGGTCGGCGGCCCCGCCCGGCCGGCGCGGAGCTCCAAGCGCCCTCCTCTGCTGCGCAGCTTCCAGTCGCGCTGCGATCCAGCTCGGCGAGAGATGCGGCAGGTTGCTCGCCGCAGCTTTTTTCCCTTCTCTGCGCCAGACCGCACCGCGCCGCGCGGCCGC